>ML121577.1:4146-174559 GCA_003788615.2 Terfezia boudieri ATCC MYA-4762 | reverse complement strand
ACAACACCGAGTGTCAACCACCAAGTTCCGTCCCAGTTCATAGCACCACCAGTGCTATTATAGGCATTGCTATAGACACTGCTACAGGCACTGCTACAGGCACTGCCGCAGGCACTGTTCTAGGCACTATCCGTTCCCTACTAGGCACTGTCCTTTAGTTGAACTTCCTACCATGTCAGCTTCCGTCCTGTAACAGAGTTATAGTCAGTGCCTTCGGCTTATATAGTCGCTGACGCTTCCCCGTTTCCTATGACGGACCTATTTAGTTAAAGAGTATCTCAATCCTTAAGGGTTATGCGGCTGGGACTATTGCCTGTCGTTCCCTCGTATGTTGGAGTCGTTCCGTAGCTTCAAACATACTTCCTCAGCTGTGTACCTTGTGGCTAAGGTGATGGAGGATATCGTCATTCCTGTCTTGCAGACTCGTATACCTGCTATGGTCCCTTCCCTCCTATACCTGCTACGGTCCCTTCCTGTTAGGTCGTCTGGAATACTGCTTTGAAAATGGCTACTGGAAGCACTTACCGACCTTTCTGTTTACCTACAGCTGTTGATACTATGGGGCTAGAATACATACTGTCTTCTTCTCAACTACTCTCGCCCCTACTTACATACCCGCGAGCTTATTCCCTCCCACAACCCTAATGAGAGCTGGGTACCTTTGCTTCTAGTATTCGACCTTATCCAGCCAAACTTAAGACGTCATCCTTTGTTCCTTCCTTGTCCCTAGGGTTTTACCGGCCAAAGTTAAACATTCCTATCTAAATTCCCTTGGCTTATGGCATCCTTCCCTAAGAAAACCCGTCTATCTCTTGATCTTGGTATCGCTCTGATATAGATCCGTCGGGCAAATAAAACTTATGTAGCTTGAGAAGAGATGAGTTCTAAGGAGGCGAGTTATTGGAGCATTAGACTGTTAAAGCTTGAGAGCTCGAAGCGAAACGTCAGTACGGTCACATATATAAGAGCCTAAGGGGAAGTAGAAGTAAGAAGTAGGTGGGTTAGGAGTAGGACTTAAAACAACAGTATGAATAGCAGAAGTCATAATGATAGGTGCAGAGATAGAAGTACGAGAAACGGGGAGAGTAGAGGTAGGAGGGGGACATTAGAAACAAAGAATTTGGGTTATTTACTCCCCGTCGCTAGTAACGGATGGTTGTGGGGTACGGCGTGGGCGAAAGATCATGAAGCCCAAAAGAAAAGGGGTTGAGGATGATGTTCGAGGACAGATTGGGACAAGTTATCCGAGCGTGAGGCGAGAGATTGGGGACGTTAGGTTACAAGGTTGTGGAAAAAACGAGCTTGGGAGCGAGCAAAAAAGGCGTATAAATCTAAAAGGAGATGTTACAGGACTCGATTATTAAGATTTAGTATAAGGTGAGGGAGGACCCTTGACGGATAAAGGCTCAGACAGGGGTCTTATAGCACGTTGGGATCATGTTTGAATCGTGGGACCTGGTGGAACAATAGGAGATCTTTCCTATAAAAGCGACACGTCTTATTTAGATCTGACCCCAGTGGTAACCGTAGATATCATAGAAGGCCCCTGGCGACCGCTATCGCTATCTCACAACGCCAATACCCCCGTTAGTCCCCACCTTTATTTTAAGACTCCCGTAGCCACCGATTCTTCATCCAAAGCTCTCGCTTGAGCTCAAAGAGGTCCTATCCCAATAACGGTTACAGAAAACCCAGGCCACCCCCCCCCCCCCAACCATATCCTCCGGTACTCAAAACCGATAGCCGTAGAGCACCAAGGAGATGAAGGACGAGGAGGTGACGTAGAGGTCCGGTTACTTTGTATAAACGAAACCGGAAGGTCGTAAACTGGAAGAGAAGTCACTATCCCAAACACATTAGAGGCAATTGGAAGACGAGGTAGTTGAATTAGTTCTCGTGTTGAAAACATTGTAAGAGACATGGACAATTTTTATTAGCGCGTAGGAGGTAGTTCCTACCGGTGTTGAGGCTTTTGGGGTGGAGATGCTACAGTCAACTCTTGCTATAACGGACCTCGCTATACCGGATCCCTTGTTATACCGGACGGACCAGAGGCTTCCGGGTTTTTTACCAGCAAATTGCCTCTCGCTATACCGGACGGCCATACAATACCGGACCGGACAGAGTGCAAAGATTTTCTTATCCCTGCCTCCATACATTTCTCCCTTGCTATAACGGATGAAGCTAATCTAATTGTTCTAGGTACATGCATCAACCCCAGTCTCAACCATCGTTGTACTCAATAACATGTCGCTCTAGCACTGAAAACTGCTCTATTATAGACGCTGCTTCTTTTTCCAACCAGTACTATTAGGCAAATCTTGTTCTAGGCACTCTCCTTCAGTATCTCAGACAGTGTCCACCGAGATAGTGGTACTCCCTATATTATTATGATTAATATCTACTAAAACACATGTTTAAAGCACGATGTGATTACCCACATGGTGGTCCAGGAAATGCTTGCCAAAGTCACTAAGTTTCTCTTTTGCATGATCTGGTTCCAGTCGCTTCCGACATATCTCACGCTTTTCCAGCACACTCAGTGCTCTTCGTTTTCCTGTAGCTTGAGAACGGTGTTGCAATTGGGAAATCTAGAGCTTCCCCGTACATTTGCCATACTGTACATACTTAATGTATCATTCCCATTCCGGCCACTCGTATGCCAGGCTAAACCCCTGTCATTTTCTATACCGGAACCCTTGCTATACCGGACAGAAAGCTCCGGATTTCTGCCGTCCGTTATAGCAAGAGTTGACTGTATACCAGCAAACCACGCATTGCCCGTATATGTACACAAGTTCCTGGCCTTACTTAGTGCGACGACCGACCACATCCCGGAAGTCCTAGCTAGGCACTCGCTTAAGTTAGAAAATCCACTACAAGATTCTAGCTAGAAACACCTTATCTTCCTTAAACCTTACATCCCTGAACCTTATTTCCTGCGACAACTTGAACTGATCCTCGTTATACTAATGTGCTTTAGTTAAAAGGCAATTCGACTTGTGCTTGTGTGATATGTCTTGATTGGGATATCTCCTCTGCCATTATGCACTAGATTATGTACCCCAGTTAGATAGTCTGATATATGCTTGCTTCTCTTGATTCAACCGTTGCTTGCTTACTTATTTTCCGTTTCCCATTATGCTAATAACTCGATATGTGCTTGCTGTAAGATTACAAGGTTATGAGTAGATGGGCCAAATTGTCCTATGATTTTTTCTAGATTCCAATGCTGGTTTCAGTACCTATTTGGGGGTGTTTTATGGGTAAAGTCATTTTCTTGCTTCTGCTTCAATAAATCTGATATAAAATGGGACATGGGTCTGCGGATAATTACCCTCTTCGATGTTTTGCTTATTCTAATGTACAACCAAACTTACTCTTATTCCCACTCATGATCGGAGAGTCCTTCCTTTCCCTGTCCCATGCCCATCCTTATTATCTTCAGTTTCCCCAACTCACCACCTTCTCCACGCCCTTTTCTTCCTCACCTGCAATTATTACGCCCCTATTAACATTCCTTTTACCTACACTCTCCTCATCAGCTCCCCCTTCCTTCCCTTGCTAAACCTTCTCCTCAGTGACAAAACCTCATGATGTCCAAAACTCCAATTTCCAACGCCATACAAGCTAAAGAATGCTCCTGATAAATTTATCGATAAAAACACCCAGTTGATCCCTATGACTCGACCTCGGCGTTTATGGCTTTCAAAGTAGGATGAGGCCTGTAGCGAGGGTGCAATAGCGCCGAATATGGTCATGGGATAGGTTATGCCGCGGTTGTAGAGGGAGCAAATGGTAGCTTGAGGGGGTCAATGGAGGATGGGATGAAGTCTGAAAGAGTGGGGAGTAACTTGGGGTTAAAAAGGCTCTTGAGAATAAATGGGGGACACCAACAATGTGCTCGACTACCGAAAACGGCTAAGCGAGAGCTTTGTGGCTGGTGGGAGAAGCTTGGCGCCCGAAATGAGGCTAGTGGGGGATGTTTGTGCCAACGAGACTAAACCAGACTAACCAGACTATATTGCAACATGTATCAATTCGAGAGGTTTTTGTAAGAATGACTGTTACTGCAGCAACCACCACACGCTAATGCAACCACTATGGAAATCCCAAAACCTCTTTTTTTGCACTTTGGTGCTTACTGGGGTCTAAGTGTTGCGACATGGGTTGAGAGTTGTCATTCTCACAGGGGACCAAAACCTCTCTATTAGGTAGACTGTACCATTATCAAAAGAGCAGTCGATAATTTTAATAAGCATAAAAGTAATCACAAGGCCAACTATAGGGGAACATAACTAACATAAGTTTAAAGTAAATTACTAGTCAAATATCAATAAGTAGGAAAAGTATAGACCAAAGCTATTGAACAACAACCCAAATTATATCTTCTTCAGCTATCATACATGTGATGAACTTGGTACTTTTCTTTTACACTTTCTTCATCATCGATTTTATCCCTCAATTTTTTCTCTCAATTTTTTCTATAGAAATGTTAGTCGCAAATCAAACTCAGGGTAAGTTTTCAGGTCTCCTAACCTCTTAGGATCTTCTTCAATGTCTCGGCATCATCAGCAAAGCTCGTGATACCTTGACCAAGCTTCGCAACGGCCATTGGGTTCCTGTTGAAATCAAAGCGGAAAGCTGGTTCATTGTCGATGTAACTTTTCTTCTCGATGTCAAGAGTCTTGGCGCCGTCGGGGTTGAGCTTCCTTGGGACGGGCCTGGTGGAGTTATAGAGCTCCTCAAGGAGAGAGGGCTTATTTCACAAAATTGTTAGATGGAGAGTACTCTGTGCAGTAGAAATAGCAATTCTTACAGCAATGGTGAGATAGTCACAGCCAGCCAACTCAATGATTTCGTCGACGTTCCTGAAAGAGGCACCCATCACGATGGTCTGCACAAGTCAGCCGCTTGAAAATCTATGAAATATTAAATAAATGAGCTTACGTCGTATCCAAACTTCTTGTAGTAGTTGTAGATGGTCTGGACGGACTGAACACCTGGGTCTTCATGTCCAGCAAAGACCTTGCCGGTCAGAGCCTTGTAGTAGTCCATGATCCTTCCGACGAATGGAGAGATCAAGAAAGCGCCGGCCTCAGCGGCAGCAATTGCTTGCTCAAGGGAGAATATGAGTGTCAAGTTTGTGTTCATTCCATGCTTGGACTGAAGCTCGCGGGCGGCCTGGATACCTTCCCAGGTAGAAGCTACCTTGATGAGAATGCGGTCCTTAGAGATACCAACAGAATTGTAGAGGTCAATGATATGGAGGGCTTTGTCGATGGAGGCTTGCTTGTCAAAAGAGAGTTTGGCGTCAACTTCAGTGGATACTTTGCCAGGCACGATTTTTAAGATCTCCTTTCCGAATTCCACCAAAAGCATGTCAAGGGTAGCATCGACCTGCTCCTCAATAGTTGACTGTCATATAGGTCAGTTTTTGTTATGAATTACAGGTTCCATGTTGATGTTTTACTTACACCGTGCTGCTTACCGTAAGCTACAGCGGAGTCAACGAGAGGGGCATATTCTGGCTTCTTGGACGCAGCAAGAATGAGGGATGGGTTGGTCTATTTTCGCAGGATTGTTAGCGTACGGGAAATTCGGTTTAATAGGGTAGACAAGGGACGTACTGTAGCATCTTGCGGTCTGTATTTGGCGATGGTAGCAAAGTCACCACTATTTGTCAACGGTTGGTTAGCAATTATCCCCGCAGCCCTACAGCTTTCATCAGCAGTTTGATATGGCAATTACCTGTCACAGACAACGGTCTATATTAGAATACAAGGTTAGCTATGAGGTTCAATGCACAAATTTCACGAGAGCTCCTGTTCCACGGAACGAGCCCAATGTAGGAAAGAAATGATGCCTTAGAGATAGTAGATAACGTACGGTTCCAGAAGCCTTCAATTGCTCGAGGGAAGAAGACATTTTGATAGTTGATTCGGGTATTGTGTTGATTCGTTAAAGGTGCCTTGTATACAAATCGTCCAGGGTTCGGGTTCGGGTTCGTTACTGGTGATCGAATGAGGGACCTGTTGAGCTTAAGAATGTGAAAATCAGGAGCAGGATGATGTGAGCTAAAAGACTCTACTAACGGCTAGTTACTCGGATTTACTTCTTGCCACTTCAAGAGGGGTCGTAGTGGGTGGGGCCCTTGATTATAACAATTAATACACCCTCCAGTATCCATTGCAAATATGGGTGTTTCTGGACTGATCGTCTTGAGAAAACCTGGCACATTCCTCAGATGCATCCCCTCATCTCCTCTCCTTACTAGAGACGTGCGGGGCAACGGCGAGCTGTCGGGAGCTCTGTCGGCAATTGCCCAATGACATCGTCCAAGGAATTCACTCATGGCATCGGGCCTTAATATGACTACATGTGAGACTGTACCAGGTGTGTGGAATATTCTAGGCCTGGATAAAAGTTGAATATGTCTCATCCCAAGGACCGCGTCCACTGGAGGGCAGCGGGGAGGGCACATGGGGGTCAAGAATGGCCCGCCGGTTGAGAGGATCTCGGCCAACTGGATGGACAAATGTCGCCTACAGCAATGGTAAACAATGTTGCAAATTGGTAATGCTACCTGGAGCAGTTCATTCACTGATCCTCCATAGAAAGGATGCCGACTCCAATAATCTAGGTCGGCGAGGTCTTAGGACGGCCTTCGGAATAACATACCCCAGACCGTAAAAGTTTCAAGGCCTGGACCACCATGCTTGCATGGTGAATGTGTCCCGGAGATGTGTGCGCGGAGTTTGAAGGTCCTTCCCGCGGGGCAATACGTTAGCTTGGCAGTTGCACCAGACTAAGTAGCTGAGTCAGCCCTGGTTTGTGGCCTGAATTCTCCAGAACATTCGGAGCCCAATATGTTAACTCATGTAAGTGCTCACAAGGATACCCAATTCTTGTCCCCAAACGCCCAATTGCCACGATGCAACAATCTGATATCTTTCATATAGATTTAATACTGTACCTCTCTTGCGATGGCAGTCTTCATCCCACGGCCCAACTTCCCTCAGCTCGACTCTCTCGTTCGTTCTTACTTTCTCGGCCACCACCAAGCTGCTCTTACCGAAATGAGCCAGATGCTGTCCACTGTGGAGCTCATAATAGAATGCAGGGACCACCGTGTGCCATTGTCCTCACGGAACCCATTATTTGAAAAGGCATTGGCTGGAAGGGAACGGTTGATGGTGTATACTAAGAAGGATTTGGCTCAAGGAACATTGAATAAGATTGTTTGTTTGTACTCGTTTTTATGAAACGAAGTGAAGGAGTCTCATGAAGCTGATTGGATCTGGATTGTTGTAGCAAAAAAACGCGATAACTAAATGGCATTCCCCGAATAAGGTCATGTTTTCGGACGTCAACAACTTCTTGGACGTCAAGAAGATTCTTAGCTATGCACGAAGTTTGTATTTGCCATTCCAAGCTGGTGAGACAAGAGCTGAGTCTTCTAGAAACGGCAAAGCAGGTCGACAATCTCACCGGCTCTCGAATGCTTATTGTCGGGATGCCTAATGTTGGGAAATCGTCCTTACTGAACGCATTGCGTCGCGTTGGGGTGCAAAGGAAAAAGGCTGCAATCACTGGTGGGCAGCCTGGGGTTACGAGGAAGATTGCAACCTCCGTTAAAGTCAGTGAGGATCCACTAATATATCTGATTGATTCACCAGGTGCGTCTTACTTCAGCTACACAGGATCAAGGCTGGGCCATAATCTGAAAATTAAGCTAACACGATGAAGGTGTTTTTGTGCCATACGTTCCAAACTCGGAAACCATGTTGAAGCTGGCGCTAGTGGGGTGCGTCAAGGACACGATTATTCCCCCAGTGACAGTTGCGGACTACCTCCTCTACAGGATGAATCTCCATGACCCTACTATTTACAAAAAATACCATGAGCCCACCAACAACATCCTGGACTTCCTAGCGAAAGTTGGGAAGGAAACAGGACGTCTTATGAAAGGCGGAGAGCCCGACTTAGAAGCTACGGCACTGTGGATAGTGGGACGCTGGAGGAATGGTCTTCTGGGGAGATTTATGCTTGACCCCGTAGATAAAGATGCGTATCAGCGGTGGCTGGAGGAAGAGGAATCAGCGGGAAAGAGTAATACCAGATTAAAGAAGGAAGCCAAGGCAGAAAGACTGGAAGCACAGAGAGCGAGAAATGTGGCGATGGCCTAATTAATGAAATCCTTTGCAGATGCTATTGTACATTTTCTAGAGTACACAACAAGCTGGAGACAAAACATCGTAAATGTATCATTAATGCTATACTCACTCCCAAATCAAGCTTGAATAGCTATTAAACCAGTTTCTGCAGTAACTTGTTCTTTCTCCTTTCTAGTAGGTGCTCCATTACTTCCTCTCTCCCCGGCACCTTCCATCCATCTGGGATCGGTGCCCACTCGGCTCTTGGTTCTCCACTTCCACCTCCACCTGGACCACCACTCTTCTCCAACGTATTTCTCTTCGCTTCTTCCTCTTTTTTCCGCTCATACTCCAGCAGTACCCCATCTTCTTCATCTCTATTGTATCCGTAATAATCTGCGTCTACAAACTTCCTGATCGACTCAGATGCCTTCTTCTCCACTTCAGTATTCTTAGGCTTCGGTTTTATTTCTTCGAACAGCTCCCTGACACCGGGAAGCTCCCTCGCTCGACCAAAGTACCTATATCCACGGTTCCCAGGGACCTCGCGCCCTTCATCATCATATATCTTTGGTGCAAAGCGCATGTAATTCGGGCCACCGAGATTTCGAAGCTGGACCTCCCACATGTGTTTCTCGCGCATTAGCTTATTGATTGCATCGTTCAGGTCGCGGATCTGGTAGTCGGATAGTGATGCTGTAATAAGCACAAGTGTGTCAGTAAATCGACTGCATAGATGAGGGGGTGGTACGACAGCGTACGATCTTGGATCTTTGAGACCTTCCGCGAGATCTCTTTGACCACTTGTGATGACTTTCGGACGTCTACATCTCCTATAAGCTTTCTCTTGCTGGTTTCAATCGGGAAATGTTGGTCCATACCTTGTCCTTCCGGCATCAATGATTCCAAGGTCAGCAGCTTGCTGTTCGCGAAAGCGAAACAGCATGGACTGGGCTATTTGAGAAACCCGTTAGCAAAAGCTTCGATGGGAATGCTTTAACGAAGACCTACCCTTCACACTGTTTCTGGCCATGTTGACGATGTCTGAATTGGCGGAGTTGTCACGGAGCAGAGCTGTCGTGTTTTGGCTTGGCATGGATATATGAGCGAAGCTTGGCATGCATTATCCAGCTTCCGATCCCCAAATTCACTAGGTAAGCCTCATGCACAAAACATCTTTCGCCAGGAGAACAATGGCACATTTAGCTGATGCAAAGTCCATGTTGGACAGTCGTGGTCTTTACGAAGGCACTACTGTACATGGTGTTAATCCTCTTCTACTAGTTGAGAAAATTATACGGTATTTCGATCCTTTGCCGACCCCAGACAACGGACATGCTAACTCGAATCTTAGAGAGCGTATCTTCGAGTCGTTATACTGGAAGGAACAGATCTTTGGCTTGAATTGTGAGCCTTTAAGCACCTCATATGACCCAATTGCACCCGACTAACTTTACGAACCCAGACTAACATCAACCCCAGCCGCAACACTCTTAGACCGCGCTGTCGAGCTCACCTACATCGGTGGCCAGTACGGGAACCAAAAACCTACCCCCTTCCTTTGCCTGGTATTCAAGCTCCTTCAGCTTATGCCCGAACGGGAAATCGTTCTGGAGTACCTTCACGACACAGACTTCAAGTACCTTCGTGCCCTAGCAGCCTTCTATATCAGGCTTACATGGTCCGCGGTGGATATTTTCAAGACACTAGAGCCGCTATTAGGAGATTATAGGAAACTGAAATTGAGAGGGCAGGCTGGGTTTAGGTTGACCTATATGGATGAGTTTATGGATGATCTATTGACCAAGGACAGGGTGTGTGATATTGCGTTGCCGAGGATTCCCACGAGAGCGCAGTTGGAGGATTTGGATGAGTTAGAGCCGAGAGAGAGTACGTTGGAGAGTGAACTTGAGAGCGGAGACGAGAGTGTTGCCAGTGGGGGAGAAGATGACTGATTGGATCCTTACGAACCTCATCCTTTTTTCAAATTGTGGATTGTGAATTGTATGGCGTTCACATTGTCGCTGAATTCCGAGCTATGAGAGTACGTTGGAGAGTGAACTTGAGAGCGGAAACTAATTCGCGGAGGCAGTGAAGCTACGGGGTATTTCCTTCGGATTGTTCAATGTATCTCAGGCGGATTTTCTAGTCATGCACGTAGATACGAGAGTGGATAATCGCCTAGGCTTTTCCTGGGTCTGTAAGGAGTATATAGACGATTAGGCAGGTTGTTATGCCAACCAGACTAGTAGACAATAGTCTCGAACCCGTAGACGAGTAATGAATGTACTTTCGAAAGAGAAAAGCCTCAATACTAGTGACGTACCTCGCAATACACACGTTCGTAGAGGTAGTCCCGCACGTAGAGAGTCTGATACTACGTACCCAGGCGACTCACGTGACTATGAATGCCAAGACTGTGCACCAGGCTGATAAAAACTCCTGGTGCTGTTTGCAGTAGTACTCCATAGTGTGTACAGTAGGCACAGTACATACTTGTATGCATAATCTGTTACAGGTTTGCAGCAATATTGCTAGTCTGGTTCAATAGGTATTGCCGTCATTATATATCACGACGTTGAATGTTTATTTGCTAATTGAAAATGTACCTTCTGCGGCTAACCAGCTAACTGGTCGAAAAAGGTTAGTACACGTAACACCGCTCTACCACATGGCTGTGGAAGGAGGGCTAAGACTAACCGCATGGCTGCATTCGTATTGCTTAGTTGGAACTAGTCTGGTTGATGCATCGGCTAGCTTAGTCAGGAGAGGTTCTAGGAAGATCTCGAATACAATAGTCTCATGCCAAGAGCATGAAACTAAACAAACCTATCCATCTATGTACCTCCTAACCAAGGCCAGCGCAAGTCTTCAGGTCCTCGCAGCCAGCGTTCGAATATATAATTCATCTAATTCAGTACAGGACATGGATGCTTCGCCAGCCGACGTCGGAAATTGCCTGTTACGGGGCCGCAGGATGCCAGGGGCCAGCTTCACGCAGCGTTCCGTCAGCTTTATATTAATAGGACAGCCGTCGCCGCCAAGACCCAGGCACCAGGGCATCGAGCTGGGCGAATGCGATGTTTGTGGGCGGATAAGATGATCCCCCCCATTCACAACGCGCCCGAGCGCACGAGATCCCTCTGCCGCTACGGAAAAAGCCCCCCAAAATACGGATATCCAGACAGTACTGGACCAGCCTTCCACCAGCCCTGCCGGCCTAACCTAACGCCTTGCATCCCCCCCAGCCAGCCGATCTCTCCGGCAGAAGTAAGCAAAGCAGAAGCAGGTTTAGCTACCCCTTCTTTTCTGCTGCCAGCTGCACCCCGATATCAACGCTCCAAACACACGCCAGGGAGAAGATTCGGAGATTCAGTCGTTATTGTTTTTGCTGCACGGATTGCACGGCGCGATAGGGAGTCAGTTTTTCGTTACGACTCAGCGGCCGAAGTGATTAAAGGGGTCGCATTTGCACCCACACACACAACGCACACAACGCACATTTGGGATCGGTTCAGTCAGCATTTTGCGGGGGAGAAGACAGAGTGTTGATAAATATATTACTACAACAGAAAGCGAACGGAAGACGAGAATTGTTGCTCGAGTTTCAGTGCATGAGTAGTAAAAAAAATCACATTTTCCTCTCCGTCGCACACGCTAGCTAACTTGGTGGTGTACAGATACACCATCACCAACATCATCACAACCATGAGGTTCTCCATCACCGGAATAGCGGTCACCGCGCTGCTCACCACGCAGAGCGTGCTGGTCTCTGCACTGGACTTGAATCCCGATGACCCTAGTCTGCCAACCCAACCCAACAGCCCCCCACCTCTGCGGTGGATAGTAGACACAGACACAGTGCTAACGGAGGTGGTGTTTTACAGAGTCAATCATCGCCGCAGCAAAGGTCCTCTCGGACAACATCATGGAGATGTACACCGGGAATAAATCCGGTGGTGACTTCCCCGGTCGCTTCCCTTATCCATACTACTGGTGGGAGTCAGGTGCCGTTATGGGGGTGTGTATTTAACCACCGTTCATAAATTCTAACATGAACTCCGCTAAGCTTCACTCTCAGGCCCTCATCGACTATTGGGCCTTCACCGGTGACGCTGGCAACAACCCCGCCGTCACACAAGCCATGATCCACCAAGCCGGCGACGACCGCAACTACGAACCCACCAACGTCACACGGGAACTAGGCAACGACGACCAGTCCTTCTGGGCGCTCGCAGCCATGGGCGCCGCCGAACGAAAATATCCAGACCCCCCTGCCGACCAGCCGCAATGGCTTTCCCTCGCTCAAGCGGTCTTTGTCCGCCAGACACCACGGTGGGAACCAGAGTACTGTAACGGTGGCATGAGGTGGCAGGTCGTGCAATTCAATGCGGGATATAACTATAAAAACACAGTCTCAAACGGTCTCTACTTCCAGATTGGGGCAAGGCTAGCGAGGTTTACAGGGAATGAGACGTATGCAAAATATGCGGAGCGAGCGTACGACTGGCTTGTGGAAGTCGGGTTTGTGAATGGGGAGTACAAGGTATTTGACGGTGGGCATATCGAAAAGGGATGTTTAGATACGAGCTATAACCAGTGGACTTATAACGCTGGTATCGTCCTCGCTGGATGTGCTACAATGTACAACTACGTATGTCCCCTCCACCCCTCTGGCACTTTTAATTTTTATTATTATTTTATTATTATTTTATTATTTTTTTTGGGGGGGGGATTGAAAATACTAACTCCCCTTTGCGGCACAGTCGGCCCCCGGCCCCGACCAAGAAAAATGGCGGCAGCGCACCGAAGGCCTCATGAATGCCCTCGACGTCTTCTTCGTTTGGGGCACCAAAGACGTCATGTACGAAGTCGCCTGCGAGCGCGACAACAAATGCAACCGTGACCAGCGGTCCTTCCGCGCATACCTCGCGCGTTTCATGGCACTCACTGTGCAAATGGCCCCCTTTACCCAGGATTATATCATGCCCAAGCTGCGCACGACCGCAATCGCCGCAGCAAAGCAGTGTGATGGGGGGGATAATGGGAGGACGTGCGGTATGAGATGGACGGTGCCGACTTGCGATGGGAGCTTTGAGGTGGGCCTCCTGGGGCAGACATTGTCAGCCCTGGAGGTCGTACAGAGTACATTGATTTTAAGCGCGCCGGCACCGGTTACGGCAACGACGGGGGGCACGAGTAAGGGCGATCTAAATGCAGGCATGACTGGGTTGAATTATACTGGACTGAGGGATTTGAGTAAGGATCCGATTACGACGGGGGAGAAGGTCGGCGCGGCGTTTTTGACCTTGTTGATGGGAGGGGTGTTGGGTGGGTTTGCATGGTTTATGGTCACGGATAGGATTTAGATTGAATATGTGAGATGACAGAGGAGGGGTGGGGTTTTCGAGGTGGAAAAGAAGGGGGGGTTATGCATTTGCGGATACCATTCCATTGTATGCATTGTTGGCGGAATCATGAAACGATGTTCTGTGTTAAATTTTTTTCTTTGGTTTTTGGTTTTAGGCTTTTTTGAATGCTGTTGTTTGTGGCTATTGTATTTCTTTTGTGTCTTGAGAGTAATCAGGAATAATATAAAGGCTATTTTGTCTTTTTTTTGTTGAATCTTGTGGCAAATTGTGCACAGCTCGTATATTTATTTTACAACAACTTTGAATTATCCCTTGACTTTTCTTTAAAAAAACTAGAGAATACGTTGCAGAATATATGAAGAAGTGCTGTCTTCTGATATATCCATCCATCCATGGATAAAGTAGCTTATGAAACCTAGTGTAAGAGAATATAAGGCAATGGGTGTCTTGAAATTGGTGGAAGGTGATTCATCGATTTAGGATATATAGAGGCAGGAAACACATTGTAACCTGAGGGTATACAGTATGTTCTGCGCCGCTCGAGGGCGGCATACCCGCTATGCCCCTCGCGGGCAATTAATCTGATTACTAACTCGGTAATAAATCTGATGTGATACTTAGTTATTTTATTTTATTTCATTTCATTTTAATTTATTTTATTCTAAAGTACTCATTACTCATATGCAGTCCCAGTAAAGAGACCATGTGATATGTCCGATATAAGATATTAATCTGGGGTGAGCAGTTTGTCGATGCTGAGCACCGTATTCATAATTTAAAAGCCCAGCTGAGATCCAGTATTGTGATATTTATTCATTCCTCAATATCAATAGATGCCCTTGGTTTTCTATCGGTTTATTTACCTTTCTACCTTACTACTCTACCATTCGTTTCAGTTATGTATGTCCGCTACTCGTAGGCTACTCCCGAGCGCCAGCTAGAGTTCCAGACCTCCAACTTATGGAATCTTTCACCGGTGAAGCCACAGGCTCAAGATTCAGGCAATGGTCCAATACTGAGCAGAAATGAAGAGAAAGTCCATTTTCGAGCTTTGCAGAAGGGGTTTATTTGGATGAAGATGAAAAGCTTTGTTGTAGATTTGTTTGTTACTTTTAAAAATAAAAAAGGGAGGGTAGAGATGATACTAGCAGATCATGACTGTGGCAACCTCTCAAACGAACACAAACTGGACTGTTAGATAATAACCCAATGATCACCCGGAGGATGACCCGGAGGATGACCCAATCGGGCCAGAGCTAGATACAGCTGCTACACGTCCCACAGCTCCCAGGCCAGCTTCTGGCCGATACTGCCTGCGCTGGGATATCGGCTGGGGAATAAACCTGGGCAGCTTCCTTACATCTTTGAGCAGATATTTGAGTTCCTCAGAGCATTCCACAGTGGCCAGTTTGAGAGTATCAAGGAAATATTTGCAATGATTGTTGACGGGAAGAATTATTGGGAGGGTGTACAACACAAGGACACCATAGCCCAGTTACTTTCTGACTTTGCATGGATAGGTGAAGACATCTCGCAGGGCCTAGTCAAAGAGAGCATTGAGAGGGTATATATAACACTACATACATAAGGCGGGTTCAGTGAATATGCTAACAAACCAAACCAAATTAGACACATAATATCCTGTCTATTGATGAAGCCTTCCGCTCAAGAGCGCTTGCTTTTGGATTGGAGAGGGTTATTGCAATTGCTTCTATACTGTCTCTTTTGCACCTTATGCTGGCGCAGTGCGGTGAAGATGGATTCATTTTCTTTTTTGCAATGGGAAATCCATCGGATTATGTTTGTGGAGCACGTTAAGTGAATTCAGGGTAATGCAACAACACGCCAAACTAGGTAAACTAGGTACCACATCCACTTGCGAACATCAAACTGACAAAGGATATTCTTCCTAGGTAAGAGTACCAACCACCTTTGGCACAAGGTAAACCTGAAACCCCAAAGTCCTAATCAATCATCCAATACAGAACTCCAATAACCCAACCCAACTACGAACTATTTTAGAAAACAAATATCCAATGAAAGTGAGCAATTCTTCATTTTACCCCCCCCCCCAAAAAAAAAAAAATGATAATAATAATCTAAAACCAGCCTGCACACACACTCTCTCACTCCTTCATCTCCCAAGGAAACTCAAACCCCACCTCGGGCACCCCCCTCTCCTTACAACCCTCTCCCACTCCCTTCTCCGCAGCCCTCACCACCGCCCTCCTCCACTCCCGCAACCCTTCTCCAATCCTAATCCCAACTTCATTCTCTTTCCTTCCCAAAACCGTTTCCTCCCCAGCCTCTGCAACAACCTCCCCGAACCACTCCACCACCGCCTTAGCCTTGCCCATATCTCTTTCTAGAACAACTACATCTCGAAGGTAGCGTACTAGTATATCAACATCTTCCTCATTCGGGCCTTCAAACCCTCGATCCCCATCTCCATCGGTATTTCTATCTTCCTGCACCCAAGACGAGATAAGTTCCCTCAGCTGAGGGAGGGTAGAGAGGTGTTGGAGGTGTGGGGATTTCAGCGGACGCGGGGGTTGGGGGAGGAGGAGGCAGCGGGTGGAAGGTGGGGGGTGCAGGGGGTTAGGCGGTGGGGTGGGGAGGGTAACGTGTGGTTTTGGTAATGGAGGTTTGGTGGTGCGGTGGTTGGAGAGAACTTCGGAGAGGATGTCGGGGGGAAGGGAGACTAGGACAGTGTGGTCGAGGTCGGAGGGGAAGTTGAGAGGGAGTTTTGGTTTTTTTGGTTGGAGTGGAGGATGAGGTGCCAGGGCAGAAGAGGGGGCAGTTGGGGGGTGCCGAGGGATAGGGGTATATGTAATTGTTGCTGTTGGTCCCTTTAAGGTAGGGTGGTTGTGATGATGGTATTGAGTAAATAACGTCCTTGGCTGAACATCATACGAAACCGGGCTTCCACTTCTTGCCCCGCTCGGGCTACTGCTCGTTCCAGGCTGAGATCTACCTGGAGACCCACGACTGCTAATACCACTCCTGGCACCCCATTCTGTAACCTTCTTCGGCGATTGCAGCAGAAGCGTCTGCCGCTCCTTTCTTCCTTTACCTTTCCGCGGTGATGCCACCCCTCCCCCCTTCGGGAGTGGAGAAGGAGGTTCTGCAGCAGCAGAACGATAGTCTCTCAATATCTCCTCTCTCAGCTCCGGAGTCAAGCTAGCAAGAAAATCTGGATCAATCTGTGATGCCGAAGGGGGTATAAGATCGCTAGTATTCTGTGGGGCTTGTTTCGATGGCCCAGCTACTAGTGGAGCTGCGGGGGCTGAGGATGGGGCTGTGAATTGTTTTTTTCCTCGTGGAAGAGGAGGAGATATTGTGGTTAATTGGGGTTTAGATAGGGTAGTGGTGTGAGAGGGAGTGGGATTCTTTGATGCTGCTGCCGCGAGGATCCCAGCTCGCATAGTCGACGGAAGGGCGTCGAGAACAGATGGATCGATTTGCGATGCGGAAGGGACAAGGAATTGAGATGATGCAGGCGAAGCAGCCGCGCCAGCTGGGGAGCGAGGGTCTGGTTTGGATGACTCGGGGCGTGGAGCAGGTGGGGGTGGCATGAACGCCCATGGGCCTGCTGCGGGTTGAGGTTTTGTAGGAGGGCCGGTAACGGCGGCAGCTGGTTCAGGAACCTCATTCTCCTTCTTCACTACCAACGGTACAGGCGCGGGCTTAAACTCCAACGTCTTCTGTCCCCCAGCACTTTCCTCACCAACCCTGGCTTTCTCCAACTTCGTTAACTGCAGCCCAAACCCCCTCAACTCTACCGGCGGGAACCTATACGCCCTCAACACCGCAATGGCCTCTCTAGCAAGTATACCCTGATCCCAAGTAGCCATTCCCAAACCGATACTCTTTGTGAAGACATCACACTCCCCATGACCCAAGAACTTTGGTGCAACAATTGGTGCATCTTTTGCCCGCTTCATAATCTTGACCGTCACCTGTCTGGCTTTAACATTTGCCTCCACGAGCCGACGGTGGAGTTCCCCCGCCAGATTATGCAGAAACTCCTCTGCTTGGGCTTGTGTCTCGAAGCGAACTCCCCAGCTGACGTCTACACCGACGCTTTTCCGCTCAGGTACATCCCCGACCTCAGCGTGATCGATACCATGTGCGAAATTCCAAAGCTTCTCTCCCGTCTTACTACCCACTGCAGTACGCAGTCGCTCGAGAGGTGTATCGCGTAACTGTGCTACCGTTTTGATTTTCAGCTCCTCGGAGAGTCTTCCTGCCAGGGAGTGTCCCACACCAGGAAGATCCCTCAGGCCCAATCCACCAAGGAAATCCAGTACCTCTTCTGGCTTAAGATGATATTGGCCCGCAGGCTTCGCCTTCCTCAAAGCTAATTTTGCTAGTAAAATATTACCCCCAATCCCTACGCTCACTTCACATCTCGTTTTCTCCCGTACTCTATCACGAATCATCGTACCAAGTATATCCGCGTGTGCCTGCTCCGCATCTACACTTCCCTCTCCAGCCGTACAGCACAATGAGGTAGCATCTACCAAAACCTCATCTACACTAACACTCTGCACAGCATTCACACCTAACCCCAATACCACAGAGTAAAACACCTTGCTAGCCTCCTCGTACGCGGGGAAATCGTACGGGAGACAAACAATATCAGGACATAACTCCAGCGCACGTCCCATCCACATTCCATTGTTGACTCCGAATTCCCGCGCTTTGTAGTTACATGATGCGATTTCACTACTGACATTCTTCTCTCCGCCTTTTCCGTGAGTGACGACGACGGGTTTTCCTGTGAGATTGGAAGGGTGGTTTCGGGCGGATATTGCAGCGAAGAAACAGTCAAAGTCCACATGGAGGATATATCGCCTGGGTGCCTTTCCTTTAAGTTTCGGGGACTTGTTATTTGAGGATGCTTGTTTTGTCAGGACTTGGAGTTTTTGCTTGAGCTCGGACTTCCATGCGCTGAGGTGATGGAGGCGAGATTCTTGATAATATTGTTTGAGGAAGTCGGGATTGAGGGCGCTGGTGGAGCGGACGCGGGGATTGTCAAGGAGAGTGGTGTTAGCTTCGGTGGAGGCTGAAAAGAGTTTGGCTTTTTTGAATGCGGGAGGGGAAAGGGATCTCGTGGGGGTGGTGGTGGATGGGGAAGGACGTTTTTTGGTTGGGTTTGTTGGTGAGCGTATGCTTTCAAGCTTTATTGACAAACTTGCCTTCGTGGGGGTCTCTGGTTCTTCGGTGGGAGAGGATGGATTTGTGGTGGTAGCCACAGCCTCGAAGAATCCTTCTGGTATTGTGGTTCCCATATCAATATCCTCATTTGGAGATGTGGGGGGGATTTCATCTTTCACTACTGTCACTCGCCGAGGAGTAACTCCACGAGATCGACCACTTTCCCCTTGATCTACTAAAGTTTTTTGTGATGCTGCTAAGTCTGCTTTTGTGCCCTTCCCATTATTCAGTGTTTGCATCAAACTCTCAACTTCATCACTCTCTGATTTTGTAAAGCTTAGTATAAATTGCGCTTCCGAGGGGCTTGATTCAGGCACCTCCTCATGTAATTGGGGTATTTCTCGACCAGAGGGTGGCTCGGGCTGGTGTGATGGGGGGATCTCGTCAAACGGCGATGAAAGTAACGGTGAGGGTAATTGATATGAGGGGGACATTTCCGTGAGAGTTTTGCCTTGTGTTATGGGAGCCTGTTGCTTGCCTCCTACCCAAACACAATCCAATGTAGCGGGCGGCTCCTGTTCGACTTCATCTTCACCCTGTGCGATATGTTCTGCTGCCTCTTCTCCCTTGAGTGAAGACTCTCGTCTAGGAGTGGCTGAACGGGATTCGGGTATAACTATAGCAAACGACCTCCCATCTGGTATATCTGACTGCGATGACGACAACGATCTAGTCACTGGTGTTGGTCGCTTGGACGACGATACTGATGGACTAGGTCTCACCGAACCACGACCAATCATTCTCTCAAATGCAGGTCCTGGTGTGACTCTACCAGGAGTGATCACATCTTTATACGACCCCACTGTCCTCCTTGGTCTTTGTGTCACCAACCCCACTCTCCCAGGACTGCCTGGAGTCTCAGATTGTGACGGCGTAAACCCAAGCGTCGCCTGCCTTGAGCCCTCGGGAATGACTTTCCACTGCTCCCATGACAGTAATCTCCCCTCTTTTATGCACTCCACTACCCAAGCTGGCTTCACAACTTTATATCTAGCAAACTCCACCATTTTCTTTGGTGTGAGCGCACTGGCAATAATGTGTGTCACCGCCGTCTTGCCATCCATGTACTGCACAAATATCCCTCCATGTGTGACAACCATTTCCGTAAGATCCTGCAGAGATGGATTGGTATATCCATTGACTGTCGCCACGACCCCACGCAAGATCTGAGGCTTATCTTGATTCTCAGGGAGGGAGCGAAGGAGGGCATTGCGGTTCTGGAGTTTGGCCTTCTTGTGGCGCATGTACGTCGCAAAGTCGCCAAAATTTGAGGCGCCGTACTCCTCACCGTCCTCATCTTCGAAGGTGTCTATGTGATGTTAGCTCTGAGTGCTCGGAATTTGCGGGGCATAAGGACGGAGTTCTAACGGTCTGCATATCGCTTTGCGAGGACCTGTGCGTTCTTGTCGGAGCCGTGCAGCCGGGAAGACATTCTTGCAGCAGTCCAGTTTTGTCGGCGATCATGTTCCCAGCAGCGGTAGGATACTGCTATGCCATGGTCCCGACAGCAACTTAACCGGTCACTGCGGGGCTGATGTGTGGGTATCGTTGTTTCTGAAGCGTGGCGAGCGTAAGGCTCTAAAGTATTATGTACTGTAATCTCTCTATGGAGCGTAGGTACGGATTACGGGTCTGTACATAATGTCTACATAATGTACATATGCAATCAAGGTACATGCATATGCAACGACCATGCTCTGTCGTCATGTATCCGTAGGTACTTGGCACACTGCTCCTGATGCAGCATAGGTCGGTACAGTATTCCGTATGCACTGTAGACTCATTCTCACTCACATCCCCACCACTTCTGAGATTCTGTAAGCTCTGAGACCTACACATCTCTCTTTTGCTTCTGCGGATTTACAATGAGCATGCACAGCTCCCCTCTGGCATACCCTGCTGCTTCAACAACCGTTGTGCTACGAGTATATAAGTGATTGCGATCACTGAGCTTCAATAATACATTTCAACATATCATCACATCAATATCTCACCATTAATACCACCCAACTGCAAAAAATGTCCAAGGCAAAGATGAACGATGAAGCTGAGCTCGAGCTTGCCCAGTTCCGAAGTCAATGGCAGCAGGAAGTCTCACAAAAGACTCGTCAACAGCAGCAACAGCAGCAGCAACAGCCTCAGGCACCTTCATCCACCGCAGCCCCAGTAGCTGGCCCCTCTAAGAGATGGCCCTCCCAGGCTCGCCCGCCCCAATTCACCCATACCAGGACGAGATCCCCCATCTCCCATGTCTCCCAGGAGGATGTCAGTGACGATGGGGCAGGCCCCTCAGCTACAGCTCCCCCAACCTCCGGACACACATCCACCAATCCCCACCTTGGCTCCCCCAAATCCGCTACCCTCTCAGACAAGGCCCCCAAATCCGCCATGGAGCATTTCGAAAAAGCCATTGAGCGTGAAGGCCAAGGCAACCTTGGAGACAGCTTAAACCTTTACCGAAAAGCCTACCGTATGGACCCAAAAATTGACGCCAAATACCAGCAGAAATACTTCCCCCGGGTGCCCAACGCCTCTGCCAGCTCATCCAATCTTCTATCCCCTCCTACTGGCCCTAACACCGCCCACCACTCCTCCAATGCCCCCTCTGGGGGTGCATCTGCTACTCCAGCAGCCCCGACAGAGCCAGTTACTATAACCTCCCTCATCGCCTCCTTCTCCAATCTCCGCATCCAAGCCAACGCCCTCGCCACCTTCGCCCCTATAAAATCAAAATCCGAGAAACAATCCGAAACCCCCACTAACGCCTATAAGGAACCGGAAGAGCCCGCACGGGGCTTCTCCCTCCTCGCCAACCTTCCACACGAACTCCTCCTCCAAATCCTCCGCTTTCTCGCTTACACCGACATCGCCTCCTTCGCGCGGTGCTCCCTCGTGTGCAAATCCCTCGCCTACACCGTCTCTGCCGAAGACTCCATCTGGAAAGACGCCTGCCACCACCCCCACTGGGGCTTCCCCTCACAAGTCTGGGATTTTCAATGCAACATCTTCGGTGAAGCCCTCCCTGACGATTTCTCCTCCCCCGAAGACGAAGAGGAAGTTGAAACCGACCTCTCCGGCTTCCCAATCCCAAAACGTCCCTCCTCCCCACTCCCCATAAAATCCCTCTTTCCAAATTACAAAAACTCATATAAACACATGTTCTACTCCCGCCCCCGTATCCGCTACAACGGCCTCTACATCTCCACCTGCAACTACATCCGGCCCGGGGCATTCCACTCCTCTTCAACCACCGTCACCGGCGCAACACCAGTCCACATCATCACATACTACCGTTACCTTAGATTCTACCCCGATGGCACCTGCTTATCCCTTCTCACAACCCACGAGCCCCCCGAGGTCGTATACCACCTCTCCAAGCCCTCTCGTACCCAGAATACACCAGGCTACACCTCTGCTCTCCACCCCTGGGGCAAGCATGTCCTCCGCGGGCGTTGGCGCCTCGATACCAGAGACTCAGGAGACATTGATATTGAAACTGAGAGCGCTAGTGGCGAGAAGTATTTATTTAAAATGGGACTCTGTGTTAAGAGTGTGGGTGGTGGGAAAGGAGGAAGAGGTGGGGGGAGATTAAATAAATTGGTT
Organism: Terfezia boudieri ATCC MYA-4762; assembly: GCA_003788615.2. NCBI lineage: Eukaryota > Fungi > Ascomycota > Pezizomycetes > Pezizales > Pezizaceae > Terfezia > Terfezia boudieri. Next base: position 152,208 of record ML121577.1, on the reverse strand, counting down.
TGGAGGGGGTTTTGGAGTTGGAATAAGCTTACGGATGATGTGGCGGAATTTTCGTTGAGGAATGATAAGCCGTTCTTCTGGAGTAGGATCAGGAGGTTTGATAGGGAGCTTTTGGAGGAGATGTAAGTTGGGAGGGGGAGTAGGGATGTGGGGTGTAGGATGTGGGATAAGGAAGGGGGAGGCTGGCGGGGGATTGATGGATAAAGTGGGAATGGTGTTATTTGAGTACGCATGGCGTGGTATTGGGGAAGTGTGGAGGGGAGGAATTGAGTGGGTTTTGCTTTGGTGCTTTGGCATTATGGGTAATAGTGTCATTCGTTTATAATGCATTTTGATAGTGCTTTCTCTTCTATCTCTCCCCACATGAAGTAGACCTAGATAAATAACACGCATAGAGATGACAAAATCAAAGCTCCCAAACTACTTATTGTAACTCCCGGCCTCTTTTCCAGCGAGGCGTAAATGGACTTGAGATAGAAAGCTCATTTCAATGCTCTGCTTCACAACAGGAGGTAAAAAGAGTTACAATTGAAAACATCGAATAGAACAAATTAAATCCGTCTCACCATATGAGCCTAGCATATTACAACCCTCCAGCCATCCATCTCAATAGTCCCCATATCAAATCTCACCACCCCCTATGCCTTTTTGTATCTAGGAAACCAATCTTTCTCCCAGCCGCCATCACATGCTATCACCGGCCCCACCTCCGCGCCCTATACAACTGAGTTGATCCTCGTGAATGCTATTTGTGAGTGTACTCTGTGGATGTAGATAGATAGAGGTAGTTACTTGGGTGTTTACTTCTTCTTGATGATGACTGAGCCGTCGGCGAGTTTGTCTTCTACGCCGCGGACGTATTGCTCGATTCTGAGGACGCTAGCGCGGAGGGCCTTTGCAATCATTGTCAGTCGTTGGAATTTATCTCATTACCGGATATCAGTTCACAATAGCCGAAATGGCAGGGAGGTATGAGAGGAAGGTGGTGGGGATAGCGGGTGAAAGACAAGAAGGGGAGTGTAGTGAAGGTTGGGAAATTGTGGGGTGAAACTTAACGTACATCGACATCTTCCGTCAACAGCTCATTCGCCAAACGGTATTCCTCCAAGAAGTAGTAGTACGAGCCAGCTCCGGCGAGGGTGCATCCTGCGAGGAATCCGTAGAGACTGTAGAAAAAAAGGTAGAAGGGCTTGATTAGTTTCTCTGCCTGTGATCTTGCACAAAGTTGAATTGAGCTCTGATGACTCTCCCGTAATACTCCAGCACCAGGCTGCAGGAAGTAATTCTAAGGAAATATCAAAGTAATGAGATTGGATTTAATTGGAGAGACTGACCCTCCCTTCACTCCCCCAACCCCCCCCTTCTTCACCACTACCGGCGCCGCACTCGTCGCCTGAGCTAACCTCGCCGTCGTCGACGAGATTGCTCTGCACTGATTCCAACGAGCGACCTTCGCCGCCTCAAATACTATCCGACGTGCTGCTGGGACAAAGAGCATCTTCAACCCTTATCCTTCAAATTTCTTACTTGATGGGTACCTGAAAACTGTTGTGTGAGCCAAAATCCCGAGACAAAAATAAAACATCCAAGACATGGGGTAAGTTAGTGGGGGGTTTTAGAACATGCACTACCTTGACAGTTGTAAATGCAATCAGGGTATAAGTGGTGAACGGTGTAGGAATGGGGGTAGTATGGGAAAAACTGCTCGGCTTGAGCTCGGCCTCTGTCGGGTGACGTTATGCCGGGGTGGAATGTTCGTTGCGAGATCTCTTATTCGCTTTTGGCGGCGGTTCCTGCTTGCTTCGGCAATGGAAAATCTGGGGTAATTAGCGCTAGCCTGAATGAGGATGGTGTGTGTCACGTGTGTTGCAGCAATACGACGAACGTACCGCAGTGGAATTCTGGTGGGATTTAGAGGCTCATATATGGCCTCGGGGAATCTCTCTAGGCATCTAGTTTGTGTTCATAAGACGATATTAAGGGATTCGATTCGCTTATGTAAACCATGCCATAGTAGAAACCAATACCATTCATACCATTTTAGCAATTTTGGACAGAACCTTTTCAATCTGGACCCAGCCTAGGCCCCAAACTTCCCGACTAATTGGTATCCATCCTATCAGCCTCATCCACCTTCCCTGAGGGTGCATCCACCATATTAACATCTCTCACTTGCCTCAGCGGTGTCTGCCCCGCTGATGGCACCGCAGATAAGGCTAAGGGTGTAGCTGCACCGCTTCTATCCCTGTTGACCCCCCTAGCCTGCCACTGCTAGCAATACCAGCAATGACACCCATATGGGTCGGATTCTCAATCTCTTCTCCCTCTTCACCTTCTTCTTCATCCATACCTTCTCTCCGGTCTACCGCCCACAGACAGCATTAGCACACGCCCACTAAAAGAAACCCCCAGTCGCAACTGTGCCAAGGCTTAAACTGACCATGCTCCTCTTTATCCTCTTGGATCTGCTCCTGCATTTTCTCCAACCTCCCCACAATCTCTCCAAACTGCTCCCTCCTCGCCTGCCACACCTCCCCATACTGCCTCCTCTCCCCCTCCAGTTCCACAATCTCAGCCTCCAGTCTCTGCATATTTATCTTCTGCTCCTCCCTCCCCAGCCTCATTACTTTCGTACTTAGAATATTATTCGCGATCGCGTCATATTTTAATCTGTTCGCCTTCTCCTGCTGCGCAGCCACAAGCTGTTCCCGGAGAAGTGCCATATCCTGCCTTGCCTGCTCTGAAAGTTTGAGAATATTCACCTTCTCGGCTTCATATCGCTCGATCTCGCGCTGGTTAGTGTGTTGGAGGAGTTGGATTCGAGCGATGGTGACTTCGAACAACTCAAAGTCAAGTTCAGCCTCTTCTCGGAATTTTTCAAGGTCAATTTGGGGCGTGGTGCCATTCAGGTTTATGGGGAGTTGGGCACAGCGTTTGCTTATGCGCTTGAAAGGACGTTCTTCGACGGTGAGTGGGCGGGATTTGATCAGCGCATCTGTAAGTATTGGGTGAAGCTCGTTAGCAGGGACAGATAATATATGGAAATAAGCAAGAGTGTAACCTTCGTCGACAGCGGACATGATGGCTTTGTTGAGGAGGTGCTAGGGATGTGGTAGGAGTGGGTAGGAGTGGAGCCAACTGGGAGAACACGCCTGACTTCGGCATACCGAAGGCCCCACAGAGCTGAGTAAGCAATTGACATCCGAGCACGTGATTTTGTGGAGATTCCCTTGGATACGAGCTAGCCAGATATTATTGCTAATAACCACCATCTCGAATAATGTGCAACCAGGTATATGCAGCCAAGTAGCTGAGAATCTCCAATGTTAGGCAAAAATCCTTGGTTCAGATGACATTTTTTTAGTTCCCCGTTCGAGTTGCCTCACGAAACCAGTCATGACCCCTTAGTCTGGCTTGAACGAAACAAAGCTACTAACCATTTCAACAGCGACTGCCAGAAAATGCAAATATGTCAGCCTTGGCTCTAAAAGTTTTGCCCCCGTATTTTATCTTATGCATATATTTGTCACTTGTATCGCGAATATGCTTACGCCCAGTGGCCAAATGAACATCATGCTTCCAACGGAGAGTAGATCAACTTCTCTAGAGAAGAAGGTTGTATTTCCAAAAGCCCATGTCACAATTTTCATCTCGCACCTCGTGAAGCGTAATTAGGTATTACTGTATTGGTTTACATACCGTTTACAAGTTGTTTTCTTAACAACGGGTCAAGTCAGACCACGTTTTAATGTTAATTAATGTGTAGTGATCCATCCTGTGTATTATCAAATGCCTTCCTGCGCCGATTAGGTGGATTTATATGGATTTGCACTCATTCGCAGATTCTCGCGATAATACAAGTATCCTTCTTCAATTTCTCTACACTTCCGCCGATGATTTCTCCATAAGTACTTTCAAATCTGACATATCCCTGATTTTGCTGGTGGCCTACCTCCATCATGAATTCCAGCACATTTTACTCTGGGGAATTAGATGTCTAGAACTGCAGCAGTATATACCTACTCAAATCTCTTACCCAGATTGTAAAGAAACCTTCCTCGCCTAGAGAAGGAAGTGAGCTACCTAGAGCAATAATGCACCCGAACATCTGGAATCAACTTCGAGAGACTGGTTAATTACCCTGAATCGGTGCACACTAATTCTAGGACCGGAGTGTGCTCACGGAATGTGGTGTGACCGGCAAAATAACAGTGGAGACAGCGTTCTCGAACATCTCTACGGGTAGCAGCCCCGACGATTGGCCCCACATAATAGTGTTGGGAGCAACTGTTGTCATATTGGTTGTCGACCTCAAATGCCGGAAATGGGAGAAGGGAGCCAGAAAAATTGGGCTCTAGTAGGGAATTAGGCCTTTATATTGTTCTATTTGCACTAGAGAAACAAGTCCTGGATCATCTGTATTATAGTTCTGTGATTTTTGATGCTTGATGGGCAATATCTGCTTCCATCATGATGTAAATCACTGACCTAGCTTTATTACATAGGATTCCAGGCCAAGTGGATATATGTATGCACGGAGATAGCTTCTTCAGGGTTTCCTAGACTATCATTATTTGATAAGCCAGAGGAATTGAAGATTTTACCTAAATAGAATAATTTAAAAGATGTTATGTCAAGCAGATTGAATGCCAGTGATGTGATGGATGTATGGAGCAAACACTATCTTGTATTTCTTAGTCTGGGTTGTGCCTTGCACTAGATTTTCACGAATGTAAGAAACCTATGTACCAATTGCAAATATATTACCCCGGACTAGATGGGTGCACTTTTAAAAAAAAAAAGCAAAAAAAAAGTACTCGATGCACTGCTATTTGCAGATGCCATCAGGCAAAAAGGAGTTTCCCAGGAGGACTACAATACTAGACCGTTACACCAATTATTGCTGGGTTTATTTCAGGGTAAATAGCTGCGATGCAGCAACTTGAAATTGCAAAACATATTCAGTGACTAAATACTACAAGTATTGTTTCATTAAGTAGGAGCCATGTATGTGTATGACTTGTCCATGTAGGAATTGTCCTTGGGAGGCTTGATGTGTAATCTGCTGTTTATACCTAGTCCTGAGGCTTGCAGGCAGAAGGAAGAAGAATCTTGTACTTCAATAACATGTTTCGGAATCCAGGTGCCACGTCCGTAAAGAAGAAAGTCACCGAACATGGATCACTGTACGTGCGATTGCAGTCGCGGCATTGGCAGCGACAGCCTGATGTTGCAATCCAATTGGTGTATAACGAACGATACGTCGGTACCGTGTATTGAGCCTATCAACCAAGAAAAGACAGATTCCTGAGGTCCCGCTTTACAGCAAGGGAAGTAAAGTACTGATGAGAAGAGGTAATTAGGTACAAATATATTGTCTACCTGCATACAAGAGAAAGCTGACCAAAAATGCATACAGCATGATAAAATATAGGACTACCAAAAAGTCAAGCATAATGCCTCGCAAAGCGAGTACAAAAAGCGCAGCGTTAAAAAGGAAACCCTGGGCCTTAAGTGAAGGGCTAGTGACGAGGATAGAAAAGGAAGTGAAAAGTATTGGTAAATCAAGGCCTGAGGTTGAGGTACATATCCTACATACCAGTTAGTCAAGGATGGAAATACAAATTCTAATGCATCTAAATTTGAGCTATTCATCAACATGATGAAAACTCATATACCTTAATAATACCTGCTATCCTCCTGAAACCAAAGACATCTGGTAAATTGTTTTGGTACCTGTCTAAGACCCAACCAGACAGGAAATATATTAAAAATGTCATGCACGAAAATTATTTTGTCCAAACAAGCTCCGTGCAGAGACCGTTAGATACCCGATTGGCATTTCCACAAAACATCGAGAGCGCCAAGCTACGAGGGTCTGATCGAGACTAAATAAACCTCAGTTCTTGTAAACTGTAAACGTCATTATTAACCTAACCTAGATCTTTTAAAACGACTACTTCTGTTCATATTCACTGCCTCCACTTGGTATCCTCACGATACAACTCTGTTCAATGCTGTTTTCAAGTGATTCTGCAGCTAGTGATAGAGTACCAGCACGCTGGGCTTCCGCATGAAAATAACAACTTAGGAATGCCAACATCCCCACCTACCTACCTAGGTAGTACTTACCTAACTGCAGCCTGCAATATCTATGTTGTTGGGCAGTGTCACCAACAATAATGGGCCTCTACCAGACTGCCTACTTCTTATGTAGGTACTAACTAAGTACTTGATAAGGCAGCTGTACCGTAGTGGAGCATGCACAAGCATACCATTCCGTCCTTCGCATGCGCAGCCACAACTGACGGTTGTGAGTGGTTCGAGGGGTACGGTACATCTCTCGTTTACCGTTGGTCAAGAAAACCCAAATATGTACTTGTACTCCCGTCACCCCTCAGCCTAGCAAACAAAATACCCGTCTTTGTACCTGATCTGACCCTCTCTGTTGCAGTTAGCATATCGCTGGGGGGCTATAATACTTTAGGCTTCAACGGTCGCTTGCCGAGACCAATTCCGGCGGCCGTGCGAGCTGCCTGCAGCTTCCCAAGGGCTCTAGGTTACTTTGTACACCCCTGTCGGTCGGAACTCAACGGTCAAAACCGTTGACAAGGCGCCGGTGCTTGCATCCACACACCCTCAACACGTTAGTTAGGCTGTCTCGCTCGAGTCGGCCGTCGCAGCATTGCGCGATCGCTAAGTACCTGACCCGTAGTGGTAATTACCATTCAGATCTATTAACTGGTGTCAATCTCGCCACACGGCCAAAGGGCTGGCAATCGCAGCTTCCCAAACAGACATTTTAAGAAGCTCTTAACGGGTGCCAGAGCATAGTCGCATACCAGTTGCCGGCCCGCACGACTGCCTTAAGGTATATATTTTCTGCCTGTCTTCCTGCCATAGACGTGCCACTCTCCTCTCCCTGGCTTTAGTCTTCTCCTGCTGTTCGGGAAGGAAGAAGAAGGTCTAAGTAACAATGAAGATTTCTATAGCTTGTACGTTGCAGCTTCTGCTAGGAAGCAGTGGCATTATGATTGCCTCTGCCGCTTTCACTCCGAAGTAAGTACTTGACAATTGTTTCTTGTCAAACAAGGTTGAGAATCTGGTACTAATCGCTTTATTATAGAGATCTATTGAGCGAGCCCCGCCGTACTGTTGCTGTGCCAAATGATGATGGGGTAGTTATTCCCGGTGTCACTACCCTATGGTCCTCGTAGTAACCATCACTTTGACAGACTAAAGCCCTCTTTACCACAACTGCGTACTCATTTGACAGCCACAGCCGCAACAAGACCTTCAACCTGCTCGACATCAAGACTGGGAATATCTCAGTCGCGTTGTGTGACACCGGTGCCTCAGAAGTCGTTTGGTTGGGTGACTCAATTGCCTACCTCAAGGGCTCCACGGATGTTGCAGGAGGCACCGACCTCTGGATCTCTAGTAGTGACAAGTATGGCAATACTAGATACTTGTGGTCCACTCATACTAATTGGTATATATAGAGCCTACAAAGCCGGGTCTTTCCCAGCTGCCGTCTCAGGCCTTATCTTAAAGAAGGTCAAAGATGGTGCAGTTACTTTCGTCTTCACCGCTTTGGCCTATCCAAATGGCACCATGTACAATGCTGCTACTGCTCCAAAGAAGTACACTAGTGGCAGAGTCTACACTTCCCTCTTCGTTCGGCACTGGGACACCTACATCGAACAGTGGCGAAATGCTCTCTTCTCTGGTTCTCTAACTAAGAAAGATGGCACATGGATCATTTCCTCTACTAAGTTCGTCAACCTGTTGGCCAATACCAAGTTGGAATCACCCATCCCACCGTTCGGCGGTACGGATAACTATGACACTAACGGTGAGCAACTTGCATTTGTTGCTAAAGACCCCAATTCAAACCAAGCCACAAATACTGTCTCCTATGTCTACATTTCTGACCTCAAAGGAGGGGTGCCAAAGCCAATCAACTTGCTATCCCATTCTTACATCCTGAATGGTGCCTCTACATCCCCTGCGTGGTCTTTTGATGGAAAGAAACTGGCATACCTCCAGATGCCTGAGAATGGATACGAGAGTGACCGTAATCACATTTTTGTCTATGATGGTAAGAAGATAATTAGCTTGGTGCCTGACTGGGACCGCTCTCCATCCAAGGTTTCTTGGTCTCCAGACGGAAAATATCTTTACTTGACTGCTGAAGAATTCGGAAGAGTCAAGATCTTCGTTCTCCCTTCTGATCCCAGCAAGATCAAGGGAAACCCAACTCCAATCGGTGGAAAGCAGGGCTCCGTGACTGACTACTTCCCTCTTGGTACTACCGATAACCTCCTTGTCTCGTCTACTTCCATTATCTCACCCACGTACTACTCTGTCGTTGATGTTAGCGCCAACTCCGAGAACATCATCTTTGATCCTAAGGCTGGCCACAGTTCTGGGTCTGCTACTCTCATAAGGTCTCAAATCGAAGAAATCTGGGCACCTCGAAGCGATAGTACAAAGATCCACGCTTGGGTTGTCAAACCATCTTTCTACAAGGAGGGCGAGAAGTACCCATTGGCTTTCCTCATCCATGGTGGCCCTCAGAGTTCCTGGGCTGACTCCTGGAGCACACGCTGGAATCCAGCGGTGTTTGCCGAGCAGGGATATATCGTTGTTACTCCCAATCCAACAGGTTCCACTGGGTATGGTGAAAAATTCACTGATGTTATCCAGAACAACTGGGGTGGAGCTCCATACCAAGATTTGATTCTAACTTATGAGTATGCCTTGGAAAAGTACAAGGACATTGATGCGAATAGGGCTGTTGCTTTGGGGGCTTCCTATGGTGGTTACATGATCAATTGGATTCAGGGTAACCCCTTCGGTAGGAAGTTTAAGGCACTTGTTTGCCATGATGGTGTTTTCTCTACCAACGCTCAATACGGATCTGAGGAGCTTTGGTTCCCAATTCACGATTTCGGTGGATCTTTCATCACTCACCCCCAGAATTACGCTAAGTGGTCACCTTCTAACCTTGTCAAGAACTGGGCCACCCCTCAATTGATAATCCACAACGAACTCGACTATCGTCTTCCTATTAGTGAAGGTTTGGCGGCCTTCAACATTCTCCAGGAGAAGGGTGTCCCAAGCAAGTTTCTGACCTTCCCAGACGAGAACCACTGGGTGCTTAACCCAGAGAATTCGCTCCTTTGGCACTCGGAGGTACTTGGCTGGATCAACAAGTGGGCAGGTATTTCCGGTAATGTCAGGGAGGTAAGAGATATCAGCGAGCAAACTGAGAGGAAGGAAATCGTTGAGGAGAGGGCCCAGTATGCGAGGGCAATGAAGAGGGAAGCAGTGCTTGGCAGTAGCAGGTGGAATATGTAATGACTTAATGAAGGCAATATTTGTTTATGTATTCTTGCCCATAAACGTTTGTATTTCTATATCCCTTATGCAGTCAAGCACAGTCCTTTTGCTTCTGCTAGTAACTATAGTCTGCTTGGCACTAGTAACTAAATGTTTACTCGTGCTACCTACATTTACTGTGGTTGCGTCCTAGTGGTTGGCACGAAAATGGATAAAAAAAGTAAGGTAGTGTGCCAAACCAGACTAGTACCTAATGTGCTAACCAGACTACTTCTTAAAGTGGCTAGCTCTAACACAAATTCCGAACTTTAGCGTTACTTATCTTCGGCAGAATTGACCTCCTCCTATATCATCAGCAAGTCATCCTTTGAAAAGAACCATTGGCCATGCGGCATCCTGTACAAAAGCTGTATTACTGTGCTAGAAACAAGTTTCTCTATACTGGAATAGCGGGTACGATTCAAGTTTTCGATACGGCCTCCGAGAGCCTCCTGCGACAATGGGAAGCTCCGGAAATTCCTAGTGTTGTGGAGAAGAAGCAGAACCAGCAGCAGCAGCAAAAGGAGGAAATCCAGTCTGCTTTTACAGGTGAGCGAGGTGGTAGCATTAGCAACGGAAAGGTTGAAGTTGAAGTGGCTACGGGAGATGAGGAGGGAGTGGCAGTAAAAAAGAGGAAGATGAATGATATTACTTCGTCGCCAAGGGTCACTCCCGCGACGGTTCCGGTCATCGAAAGGAGGAGTACGCCTGAGCCGGCTCAGAAGAGGAAGAAGGTTAGCTTTAGGGAAGCGCCTGGGATGGGCGGGTGCTCTTCACAGAAGAGACTGAATTTGGTTACGAATATGGTGGGGACAAGTAGTGGGAGGCATTTGGTGGTGGCTACAAATGAGGATAAGACAGTAAGGGTGTTTAGGGTTTCGGGATTGGTGAAGGGGAGGGAGGGGCATAAAGAGGAAGATGTCAAGGGGGGCTTAAAATTATTGAGTGAGAGGTTTGTTTGGGTGCCTGGAAACCTCGTAGGGAAGCTCGGGCACTGACATATAATTTTACGTTAGGCAAATGCCAAAACGGCTTTGTTCTCTGCAGCTCCTAGAAAATAAACAGTTTATGTCTGAGGAGGAGGAGACTGTTGCAAATGGGGTGGTCATAATCTGTGGAGACAAGTTTGGAGATGTATATTCACTACCATTAATCCATAACCTCGACGACACCGAGACATCTACACCAGCACCTGCAACTGAATCTGCCCAGAATGGCTCATCTGCGGCACCTGAGCCGGAGCGAAAAGTTCCACGGGATACAGGCATTATTACCACTGCCCGCAACAAAAGAGCTGCGCGAAAAGCCACCGAGATGAAGAGTCGGAACAGTATAGCAAACCTACAAGCCAAAGAGCTCCAATTTAAACATAAACTTTTACTTGGACATATCTCGCTCCTTCTGGACGTGGTGCCAGTTACAATACAAGTGGAGCTTCCAGATGGAGAAAAGAAATGGCGGACATGGATACTATCTGCCGACAAAGACGAACACATACGGGTTTCGAGATACCCCCACAGTTATGTGATAGAGGGATTCTGCCTCGGGCATAATTCTTATGTATCGAAGCTATTAGTGCCGTCATTTGATCAACAGACATTGATATCCGGTGGTGGGGACGATTATTTACTGAGATGGGATTGGAAAGCTAAGGAGGTCCTGCAAAAGCTTGATTTGAAGGAACATGTGGCAAACGTACTGGAAATTGTGAAGCATAACAAGGAGAAGATAAAAGAATCAAACATCAGTGGAGGGGCTTTGGTTGTAGACTCTGAAGATGAGTTTCAGACCTCTGTTACGGGGCTTTGGGAATTCAAAGATGAAGTGCATAAGCGGAACCAGGTCCTTGTCTCTGTTGAAGGGTATCAATACCACTCTCCTTGTCTATCACAAATGAAAATACTAATTAGGACAGACTTCCTGCGCTCTTCGTATTCACCCAAAACGTTACCGGTACTTTTGAATATACTACGACGGCTGGTGTTCAAGGAAATGTTCTTGACGTAGCTGTCATAGGAAATAGGATCCTGGTCAGCATCGATTCTCAATCTACCCCTTATCGACTGCCAACCCTAGGCGAGGGTACAGAATTGATTGATTGCCTCCAGCCAGAAGAAGACCATAAACATGTGCGTCTCCTTTCATGGATGCTTTTCTAAACATTGAGTAGCTAACTCGTGGCATAGTTTGGTATCCGAACCGACCACGACAAACTGGTGACTACCATAAATAGCAAGGCGAGTTGGGGGATAACTGCGGAGCAAAAGGAAAAACTGAATGACTTTCTCTACGGCGCAAAGCACTTGAGAAAATTTGAGAGTGAAGAGAGAGGCGGGGATTGAGTTGGACACGTGTATAAAATGTCGAGCTCAGTTTCAAGGCTCAATTGAAATAACTTGGCTGACGATCAACCCCCAAGTGGTATATATCACAGCTGTACTTACCAGTTTCTTTGATTGAGGACTCAGTGCAATGTTGTGATTGAGTTTCTTGCCCTAAGTAGTATAACACAAAAGTTTGGACCACTGGCTTCAAGGGAATCTGGAGCAGTTTCCCTTCAGAACTATAAGCTTGGGCTAATATTTAGGGCAATCGATTGGTCAGTACCTACTCGGTGTTTTGCGCGTCGAATGGCAGGTTATCTTGACCCAAAGGCAATGTTTTTAGATTCCTAGGGAAAAGAACTGCTGCACGGCAACTGTGTCCGTCACGTGCATATGCAGCCTGAGACAGGCTGACACACGTGACTAACCTTTTTTTGCTCCTGGTTGCGCCATCAGCCCCTGAACGCAGCTAACGTTGACTAGGTAATTAGAATTCTTTGGCGAAACCTGGACTGCGCGTGAAGCTCAGCAAAAGCATCCCCTGATCTACCATAGTGATAGGGCCGCCTCCTGACTTGCTAAGAAGGGGGGATCAGTTGGGTATCCCCCTTGGGCTGGCGGGCACTTTTATACCTCGCCGGCCCACCCGCTGCTGCCATCCCTTTTCCGGGAAATTGGAGTTTGAGTGCTTTCGTCCTTTTCTATCTTGTTACTGCTCATCCACGCCTCGTACCATAGCTCGCTCATTGTTTTCCGGGTCTTGAAGGACTAATTGCAATTGCGATTGGAGTTGGGGCTTGACTTGAGATTGCGATATACCCCGCCGCTTTGACCTTGAATTGAGTCCTCTTTTGCGACTGTTGTGGAAGCATCCCCAATCTATACCTAATATACCTCTGAATTGAATTGGTTTTCGTAAGGAGATACAAGATGAAGAATACACCTGCTGGGCAGTATGGTAAGTATTTCCTCATCTCCTCGTCTCCTCGTCTCCTCGTCTATTGGTTTCAGCTCAATTGGCACTACAGACTCTCCTCGTGGAGATGAGGCTACTTCCTCTCTTGATGGCAATTGCTTCCAGGGTGCTGGACATAATCCCCAGAGCTTCGCAATGGGCACACAATGGCAGTGCTAACGTTCCCTCTGCAGACATATTCACTGCGAAACTTCAAGACACCGGCATCTGGCAAGATGCTCCGATCCTCAAGGGAGTCACCAGATTCGAGCCCAGCCCAGACACCAAGAATATCATGATAACTGGTGGAGCGGGATTCATGTTAGTCCCCTTACCTTACCTGCACAAGGTCCCTCTCAAGTCTGACTTCGAGAATCACAAAGTGCCTGCTGGGTCGTCCGACACCTCACACTCACCTACCCCGAATATAATATCATCTCATTCGACAAAATCGACTACTGTGCCTCTCTAAACAATACCCGGGCCCTCGATGCCCTGCCAAACTTCTCCTTCACTCATGGGGACATCACTCAGCCTGACCAGGTCATGTATGCTCTCAAAGTGCATAAAATCGACACCATCCTCCACTTTGCCGCACAGTCCCATGTAGATTTGTCATTCGGTAACTCGTACCAATTCACATCTAACAACGTATATGGCACACATGTGCTTCTTGAGTGTGCAAAGAGCCATGGGATTAAGAAGTTTATCCATGTCTCGACGGATGAGGTTTATGGTGAAGTTGAGGAGGACGATGCGGATTTGAGCGAGGCCAGTATCTTGGCCCCAACGAACCCGTATGCGGCGTCCAAGGCGGCGGCGGAGATGTTGGTTAATGCGTACTGGAAGAGCTTTAAGCTACCAGTCATCATTGTCCGAAGTAACAACGTTTATGGACCTCATCAATTCCCAGAGAGTATGTGCCAAGCCCCCTTCACCTCAATATACTCTCTACATTCAAAAAATCAACCCCATCGTATTCGCTCTGTCTAACATCTCCAACTCAGAGGTCATCCCCAAATTTACCTGCCTCCTCCACCGTGGCAGCAAAGTTTTCCTCCACGGCGACGGCAAACATACCCGTCGGTACCTCTATGCCGGGGACGCCGCCGACGCCTTTGACACCATCTTGCACAAAGGTCTCATTGGCCAAGCCTACAACGTGGGCTCCGTGGACGAGATTTCTAATCTCGAGCTCTGCTCTCTTCTCCTAAAACAATTCGGCTACGACCATCCCGAGGATCTCACAAAGTATGTCGCACACACGGTTGATAGACCATTTAATGATCGACGATATGCGGTTGATGCAACAAAGTTGAAGAAGTTGGGGTGGGTGCAGAAGACGAGTTTTGAGGAGGGGTTGAAGGCAACGGTGGAGTGGTATAGGAAGTATGGGAGTACGTGGTGGGGAGATATTGAGGATGTGTTGAGTCCGTTTCCGGTCGTGGAGGGGAAGAGGGTGGTTAGAGGCGGGGAGGAGAATCAGAAGCAGGATAAGGAGTAGTGGGGTAGGAGTGGATTGGGGTGAAGGTGGTACAATTTTACCAGTTTGAGGGCATGTACCTATAGTACATTTGCGTATTACCTATGATGGTGGGATTGGGCAGGGTTCATGAAGTGCGAATGCTAACATGGAATACCATACTTAAATGTGGCCGATTATATATATTGATATTATAACTAAAAAAAAAGAAATAGAGAGAGGTACGAGTAATTTATCTTGCCAATTGCGAAATATTAAGACGTGATGAGGGGGCCAAGGCACAACACACAATATAGTATATTTGACACAAACTGCTTATGCAAGTGAATGCTGAGTGTTATGCAGACAGACGTATACATTAGGGGTGAATATAGATTGCTTGTGGTGTAAATAGCTGTGGTGTTTGGGCCATGAGGTTACAGAAAAAGGGTTCACCTTTTGTATGCTGATAATAAAGGAGAGGTTTGATAGTCACATGTCAGAAGAAGGTCACAGTCAACTAAATTGAAGTATGAGGGTATATTATTCCCGATCTCCCTTTCGCACCACCATAAATTCAAACTAAAAAGTCATGCATCATGCTAAACACCATATCTAAGCACCATTACCAATCATTATTATTACAAAAAAGACCTAGCAATATTCGAAGCAAGAAAAAACCTGAAAAAAAAGACAAAAGGAGCCACTGATTGAAACTTAAGCAACAGTGCAACCACACGGGCCCTCACTGTGCTTCTTCTTCTTCTGCGTCCTCTCCGGCAGAGCCTTGGCTGCTGGGGCAGGAGCAGCAGTGGTCTTTCTCACCGATTCGGGCTGATTCTCGATTCTGGCTTCCGCCTGCTTGGGTCCATCTAGTCATGCAAAGTTGACTTTGGCTACGGTGTTCCAGAACATCTTGCCTTGGGCTTCGGCGAGCTCGAGTTCCTTTGCGGAGGGCTGGCGGGAACCGTCACCACCCTGTAGTAAAATCAGTGAGACAATCCGCCGTATCATGTATGATGTATGAGAGTGGAACATACAGCGAAGGTACCAGCACCCCATGGCGAGCCACCACGGACTTCGGTAACATCCACCAACAGCCCAAAGGTATGGGCGTATCCAAGAGGAACATAGATCATTCCATGGTGAGTCAAGGTGGACATGGCGTTTGCACAAGTCATCTCCTGTCCACCACCTGGGGAGGCAGAAGAGACGAAGAGACCAACATACTTCCCAGAGAGACCACCGGAAGCCCAGAGACCACCGGTCTGGTCGATGAAGGCCTTCCATTGGCCGGGGAAGTTACCGTAACGGGTGGGGATACCGAAGAGGAAGGCGTTGTACTTTGGAAGCTGGTCGACGGAGATGATTGGGTAGTCGTACTTTGGGGGGGCGTGCATCTTGGTGAGAACTTCCTGGGTGAGAGTCTCTGGGATCCTGTGAGAAGGGAAAGCATGTTAGTTGGTTTGTTTGGAATCACGAAGTTCGTTGTAGGACTGGGATTCATACTGGAAGATGGTAGCCTGTCCACCAGCAGCCTCAATTCCTCGCTTCTCCGCCTCAGCGAGCTTGGATATGTGCCCGTACATGGAGTAGATGATGATGGCAACCTCGAGTCCAGCCATTGCGAATTTAAAGTTGGGGAAAATGGTATAGTGGAAAATTGAAAACTTGGGAGGGGATATGTATAAACTCGAAGACTTGATGCTTGCTTGCTTGTTTGTTTGCTTGCTGATGAAAATAGGATTTAGGAAGAGGGTTCAAGAGGGCATCTTTATAGTACCCCCCCAGCCCAGGAATGAAATTAAACTTCCCATAATTATCTTCCATCAACCGTACTTGCAATATTTGTTAGAGCACGTATGTAGGTACCAGGCCGTGTAATTGGCACCCGTGCTCATTACCACAAGGACCTGCAAACAGACTACCTCAGTAGTCAGCATCAGTAATGCACTTCACTATCATTGATAATGAGGCGCTATCTCCCAAAAAAGATTTTCCTCGGCCGTCCGCCATCTTCTATCAACATTGCCATTATTCAACCCAGACCCAGACAAGACTCTTGTAGGTGGATCACTGGTGAGAGTTGCGAGGGTCCGTCCCCCTTCGCAGGATGATTGTAGTGAGTACTTTACAGTTTGTAAAAATGAATAAGTGATTATTTAGTGTCTGGTCTGCATCTAGCATCACTGTAAATAATTATAGCATGAAGAATTGCGAAGCATAATTGTGTGAGCTCAGCAATCAACAAACGGCCGCATGTCAAAGATCAACGACAACATCGCTATAGGACCTGAGACATGTTGATGTAATCTTCCAACTGGGCTTGCATGGGCTATGAAAGAAAGAAATATTAATGGGGCGACTCGCACTATCCTTAAAGAGCCTACCTAGTCGACCAAGCTTCCTTATCCAATGCTTTGTCAAATTTTATTCCATCTTTTTCATTATTAATGATATGGAAATCGTATCTGTACGTACATAAATGACGCTAATTTTGGACTGGGGGGAAAGCCGCTGACAGGGAATATTGCACGCTTCCACGTCATTTTATTTCCAAAGTTCTTGGGTTCGTGGTCGTGATGGCCCATAACTTCATTCAATACCTATTAGAACTCCCTGCCAACTCGCAATTGGGGCTCACCAGTTCTTGCACTTGAGTTGTACTCGCCGTTCATGGGGATACTTATTGATATCAATTGACAGCGGATTCTCATAGGAACTGTTAACCCTATCCCAAATCGCACCACTGCTTGATACTCAATTGGAAAGACTGATCTCTACTTCGAGTCGAATCTCAAGCTCTATATTCTAAGTAGTCCGTTTCTATGCATGCAGATGAAACATATTTCCCAGTCCCTGTTCTTCTAGAGTAGGTACGGAACAAGATGGAAGCTAAAGCAAGTTGTGCAGTTCCTACCAGGAATACGTACCGATCCGGAAACCAAAATAACCGGTAGGTACTGTAGCGGGACCAATCACCGGAGTCCCATGCGTCACTCTGCTTAAATCCACAAAATAATTGGGATCTTGCACATCCTGGTCAGTCATTATCAGGGCTGACCTATATAGCTAACAACCCTAGACGTATCATCTCTTGCACAATAATAAATGTTAATGACAGACTAGGTAGGGGAGCTGTGTAGACGTCTACCAGTAGCCCACTTAGCAACGTTGCTGTGGAAACAAAGCTAAATAGTGACAAACATAAATACCGGTATGTCGAGATCGATATCGTCGACGCGGTGAAACAGGCTAGAAAGAAAACCTCAACTTACCAAATACAGCAGTCGACAGTTCTAGCGCAAGAACTTACCTATATACTTAGACAGTACCTACTGTTACATCTAGGTCATAATTTGTAGTATGTACGTACCGGTACCTAAGTATATATGTATGTATCTGTTTAGTCAGGTTCAATCCATCCACGGAAATACATGTTCAATTTGGATTTTTACTATTCAAACGCTAAGAATTATGCATCGCCATATCGGGAACTTTCTTAACTGCATACCTGGAGTCTAGGTCTCCGGATCCGTTCCAGGAAGCATCTCAACGATAATCCCACTCGATATTTATACCTTGTTTCCCACTAACAGACCATGGCCACAAACAATATGGTGTCTATGGGTGCCGGTGTCTGCGGGATCATTGCAGAATCAAGGACGAGGGGCCAGTGCCCGCAAAAATAGGATCCCTAAGGACACTAAAGCTCCCTCAGCGCCATCAGGTACTGTACGCTTGTGCTGAAGTCTAGCCCAATAATGCAGCAACAAATTAGCCACCCTCCTACCCGGTCCTGTGAGTTGAGGTATCTTTGGATCTCTCCGGGCCGAACCGGTGACCACATCCCCTTTACTTCGCAGCGTAGGGTGTGTTTGAACTCACATTTTAACCACTGTGCTAGGCAGCTTAGACCGGCTGAGTGAGCAGGTAGGATATTCCACCGAGATCGTATACGGGGAAGTTATTATAGATGCTTGGATTACCCTAAACTAGTTCTCATACCCAATCTCCTAGTCTAGCTATGTAGAGGAGGAGAGTATTTCACTGTCTTGAATTGATCTATAACTCTATTGACAACCGGGCCTTGTTCATAATGAAGTAATAAAAATGGATTGAAGCAGGAAGCAAGAAAAAGAGTAAACCAAGAGATTCAATGTCTATAGCTCCCTCTCTGCTCCGTAAGCCAAGTTATAGAGCTGAGGCCGGGTAATAAGCCCTATCATCTAGTTAAACGCAATAAGTCAAAAAGAACAATTTAGTGCTGATAATAACCTCCTAAAACAAGGCCATAGCATGCATATATCTTATAGATCTCCGAAAGAGATTCAGTACCTAAGCGCACTATCACTCTCCGTTAGTATTACCTACCTACGTCTAATAGCTCCGCTTCGTCGTTTCTAGTTGCAAGTTGATTCTCCAGATCACTATCGTCGTACGTAAGATCTTCATCAGAGAAAAGCCCCGCATCTTCAAGCTCATCCCCCTCTAGTAAAACATTAACCAGTGACGCAGCTCGAGCAGCTCGGGGATCCCTCTCGCGAGCAGCCTCTTCATCACTATCGAGATCTGTATAGCCACCAGGTGAGCGGGCATCGGTGGAAGGTCGCCCAGAGGAGAGAGATGCTCGGTTGGCCCGAGTGTGAGCACGTTCTTCATGCTCGAGCTGTCTAGCACGCGCAACGGTCCTTAATAGAGGAGTGAGCAAATTAATCTAAATCAACAACTGCACCCTGCACAAGAACGTGAAATACCTCTTGTAAATCAACCATCCAGTTACCACACCAAGCGTAATGCCAAGAATAAGGCTACCATAATTAATCAATTTCGTTTTGGTATCCATTTTTCTCCCTTCTTCTGCTAACATCCGTAGTCTTGTACCAACGAATATATGAATCATGAGTTTTGGTGTGGCAAGTGCTGTGGCAAACATGAAAGCCCATGGTGAGACACTTGGAAATGTTGATATAGCGCCATTGGAGATGGAGTATGGCAAAGGACAGAGACGGATCATGCACAGGAGTTTGACTCCATCATGTTTCAGGGTAAGAGACAGAGCGGCAAATCTTTTGTCTGTAGCAACCATACGTTGGGCGAAATCTCGGAAGTAATATCTGCAAGCTAAGAATGCAGAGGTTGAGCCAAATATAGTGGCAGTAGAGACCATAAACCAACTACAGTGCCATAAGTCCTGTAAGCAAATTGAGTCCACCTCAGCCTTGATAGTGATCCACCTACCCATTCGGAAAGCCATATATAAAACCCGCCATTGATACCGACGTCGAATAACCAAACAAAGGGGGAAAGGCAGAGGAATAACAAACCGCCCATATAATCAGCCAGCCAGCAGGCCAGTCACTGTTAACAGGATTAGTCCATGCTTCAATCTCAGATTTTTGACACCTCAAACGTACGTCAGTTGCTTCGCAACAGGTAACATCATAGCAAGCAGCTCGGTGTGAAACACTGTCACTAGTATGGCTGCTGTGATACTGATGAAGACAAAAAATCCTGCCACAATCTTCTGCCACCAATTCATCTTATTGAATTGTTTCTTTGCGTATAGATGAATCTTTTTCATTCTCGATTTTATCTTGGCTATCGCAGAGCGTTTTCTCAGACTCGAGGCCGTTGGGGTGCCTTTCCGTCGACGGAATGAAGGCCTTGTCGAGCTTGCCCGAGCCTGGTCGTCGGACCACCGGGGCACAATGTCGGTTGGGTCCAGCGGCTGATGATCACCCGCTGGAGTGTAAAAGGCTCCTGCATGCCTCGATATATCCGACATGCTCAACTATATAGGAACAGGTGGTCGGGCCGAGAAGCTGTGAAACCTAAACAGAATAATAATGGTCTATTAAGTTCAACCGAAGGCTGGTTGGGTACCGAAGTGCTGCCGGATGGCAATGATTTGTAAAATTAAGTCGAACCCTTGGTGTTATTGCCTCTCCAGGTTGCCCCTTTGGAAGATGAGAATATAATTCTGCTTTCGATAATGGCAATTGGTGAGGGCAGTTCGGATTTCTTTTGTAAGTGCTGCTGATGTAGAAAGGGGATGTATGTACGTCGGGCAACACATTCTGTCACAGGTTCCGGAGGGCGTGTTGGGTTGTCGTGGAGGCTCGGGTTGAGATAACCTTGGCAGAGCCTCTGTTCGATTAATCTACCTAAGCTCACGTTGAGCCGCCGTTGCAGAATTCCTCTTATCGAAAACCGCTGGCGTATATAAAAACATGAGATTACTTGATGCAAGCTGTATTTCATAATCCTATGCCTTGAGCTCTGTGTAGATTCGTTCACTTACGATACTGTACCGGTGAAAGCCCGCTCACCTAATTCGTTATCTCTACCTACGCTTTTGTGTCTCTGGCCAGCCTAGTTGCTTCTAACTCCCACAAATTCATCCACACCTCGCCTTCAACATACATATACTGGGGATTCTATGCAAGTTCAAAAGCGAGGTTTGGGTCGAACAGTTTGCAGCTAGATTAAGAGGAGTAATGCTTTTTTGTGTTTTAGGGAACTACATAGGGTTTTTCTCTACTAAGTGATATTAGTTATACTAATGCTCTGTCATGTGTTTTCTATTCTTGTTTCTTTGCTGCTATTAATTACGCTAAAATATAGTTTCCAAAGTACTATTACATCTAAAATTATATAGACTAGCCCGATACTATGAGTGGATAAGATTATTCCCGAAAGTCTGTTTCCTCTCATGCCTCTTAAACTCTTCTAGTGCCAAGCCCGTTATGCACATTCACGCTAGCTCCTTCCATTCTTACTTCCCCCTGCTCCAGGGGACATATTGTTCCCGCCGAGCACCATTTTCTAGTCCTAAAGAGAGAAGACATCAAGGAATGGAAATGGTGCTGTTTCCTCATGTGATAATGCATCAAAATCATATGCGGTGTACTACAAACCCGTACTATACATATCGACTTTTTTCTAAAGTTGAATGTCCGAGGATCTAGGAAAACGATAGGATATGATGTGAGAGATACTGATGTGGAGTGGATATTGTTTGTTGTTGGGTAATTGGTATATATAGGTGGTACCCTCCTCCCCGTGCAATGCGCTGTTACTCGCTCAAAACTTATTCTCTAGAAACATCACGACCAAAGATCTTAACTTTAATCCAGTCCATGATAACAAGGATACGGTTACGAGCTGTAATACACGGTTAGCTGCTGCTGCTGACAATACCTCACAATTCTCAGATCATGACCGGATGTGTCAGGACTGCAAGAATTGGGGAATCGAGGAAAATAAAAAAGAAAGGAACATACTGCTGAAACACATGGAAATATACGCCGACCTCCAGAACAAATATGTCAACCCACCACCACCAGTTGCAAAGTTACCATTGAACCAAGTGATATCAGCAACCGCTCTGTCCATACCGATATACGCCAAGGATCCCTGATGAGAGTACTCGAAGGGGCTGAGCTGCTTGACCCTCCTAAGTGATTTTTCCTTCTTCTGGATCTCCTTATCGAGTGTCTCGCGGTCTCCTGTCTCTGCTGCTTGCAATTGCAGATCCTCAAGCTTCTTCAATTCGCTTTCGAGCTCCTGGGTTTGAGCCATGGAGTTCAATAGTCTTGCAAGGAATGCACCCTGTTGGGAAGCAACTTGTGCGGTTGGAGCATATTTCGTAGCGGAACAGTCTCCGAGAGCCCAGACACCATCAGTGCCGTCGACTACAAGGTACTCATTCACAGCAAGGCCACGGCGGGAACTGGCCTGTTGGGGAATTTGGGCCATAAGGTCACGGACGACTGGTCTAACTGCATTACCGGTGGCCCAGACGAGGGCTCCGTAGGGAAGGATTTGCTTCTCCTTAGTTCCATCAGGCTTGGTCACCTCACATTCAATGTTCTTGTCCGTGACTTTCTTGACCATGGTCTTGGTTCGAACGGAGATCTTCTCATCTTTGAAAGTACTTTCAGTATACTCAATGAGAGTCTTACTGAACATGGGAAGGACCTGAATCGGGTATTAGCAAGCTGCCCCAGTTGTGCTTGGAACCACGCTTACATTGGGAAGAGCCTCGACTAAGGTCACATGAAACTTGTTGGCAATGTCGGGTATCCACTTCTTGAGATCCTCCTCAAAGAAGTCCTGTAATTCTGCAGCAAACTCTACACCGGTGGGACCACCTCCAACAACAACCATGTGTAGAAGGCGCTCCTTCTCCTCCTCAGTTTGATCCTTAAACATGGCGGTCTCAATACAGTCCATGACCTTGGTCCTAATTTTCTGGGCATCGGTGATTTCCTTCAAGAAGCAAGCATGCTCCTTAACACCGGGAATACCTATGTCAAAGTCAGCTTTTCATCCCGGTAGTTCACAGTACCAGCGGCGCATACCGAAAGTAGCATTTTCAGCACCAACACCAACGACCAAATAGTCGTAAGGGACCTCAGTTTCACTGACTTCGCCCTTGACGTCGGAGAGGTCTGCAAGCTTCAATACTCGTCGTGCATGGTCAATCTTGGTCGCCTCGGCTTCATAATACTTCACGGCGGACTGCTTATGTCGAATGATATAGCGCAATGGCTCCATTATACTACGATGTTCAATTGTTCCAGTTGGGCAACTTGGTAGTAATGGAGTGAACAAGAAGAAGTTCCTAGGAGATACGACGATGACATTGTAATTGGAGGTATCCAGCTTCTTCAACAGAGACACACTTCCCCATCCACTGCCTATATATCCCAATTGACTATTAGCACTATGGTCTTGCTCGAAGTCCTGGGGATTGGGCCTCACCGAGAATAACAAGAGTCTTCTTGGATGGATCGGGTTCAGATTGGTCATTAGGATGCCTGCTATCATAAATCGAATATCCAAGGTATGCAACACCTCCAATTGCAGATAGATACGTCGCCCTCCAGAGGTATCTTAATGCCCTCAACTTTGGCTTTGGAGCTCCACCACTCGAGTATCCGAGTCTGGTTTGCAAGGCTTTGCGGAGAGCCTGAGGCCTGACATAAGCCAGATTGCGGGAAGCCATCGTTTGGAGGCCTACTTGTGGTGCAAAAGCCCCCCGAACCATAGGTAAGCGAAAAATCGAGGATGCCATTCTAGGTGTTGTTGTTCAGTTGACTTATCGCCCGAACTCGCACAGGTGGTGGCGACCAGGTATCCTTTTGTTGTCATATCTATCTATTGTTTATCTCCCAATAATGAGTCAGCCACACAAATTTATTTTGATAGTGATATTTTCACTCGTATCAATCTTCTGCTCATTCTTCGCCCAGCGCAACTTTCCCTCCTCGTCAATCGTCACCAAATACACTTACCAAAAAAATGTTCTCGCAGTTAGGCCAAGCACGTCGAAACCAACCAGTGTCCTGAACGATGGTAGTCTGGTGCCCCTCAATTTGCAAACACCTGAGTCTCGTGACCAGCCGTTCGTTCACAAAGTGCCACCTAAAATAATGATATGGGATATTATTATGAGCTGTGGTCAAGTAAAATTCAACATTCCCTTCAGGCTTTTGGTGGCTGCGCGCCCCGCGAGCCCATGTTCTGATTCTGTAAAGAGCAAAACCGCCTTTGGACGAAAGGTGGAGCCTTCAGACATACATTGGAAGCAGTAGAAATTTTAACATTTCAGGCTCTCTGAATTGGATGCTTTGTTGGTCGAGAAAGCCTTGTGGATATACCTAGTTGGCTACTGAATTTCCTTCAGTACGGAGTAATGGTTACCTAGATGGTTCAGAGTGAGTCGTCAATACATAATCCCTGACGACAGAGGATATCATACCCATCTGTATTACTTATTTTAAGCGACAGCAAACCTTGTCTAGCCATAGTCTCACATTTGACCATATATACACGTAGATTGGTGGATTAATCCCGGCGGATATACCCATGTAGATGTAGTTTATCAGGAGCAATAAAACCCCATTTTCCCATCTAGCGACTTCTCTAATATAGGTGCATCCTCCTAGTCGGTGGAGAATGACAAGAAAAAATTTTTCTTCCGTTTGAGAAGATTAAAAATAATTATTATAATTATTTAATTCTGCTTTGTGATAGATAACATGTGCCCTTTCAGAAAAACTTTGCGACCAAACGGGGTTGTGACCACATCGATTTGATACGTTCAAATATTGGGGACTGAGGCATGAGCGAGAAAGCTATAACTGGCGACGAGGAGTTGGAGGTTGTGCGAGATATTATTATATTTTGCCCT
Organism: Terfezia boudieri ATCC MYA-4762; assembly: GCA_003788615.2. Classification (NCBI taxonomy): domain Eukaryota; kingdom Fungi; phylum Ascomycota; class Pezizomycetes; order Pezizales; family Pezizaceae; genus Terfezia; species Terfezia boudieri. The sequence continues at coordinate 127,882 of ML121577.1, read as the reverse complement.
TGTGTAAGATGAATCTTAAGGAGGATACGGTATGGCCTGTACTTGAACTAGTGGGGTTGTCTTAGCCTCGAATCCACGCTCTTGAACGTGGAGAGGCTACCTATGTAGGGCTAGTTACGTTTGTTCAAATCAAATATGTCTTGGCACCAAACTAACGTTCAAGTCTTGGTGAAACAACAATTTTGAGCCGCTTGGCAAGCCTTGGCACAATAGCTCGATACCTTCTGGGTAGTAAAGAAGTAAAATCCAAGATGTCAGGACAATTAAAGGAAAATTGCAAATGAGGTGAAAGTTAGAGCTGTGGCTAGTAGCGAGCTTAGCCGCAACAGCCCCAGACCTTCTTAACTTCTTAACTGCATGAATACAGTCTTTATCCCACTTTTCTTCTGGTGTTCGAAATACTCAAATTTGCCGTGCTTGAGCCGACTTCTCAACCGAGCATTCATCACTCCAAATCGTACTCTTCTGCAGTCAAATCCTTTCTCTCTAGTGCCCAGGCAAGCCTGCCATAGCTCTTGCATCTGTTAAAACTTGCGTCTCTTGAATCAGCAAAACAAAGAAATTGTGGTCACGGTGAGACTCGAACTCACAACCTTCACGTTTTTAGCATGATGCTCTACCAATTTAGCCACACGACCTCGTACCTGTACATATGAGTTTTCTTGTTTCTTTTTATCTTTTTTAATATTTATCACAGGTGGACAAAATCTCATGTAGGTTGATGGACGCGCAATACAAGGGAGTTTTCATCATGGAATAATGAATAGGAGTGTCGATTTCGACAAGGACTACATCGCACAGCTGTCCGATTTAGGAAATTCTTGATAGTTGACCAAGGACGTCCAGAGATCTTCGAAATTGCTGCTATTGTATATTGAAGATGGAAATGAACGAGGATAATACCTCGTTCTACAATGGTCATCTCACGTTGCACGGGGGGAGGCATCGTTGTTGCAGTATGCTGCTTAACGTTGGTTGCCGGGTCCCCAAATTTACATTTTTTCCCCGCGCCAAGTGATATTTCACCAAGACTTTTGCCCACGGACTATACTGTACCAAGTTGCATTGATAGTCATTCGTTAAAGCTATCTGATGTAGCCCAGGTAAACGACACGGCAATTCTTAAAGATCAACAGTAACATTGGAAAACTCTCCTGTCTCAAGCTTCCTCTTCCAGAAAATGCCATCAGTATCTGTAAACCCGTGCTTAACCCATCCATCCTCCTTGACATGATAAAGGTTGATATATCCACCAGAATAAGCATCCCTGTGGGTAGCTGCAAGAATACTTCTCGTTCCCAATGCCAATGCATCCTCAGTGCTAAGATCGTATGAGTACTCTGCATCCAACACACCATATGCGAATGTTTGACCTGAACCGACACAGAAAAGGTCGCCCTGGTGCCGGGTCCCATCAGAGTCGACGTAGTAGAGGGCAGGGCCTTCTTGGGGTGTGACGCCGGTAATCATGGTTCCCATAGAGAGGCCCATGCCTTTGTAGCTGTAGACGATGTTGGAAAGGACTTTAGAGGCAGCGGCAACAGAGATTCGGCGCTTGTGGCGGAGTTCGTGGAGGCGACATTCCATGCCGAGGTAGTTGAGCCAGAATTGGCAGTCAGCAGCACCACCAGCCATGGTTCCTAGCATTTTGTCGCTGGGCGAGGGGGTAGAAATGTCAGTTTGGCATGTTGAAAATAATGGAGTGGGTTTCTAACTTGATCTCTATAACCTTCTTGACTGTTTGACTTGCAATCCAGTTTCCAGAAGTGGCGCGGGAGTCGGTGGCTACGATAATTCCTCCTTTAAACCTGAAAGCTAATGTGGTGGTACCGTGGGCAATCTTTATGGGACAGTCTGGGTTCGCATGGTCGTCTGTTACTGCTCGGAGGAAAGCTGAGGGCTACGTTCGAGGGGTAGTTTTGATTGTCAGCGCCTCGGACATTTTGTTAGGCAGGAGTCTTTATTCCTATGTCGTTTGGAACTGTAACTAGAGCTATACGAACCTGTGCGATTGGAGGAAGGGCAAACTTCAGATTTGCTGTGGGCGGACCGGAAATCCTAGTCAGCTGAGCATCTTCACCATCGTAAATCTCATCGTCGTAAACTGGTTCTGTGTATTGAGCTATGAGTGTATCCATGGTGGTGTTGCTGGAGGAGATGATGGCGGGGTGTTGTACATATATGGTGGGGAGCGCTTTAACCATGCGTGTGCCGGGGTAGATGACCAATATTAAAGCCGCGGCCAGCTTAGTCACAAGTGAAACTTTGAACTTCATGAGGGATTACGTATATCGTTTTGTTTGACCCCCAAAGAAAGCATCCATTATTACTCAATGTCGCTTGAACCAGGGATTCGACGAGAGACGTCTTCTTCACCACTGAGCTCTGGGAGGTCCTCACCTGCGCCCAGAAGGAGGAATGATGACGGTATGCAAGCTGAATGGCCTCATTGAACTGGGAATCACCGGATTTGAGCTGACAAGCTAGGAGACATTGCCCGGAAGGACCCAAAATATAAAAGATATACGGCAAATATAGAGAAAGCGTTGGTGCTTTTTGAGACACATGCGCTGCAGGAATGGGCCGACTATATTTCGTTTTTGGGGAGGTTACTGAAGGTATTACCTCTGATCAAGCCTCCTATAGACGAAGGGAAGGCTAACCAGTGGAATATATGTGTAGGCGTTACAATCATATCCCACGTTCCCGCAAATTCCGCAGAGAGTTTTGGTGTCAAAGCGTTTGGCGCAATGCCTTAACTCAAGGCTCCCATCCGGAGTTCACCAGAAGACAATTGAGGTCTACTCGTACATATTCTCTTTGATCGGGGTGAGAATTACCCTATTCTCGTTCTGGATTACCATTTTGGACGACTTAGGAATGTAGGGGCTGATTTATGCTGTCCTCGCTTTTGTGGGCGATATAGCGGGATGGCTTAGCCAATGACTTGACTATATGGACACCGGGATTGATGCCAGTTCTATCCTATGCTTCAATTATTGTCAAACCTCATTTCCTGAACCTCTTGGAGACTTTCTATCTTCCTCTAGGGCGGAAGCTCAGGCCAGCTTTGAAGTCACTCATATTGGCTTTATTGCCTGGGATTGATGAGGAGGGAGGTGAGTATTTCGACGACACATTAAACCTACTGGAGTCTATAAGGGCAGCTGTTGGAGAAGACACATATTTCTGGCAATGTTTCCTATTAGCAACCATAACCTCCCCTGCTAGAAGGCAGGGGGCATTGGCGTTTCTTACGAGAAAGCTGCCTAAGCTTGACAACGAGGAAGCACTTACATCTGCATTAGTTAGTCCTGAGCCAGGTCTGTTGTTACGAAGCTTCAGTGCAGGTCTGCATGATGAAAATCTGTTGGTGCAAAGAGGGTTTTTGGATCTTCTCGTGCAAAGTCTACCGCTTTCATCGCCGATTCTTCAGAAGTAAGTTACATTATGTTGTAAAACCATTTATCATAAGTATAATATATCTAACTATTGCGTTGGTTTTTAGGCTTGCTAGTCCTTCAGATTTACAATTCCTGATTACCTCCGCCGCAGGTGTTGTTTTGCGTAGGGATATGTCACTCAATCGCCGACTATGGGTTTGGTTCTTAGGTCCAGAATTTCAAGACCAACAATCCCCAAATGTTCAATTCAGGACCGATTATTTCCGTAAATATGGGCTTCATGGGTTGGTAGAGGGCTTACGGCATATGATCGATTCGAATAGGATGGAGCCATTAGAAAGAGCACGACCAGCTAGGATATGTCTTTCCTTAATGGACAGATGGGAAATTGGAGGAGCCGTGGTTACAGACCTATTCCTTCCTATTATTCGTTCAATTAAGGCCTATCAGAAAGCCTCAGCATCACCTGAGAATTACCAGGAGATGATGAGGTCCGGGGCCATGTTCTTTGATGGAGTGGAATCCCATCTGATTTGGAGGGTAATACATGAAAGCATAGCTTCTGCAATGACAGGCTCTAATGATACTGGTGAAGACCCAATGGAAAAACTGGATTTAGTGGACTTCATCTTGCGAACATTCAATGTCCGTGAAGAAGAGATGGTTGTGGTGCATGCTCCATTGGTTGTCCTGGCATTGTTAGTTATGCTACGTGAATTGGTTCACAAAGGTGCATCAGAGCTCTTAGCCAAAGGCTTCGGTTTAGTGGAGAGTCTCTTGGAGCTTATCCCACAGCGAGCGTTCCACGTTTCCAAAGATGGGGATGATAGCTTGATTGTCAAGGGCGAAGCTATCTTACCCACAATAGATAAGTTCTACTCTCGCAAGTCTATCAAATCGAGCGTATCGACCCCGTTCTCTGCAGGTGTTATCGGAAAACTTTTGGTCCGTGAAATTTCGGATGTTGTTCGTGAGGCAGTTACATCTCGACGGGACGATTCAGGGACTCGATACAAGTTGATGGTGCAAGTCTTTAAGAAGGTTCCCCGAATTGCAGATTGGGATGATGCTCCTCTCATAAAGGCTATTGTGGACACCCTGTCGGCCGGGAACATCGCATTCCCTACATTACAAGGCTCCACACAAGTCATAGCATCACTGTATAGCAATGGATACCTCAGCCAAAGGTCCACAGATAATCTTGTTTTCCCAATAGTCAAGCAACTATGGACATTTTTCTCACCAGATACTCCAAAGTATCACGTGGAAGCTGTGAAGTCTCTCTGGAGCCTTCAAGATGTGCTTAAAGACAGACGAGTTGAGGCAGCAATTTCTACATTTATGACGAATAAGGAGATTCGTGGAGTTTATGAGGCTCGTTCAGCAGAAACAGGAAGAAGGTTTTCAGTTTTGTGGACCCATAGCATAGGACATACGAATTATGAAGTGATGCTCACTAGGCCATTATTCCTTTTTCTGGACTCGCTCGTTGAGGAGGGTACTGAATTGCACATATTCGCTCGAGGATGGCTCCAAAATCTCCAGGCAACTGCAAAGTATGCGAGACATTTGCCCGTTATCGAAGAGAGTTTCGCTAATAATGATAATAGGCTCTTTAATTTATTCATTAAAAAACTTTTAAGCTTTCAGTTCCTACGGGATCCTGGTATGCGGGATGCCAACAGTAATCCTCATCATCGTCATAAGTTTACTCTGGAGGACGATTTGGATGTGTGTTCCTATTACCTCCAGACATTATCCAATGTTTTGAGATACTCAACAGAGGCGGCAATTGCATCCATTGCGAAAGACAAAGTGAATTCCACCGATGAGTCGGCTGCCAGACGGCTCAAAAACTGTAGGTGTGCTTCACCGCTCTATAGCTTTGGATTACTGACAGCTTGAAGATGGACTAGATGAAGAGCCAATTGTGCAGGATGCTCTCGTGAAATTACTTATAGCGGCAATTGACGGGGAGGGGCAAGACCCCCGAAGCTTTCATACAGTCTCAAAGCTCCACAGGACGGCTCTTTCGGTACTGCATCAAATTCTGCTCAGCCCTGCTGCCGAGTCTCTAGCCAGTATGCAACTTGAAAACATATTGATTGCGAGGTTAATATCACAGCTCAACAGCCCCGATACCTACGTTCAGGTGTCCCTTTTAGATGTCCTTTTTGCGGCCCTAAAACTAAGTTTGTTACGCTCTGGGTCGCCTTTAAACAACGCGAGACGTTCGTCACTAGAGCCTGGTCCTAAGAGCACAAGGCTTTCGCTGTCATTGGGCGATGCAGAAAGACCTAACCCGGCCCCCCAACCCATACCACCAGCACAGTTAGTGAAATGCTTGATTGGTGGATTTTCTTCACCCAGCAGCCGACTGGTGTTAGATAGCTGGGTCGGTTTTCTTGCAGAATGCCTCCCCCTCTTATCACAAGTCATTTTCCAGATTCTAATGCCCTTAGTTGAGTGTGTTGTTGAACAAATACGAAAGAACTTTGATATTCTGAAGTCTCTCTATACTGGCGGTGTTACGAGCCTTATTGCTTCATCTGAATATACCCTTGTGTCATTACTGAATGGGCTGGAGCAGATACTTGCAACTGCGCATGATAAGCTTATGTCTGAAGAGGTTAAGATTCCCAATCCCAAAACCCCTAACGAGGGGACAGGATTCTTTGGGAATATGGTTTCCGGGGTTTTTGCTCAGGAAACACCACAGGCAAGGAATGCTGCAGCCAATAATCGACTGACCGTTCTGCTTTGTTTTCAAGACACTGTCCAGATTTGTTATAGCATATGGTCCTGGGGTGACAACGAAAATAACTCAACCCTTGATTCATCGTCTCTTGGGTCATTCGGGTACACATCTATGAAGTTACGTGCGAGGTCGAGGCGAATACTGGAACATATGTTCGCAGCGGAGACTTTAGAATGTCTAGAAACTCTCATCCAACTCTGGGTTGGTTTAGGCAGGACGGATACCTCGCGTGCCGATTCAGTCTTCAAGCTGGTCAACGTGCTTGATGGTTCTCGGCCGAAATTCACTGTTCCAGCAATCTTTAATGCTATCTACAGCCGGACTAACCCTTCTGGCCTGGAGCCATTCCGCAAGTCCACACTAACTGCGGAAATAAATGACCTTGATATAGTAGTATTTTTAGTGCAATATGCTCTGTCCTTGGAAGATGATGCAATGGATGAGATATGGACGGATTGCATGGCTTTCTTGAAAGATGTCCTGGCCAACCCTTTCCCTCATCGTCAGTCTCTCCCAAGCTTACTCCACTTCATATCCATCTTAGGGGAGAAAGTGGACAATACCAACTTTGGTGAGCAAAAGAAGATGAGGAAGGAATTAGGAGTATGCACAGCTACACTCTGAGCCTTAATGACACAAGTCTAACTTCTTTAGGATTTATTCTTACGACTTCTCACCGCCGTCTTCACTGTTCGTCCTGTTAACACAAACGTGATAGAGCCAATTACCCCTGTTGAAAAAGAGATGGGTGGGGATGGAAAGGGTGATTTGGCTCGTATAAAGCCAGGGGATAATCTCGTAGATATCCTCGTCCTGGTGGCGCCACAGCTAAGAAAGGTTCTTCTTGAGCAAGAACGGGTGCTTGCAGCTGCCTCAACTATTTCAACAAGCTTCATCGGGCCAATGTTTCGATCCAAAGCATTCCCTCAAAATGTTTTTTCCGGCCTTCTAGATCTATTATATCAACTTACTCGAATACCGAACTCTCAAAAGGTCTGGAAAAAAGACCTCTCAGATGCATTCAACGATCCGAGATTTTTTTCGTTCTCTGTACCTTTAGTCAAGAAGCACTGGGTACCCTTACTCCGACAATGGATTCTCGGAGACAGGGACAGGTTAACGGATTTGCTTCAAAAAATCACACCTCCTACTACTGCAGGGGTTTTGTTTGGCGTAGGTGCTACTTCGGCAAGAATAGAAGCGGACCGCAAGACTCAACTGAACCTCCGCAGGATAGCATGCTTGATATTTGCAGCTGACACAGACAATTTTGTCATAAATCTGAAAGAGATTGAGGATACAATTGTGGAGCTCCTAAATGCGACATCTGTGACCTCGCCATCATCAGTCACTCGTGCTGATGTCTACCTTGTCCTAAGAGCACTCATTCTTCGCATGTCACCAATTCATCTCAATTCCTTTTGGCCTCTCATCAACACCGAGCTTCAATCTGCACTCTCCTCCTTGCTACCAGAAGAGGATTCAGATTACACAGAGTTTTCCTTACTACATGCATGTAAACTGCTAGACACACTTCTTGTCATTGCCCCCGATGAGTTCCAGCTTTCGGAGTGGTTGTTCATTACAGATACCATCGAGGCAGTCTACCATCCGCCAAACTGGTATCCTACGGCTCTGACAGACCAGATCGCCAGTTTCTCTACCGGCACTACAACAGGAACCACCGCCACATCGTCAACGTCCGTTCTATCTACTACTAGGGTGGCACCGCAACAACTACAAAACAGGGGTATTCCGGAGTTAACAGTGACACCTGGGAACACGAAACGTCCATGGCTATTCCACGAGAGTGTTCGGGACCTTGAGAGAGCGGCAGTGACTGCAGTCTCAGTGCCTGCTGGAAGCACGGCTAATCTCCCGGTCACTGATGGACAGATCATGCAGCAGATACTGCGGCCATTCTTCAGGAATTTAAGCTTGTATGCGTATGAGAGCACGTACTCAATGGGTGTGCCAGACGTGGTGGCGTGTGAAGATATGTTTTTAGCAGATTTATTTGAGGATGTTGGAGTCTGGGGGGGATGAGCAGCACTGTGAGTTCAGTGCGGTGTGGAGTAGATGAAAGGGAGGTGCCTTGTATCGCAATTCAGTGAGAGGATAGTTTAGTTATTATGATTGTGAATATAAATAATTCGTTGATTTGGGGTTATTGACTTGATCCAATGATGTGAAACCTCGAGTCACCCAAACACAAAAACACTACAAGGCTGACCGACAAGGAGTACGTCGACAAGAAGGCCTTCGTGGTTCACGCAATACAGGATTTGAAGTGAACGGGAATAAGAGGTGTTATGGGAGCAAGGGGGGAAGTAGGAGAGGCAATACGAGCTAGTGGTCTTTTTTCTTACGAAACCCGTCTCTTTTCATGTGCGGGAAAGCCATACTAGGACGATGTTGAGGGGAAGATGGCTCCCGGTTGAATCATATGATTCTGAGAGAGGTCTGGTGAGGGTGGTAGTAGCCTCGGACTCGGGCTCGGGATTTCGGGTTCTAGTTGGTAAGTTGGGTCTTTTACGTTGGCGGGCTACAGACTATTGTTTGGCTTCTGGTACCAAAGCCTAGAATCACTATGTAAATAAGCCTGGAATCACTGTCTACAAAATTATAGAAATCACCATCTAAATCAGACCAGTGTGCGAATAAGCCTAGAAATCCGCATGCAAAATCAACAAGCAATTACTGTCCTAGAAACACCGTTCAAATAAGCACGTCTAAATAAGCCTAGAAATCAGTGTCTAAATCAACACCGTCCTAATTAGCCCACTAGCACTATATAAATAAAGCTAGAAATCACCGTCCAAATAACCTCCGTATCATCATGCAAATAAGCATAGGATTCAGCGCCGACGTTGTAGGTGGGCCTTGGAGAGAAATTACAGGAAAAAATCTCTAAGTCTCGGGTGGCCACATGTTGGAAGTAGGAGATCCATGAATTTTAATCAAAATCAATAATAGGGGTATTCAAACTTGATTTTTTAATTCAAAAACCTAAACGACTTTCTGATCGGTCAGAATAATTTCAGGTTTAATACCCCCATTTGCGACCGTTTAAACTGGGGCGTTTTAGCGTCGTTTTAAACGGGCGTTTTTCGGCAATTTTAAATGCCGTCTCGCGTCATTTGTGGGTTGATGTCATGAGGTGTGAGGTAAGCAGAGCCGCACCCGCACCCAAAAAATGTGCAAACCTCCGAACCCTGTGCTTAACCGGCTTATGCACCCCCGTTTTACCCTCTCTCGATGCCGTTGCAGGAAACTCTGGAAGGACTCTGCCTGTAGGTGGTACTTGTCTTTCTCGATACCTTCCAGGAACCACTCTATTCAGGAACTTGCGTTGGCTTTTGCGAGGCATGCTTGTTGCTGTTGCTTGTTGAGATTTTGTTGTGTTTTACTCGACATCCATTTTTTCAGAGATTCTTTTGACCGTAATGTGGTCTTCATTTGCGAATGCTTGCTCTTTAACTTCCTTATGCCAGGCAACCTGCTTGCCTCGCAGTTGTTCTCGATTATCCTCCATCCAAGCAATTAGCTGCTCAACCTCCTCTCGAGTCCATGGTCGTGGGGTTGTGCTATACGGCATTGGAATATTTGTGGTTGAGTTGTGGTGTTCGGTACATTTGTGGTTGAGTGTGATGTTTATATTTGGCGCTTACATCTAGTTTCGAGTTGCAAACTTCAACTTCCAAGTATCCTATTTATTCTGGAAGTGTTAATCGCTTCCTTATTATATATGTTAATCATCCACTTCAATGTTGGTGGAGTGGTCTCAGCTTTCGATAACAGCGGATTGATAGATGCTCCTATTTGGGGAATTCATTTTTTGACAGTTAGGCGATAAGTCGTTATCTCTTGTTAGCTGGGATCTTGCGCTACATAGTACACATACATATGTATACCTTGACAGCCTGCTAGCAGTTAGGTCATTTCATTTTTTATTCTGAGAATGGAAGAGCTACTTCAACTTCAAACAATGTTATATATAAGGATATCGACTGCAGCTGGGAAGAAGTATGGTATATTGAGGTTGCATACGGAGGCGCACACCAAAAGTCTTTTCCACCTGCCTATTTGGGCAGACTGCATATGCGGGCATATCCATACATATGCACACAGATGCATGCAGGTGATCCAGTGTATATGCACAGGTAAATTCGCATATGCGCTTCCGTAATTGGAATGCCCGCTTATGCTCAGATACATACAATATATGCGGGTATTCCAATTACGGAAGCGCATATGCGAATTTACCTGTGCATATATACTGGATCACGTGCATGCATCTGTGTGCATATGTATGGATATGCCCGCATTTTTAACTTGCATATGCAATATCAACATGCATAAGTAACGTAAACCCTCGACCAGACTAAGCTAAAGCCTCTTCTAAGGCCCGCAGTACTATGCCTGACCTAGTCTGGCTTGCGTGCCTGACCATGGGTCACAATATCAAACATCATTTATGTATAGATGTAAAGTCCTTCGGAAACTGCATATATTTTATGCTTACATATGCCGAGGTTATGCCTGCATGAACCAGAATATGCCAATAAATATGCTGCCAAGACAAAGTTCCCAAATAGGAAGGTTCAAAGACTTTTGTTGCAGACCTCCGTAGCTGCATATATATTTATGCAAAGTTCCCAGGGGTGAATAAATTCACCCACATAAGCAGGCGAAAAATGTTATCACACACTTGATTTGATGAATTCTCTACTATCACTCTTCCAGAATCAAGTAAATCGGCAAACCTGCACACTAAGAGCTTGTACTGGTGGGCATCATGCAGGCTTGCCTATTGTTAGAATACCAGATTACAGTAAGATAATCTCAGAAATCGAGAGTGAGTGCACGTGGGAGCGGATGGGAGAGTGGAGATGAAAGATCCCTTGGGGACAGCGTCAGTGGGCAATGGAATGATGCTGCTGACAACAACCCACCCTAAGTTGAGATGCATTAGAGTGTAAGGCAATTGTCCAATGATATTTTGGAAGACATCAGAGATGTATCTCACTTCCCCTCACACGCATTAACATCCCCCTTCCCTTCAACTGTCGGCCATGATATATTTATCCCCGCCCATGGTCCATCCAGAGTAAGAATTAAAATCCGTGCTTCTCCTTCAATTCATTGACAAATTCAATGTATTGCTTCTCAGCATCCTCTTGGGGTATTCCCTTGTTATCCTCCCAGGCTTGCCACTTGTACTTGCCCTGTGAGGATAATAAGTAAGGACAACTGTAATAGTATGTGGAGGTAGTGGTGGCGAGGCACGGTGGTTACAAGAAACGACGGAGGAGCTATCGGCAAGAAGCTTACCTTGAAATCAAAGACCCCGGGCTTCGAGGTGTCGTTGTCGCCAGAGATAGCTTGCTTGTAGAGACCATAAAGCTGCAAGATGGGAAGAGGATTGGTTAGCTTCATGATTTCAGCAAGCCAACGGAGGGCAGGGGGGATACTTGAAATCCGGGGTATAAGGGTATATGTGGGGAATCTATTCGTTTTGGCAATGATGTACCACCGCCTGCTCTTGGAAGCAAACCTGGAACCACGCAAGACGGTGAGAGTAGGTAAAAGACAGTCCACATACCTTCAATAACTCATCATCGGTAGGCTTACTCTTCAAGTTCTTGACATCGGCAGCAGCGGTTTCAAATTCTGAAGGCATGGTGATAATAATTGTGGGATTAGGATGGACCTATTCGAAAACCGTGGTGTTCAGAAGTGGCGGTAATGGCGGTAATGGCGAAGAAGAGTAAATGTAGACAGATCCGTCTGGCTTCTTGTGACTACGGCGTTAAGAGCATATGCTAAGTTTAAATTGTAAAGTACTTCACCTCAGTAGGGAGTTTCAGATGCGCGTGTGCCAAGACAAAGCGGGGGTCATTTCAGGTGAGTGAATAGTCTGGTTGCCAACCAGACTAGCTGCGTAGCTGCGAGAAACCTTCGACCATTATTACTCCGTAGAAGTATCTCAATATACCGATACCAGAAAACCCACGAATTAGTTTTATAGTGGGATCTACGTTTAGTCGGATAGTCAAGAAGGGGAAGCAGTTAGAAACGGCCTTTAGATTGACAATTTATGAACTAAACAAGGCTCTGAAACAGCCAGAGGAACAACCCAAGTCGGAAGACGATAAGATTAAGGAGTTAGTTCCACCGGAAATACCACCAATATCTACCACTGTTCCGGAAGACAGTGGCAGAAGTCCTACCTCCCCATCGACCATACGATCATAAAATTCCCTTGAAAGAGGGGTTTGTACCACCCTTTGGGCCTCTTTATTCACTCTCCAAACTGGAACTCGAAGCCTTAAAAGTATGGTTGGAAGAAAATCTATCCAAGGGTTTCATTCGTGCCTCTTCTTCCCCCCGCTGGTGCTCCGATCTTATTTGTCGAAAAAAAAGATGGCTCACTACCGTTATGCGTGGACTACCGCGGCCTTAATGAAGGGACTATTAAGAACCGGTACCCACTTCCCCTCATTCGCGAAACCCTCACCAGGTTGTCACTGTAGCTAGGCTAGCCACGTGACAGCAAGATCGCGTTTCACAACTTCATTCTTCGACAAGAGCAAAGACAGCCCTAGCACTTGTTCCTGCCAGCCTGAGGACATCGGAACCCAAATCATGTCATGCCGGTGCCAGCATCGATGCAACTAGTTGGTACTTACGGTACAAGTACATACGTGCCAACCAGACTACATTACCGTAGAGACTCGAGTTATTGGCTAGCGTAATTTCAATCTGAGCTGGGCAAATGTGAGCTTAAATTCCAGACTCTAGGTAGAGTTGTTACCAGGGCTCCCAGATGCGTGCGTCACCTACCGAGTATGTAGAGTGCAACCAGACTAACTGAAGATCTTGGAACTGGTTAGTCTGGTTAGGAACAGGTTAGATACTTGGAATAGTCCGGTTACTTGGAATAGTCTGGTTAACTTGGAATGGACTTCGAGAAGCCATAATGGGCTAGTCCCTCTCCTAGCGCTGTCGCTCAACATTTAGATCGCAGATCACCGTGGAGGTAACATGAACTCACTTTTCAGGGACGTCATTTTCCTATAGATTTTCCTATGCTATAAACTGAAACCACTGCCAGGACTCGAACCTAATGCGCCTAAAGAGACAGCTCACGTCGATACTATGGACCAGGGATCGGCCCCGAGCCTTGTCACCTCCTTGTTGTGGGGCGTGGGGGATGGACACCTATCTCAACTAACATTCGCGAATTAACCAGGCACATTGCTGAAATTCAGGATTTATTCCTGCTATTGTAGGATCAAACAGAGTCTGGAAACGTTCGGACTGGATTGTTGCAAATCATTCCCAGAGAGGTAAGGGCAGCATACAAGGTTAAGGGTACGCCTGCTGGAGAAGACACCTCAACGATGTCGTAGGTAGGTCCTTAGTTTGACTGGGGGTCTTAATATCCCAAATCTGGGGTATATTGCTGCTCTTGCACCCTGATTTTGGCGACACCGAGGTAACTGTACCAGGGCTGAGAAGAACTGGAAGAACTATAGATTCCTCCGAGCCGGAATTTAAACACGGTGAAATTTGTAGGTGGCCAAATATTCTTGTTCTTCTCTCTACGCTACTTGTTTCTTTGGAAGCTTTTGTCTTCCTCGTCTCCCTCAAGTTGGAGTGCCTACTGTTGCCCCCCTCCCCCCCTTTCCCCTAATAATGGATACTGGAGTACCTAGACAATGCAATACTTTGACGTATCATCACCCATTAATAGCATTCGCCATGATTATGGCTATCATCACAATGCAAGCTAAAGACACTGAGGCTGGCACGAGTATTGAGCAAATAGGCCCTGCGAGATGGCCTTCGACTATGGATCCATATCATCAACACAGTGGACACGTCCTATTGCATGAATGGTCGACATTACATATGAAAATAGATTTACTAAATACACGAAACCCTCTGATAATAAACTCTGTCGGTATCTCCCTTGTTAGGTAAGGAAATGTGCTTCTAACTTATTTGAATAGGACATATACTTCAATGGCACTTTGCATCACTACACTTCTGATCGCCCGTATTACTCAAACTCGAACGATTCTTCGACCATCGCACTCTTGAGCTGTGATGACGACAGTGCGAAGGAGAATTTTCTTCATGCCGCACGACAGAGGCCAAGGGCTATTATATTATATACAGGCGAGGGAAATTGCTGTATTTTCCAGTCGACTTCCTGGCAATCGACTGATCCAGACCAGCTATTGATCTTCACCTTCACGAATATGAAAGCTATTCATACCTCGAATTTATTGCGTTATGCGATTACTACTGGCACTAATGTTAGTGTAGAATACTGGGCAAATTTTGATGAGAGCGCCCCTCCCCCAACTATTTCGATCCAACCATCCAAAATGGACTCCCCGAAAAGCTCAGCAATGCTGATTGTGTACGCCTTCGTGACTCTCATTGCAGCTGTGTTTCTAGCGATGATATTTTGTCTTACAGTAAAGGCATATAAACGACGCGGAGGGGAGCCAATACAGAATGTAAGGGTACACCCAAGGCAGTCACGTGCTCGTGGCATTGGAAAGGCAGCTCTGGATGCGTTACCGGTTGTAAAGTTTGGATCGAAACCATTGGAAACAACCCCGAAAGATGTGGAAATGCAAAATGGGGCGCCTAGCTTGGATACAGGAGGTTCGATGATGGAACTACATTCTGAGGCTGGGGAGCAAGTTAGAGCTGCTCCACTATCGCAGGAGAGGGAACATCACATGGGGGCAACTACGGCTATTGTAATGGCCAACCCACCAACGGGATCTACGCTGGCAGGTGCACCGGCAAGGGGAGTTGAAGCACCTACAGCTGCCGAACCTGACCTTAATCAGGTCCGCTGTCCCGTGTGCTTGGAAGACTTTGAAGAGGACCAGGAAGTGCGTGTATTACCGTGCAGTCACTCTTTTCACATAGACTGTATCGACCCCTGGTTACTCAATGTCTCTGGATCTTGTCCCCTTTGCCGAATAGACCTTCGCTCGCCGGAACAACGCGAGCACGGCAGGCTTGCGAACATACTCCCACCGCCGCCCCCAGCTGTTACTACAGGGCCTCACAATTCCTCCATACGGACTAGGCGACTACAGGCGCTCTTAGATGTTGCATGGAGGAATTCATCGAGGGAAGAGAGGTTAGCCGCTCTGAGGGCCGTCAGGGATGAAACTGAGGGCGGACATTCGGGGCGTGCTCCAAGAAGCAGAAGACCGGAGCTGGGTGTATCTAGGCTACGGCGGGTAGTTTTTGGAAGCGATAGTAACGGTGCCGGTGGTCGCCGCCCGTCATTGCGGGCTGAAACCAGTAGTGAGGGATTAGTTTAGGGTAGTGGAACTCACTCTTCATTATGCTCAAACGTGGGGGCTGATTTAACAGGTGTTATACTTTCGCGGCGGGAGGTGTTACGAATTCTCACGTGAGGGTGGTCTACGCTAAGGCGCAAACCGAGCCGGCAGCCCGCTGAGACTGAAGACGTGGATTGATCACCCATAGCATGGTCTAGCAATGGGGCCCTCTACTTGTAGGGTAGAGAGACTGGCCGGAACACGGAAGTGTGTGTACCGTTCTAGCGATGCTTGAAGGGCTGGGGCTAGGTCGTATTGGCTTATGGGATAACTGCTTCTCATGAGGATCGTGAGCGATGCCTGAAGGGCTAAGGCTAGGTCATATGAAGGCGTCATTGATTCGCAAGTATGTTGATTTGCAAGCATGTATCCGGAGGTTCGGAAGTCTATGTCTTGGGCTACGTCCTTGGGCTACGTCGTGAGGGGCTCATAGGGGGGTTAGGACGCCCCGATATGTCTATTAGAGGGCTCCTGGTTTCTAGATAGAACCGGCAGAACCCAAGCACTGTATTGACTTTTCTTCGAAATCTACATCTCTATTTCGCTGCTCGCTCGCACCCAATTCTTGCTGTGCTCGCTACGCTCTACGCCACCCTCCGTCATCTCTTTGCCGCTCGCTAGCCCACGAGCTCGCTAACGAGCCTTCGCCCACGAGCCTTTGATCGCTGAATAAGCCTAGCTAAGCTCTCTGTTTTCGAAGAAGGCCCCTTAACAGGAGGAATTTATGTCACGTTCGCATCCCCCCCCTATTTTTCTTTATTTTCCTCTGGTGTTCTTGGGTAGTGGGCTTTTGGGCTCTCGTTAACATCCCCAACCTTTCCTTCGGTATTAGTATATATTTCAACGCAGCATCCATTTACGAAAGTTAATGTTATACGACGATAGCGTGCATTTCGAGGGAAACAATTTGTTTTTCCTTCAATTCTATTTTTGTATTTGATACGGTGTTCGGGGGCCATGATACCGTGGGATTTTGGGTACTGCGTGTCAGCGGTGCATGGTTTATGTACTTTTACGATTGTCAGGTAGACCAGCAATTTGGAAATATAACTGAGCCATTAGGGCAAGGAAGATTGCATGTATCAGGATAAGACAAGACCATAGTAGGTACTTGAGTATGTACATGTATTGGATAGTAAAGTACAGTAGTCCTGGACTGGCATTCTTTAGCCTTGATCGCCTTGTTCTACAACCAATAACCCCTGAGCTGTCAGGCTAGGATGTCAGATTGTCAAGACATTAATAATTTAAGTAGTATGGGAAAAAAAAAAAAAAAAGAGAGGGAGGGGGGAAGGGCGACATATTTCTTCCTCTCGCACTGCTACAATCGCGCTGGCTAGGTAACACGTGACGACGATAATTAGACGGAATACCTAACTTATCCCGTATGATCATCAGTCAAAAGTTGTTTTTTCCAAATCAACACACCCACTTTTCAAGAACAAACAAATGACCAATAAACAACGAAATTAACCTACTTATATAGCCCCTCTAGAGATCAATAAATTCATCAAAGGGTCATGAGAACTTAATAAAAATTGATATATATATATATATATTTATTTCCCACCTTATCCATATAAAAATTTTGTATAGCAGCTGCCCATGTAACTGTACCCCCATAATCTCCCCAACCTCTTCCTCAAGCAATACACGCCCATAGTTTTGTCTAAAATAATGAAATACCGAGAGCTCAGGCCAAATAAAAATCAATGTCCTTTAAGAGTTCCAGTTACTACTAAGTAATGATTTTCCAAAAAAATTTTTGGGAGGGGGACGTAGGACGTAGACTGACTGCTGTGGAGAAAAAATATCGCATTAGAAAATAATGCCCAAATCATTGAAACTCTTGACCCATAACCACCCATGTTCTTCTTACATGAAGCAAGGGGGCTCATAATTCGAACTTTTTTTCGAAGTAGTTCCGTTATTGTTGTCGTATATGAGCCCCATATCAATGAATTGCTTCGGATGTGGTTACTGGCAATCCTTATTATTTATCAGTCAAAAGTTTATATCCGGACATCCCTAACAGGAGAGTTTCAAGTGTTAATGATACGTTCCAATTTCCGTTAAACCTTCATTCCAGTCGCTGTACAGATATTATCGATATCTCTTACAGATTCGTGCTGGGATTATGTCGGTTAGCTCCTTCATAATGTTTGCACCTCATAAGCAACGGCAGCTGTGCAAGAACTCTGAGAAATTGCTTTTTCTTATGGGCACGAGACGTTGACTATAGGAAGGTTAATGGATATTTTCTGGTTCCGATTGTAATAATGTATGTAAAATAAAATAAAAAATTCGTAGTTCAGGGTAATCCATTATGGTTCATTCGCTTGATGTGGATTAGTGAGTTCTTGATGCAGAGCCGCACAACACAAAACCGAAATGCAACCCCTCCAGCTCACACATTCACTATGCCTCCTGTGTTCCCGCCTCCAGCCGCATCGTTCAAAATCCTCATTAGCAGGAACTTCTGCCGCTTACCCTCATGATAACAAATCTGCACCTTCACTACCATCACAGGACCCGGAAATAGCAAACCGGTCCCCAAAATACCATAAACGCAAGTCAAAGAGCAAACCACCTGCCCAGCAAGCTGCTACGGCCCAGTCCGTATATGAGGAAGACGCCAGCAATGTATTGAAAATCCGGCAGGCTAGGAGGGAGGTTTCGGGTCACAACAAAAAAGACCACCTCAAGGAGAAGCAAAAGGCAGATGCAGCTGGCAAACGTAACAGTTCGAAGACTATAGATGCTGTAGGTCCCAACGACGATTTGGGTGCCCTCCCCTCCCTTACCTCCCATCAACATATCTCTGCTACTGGCTCAACCGGGAATTCCACACGGTCATCCTCTGTCGAGCCCGAGTATCCCCCAGAACCCACCCGTCCACCCTCGTTCGTCCCCCGGATCTCCATTCCGGCAGAAGAACTCATTGCACGGCTAGTTCGTGCTCGTGGCCTGAAGGAATGGTCAGACCTCGACATAGATCTCGAAGGCACCCTTTCCCCTTCCCCCACCATAGACTTCATACCTACTATATCAGAATACTCTCCCACCCCAGATCTCCCATCACCAACTCCCTCCGCGCGTGACTCAAGGGACATCTATCCCCAGCCTGATGATATTGAAGGGTCTGCACCCAGTGTCCAGATACCTACGCGGCATCTCCAGCTACGGAACATCGGCACGACACCTCTCCCGAGTGATATCTACCGGCTCATAGCCGACAAGGAACACATTCCCCGCTGGAGGAACGAAGAAGTACATTTCTCAGCATTCTGTGGGAGGAATCCAAGGACGTTGAATAAAGAGGGAGAGTATCATTTGATTTGGCCAGAGGGGAGTTACGGCCAGCTTAGTGATGCAGGTATGGAGCAGAAGGGGAACATTCTGACTCGGAAAGGAGCTGGGAGAGGTCCTGCAGAGGAACGTGCAGAGGCTTTCCGTCAGTCCTTTGTCGCGGCGGTTCGGGAGGGTGATCGCTTTCCTGCTGCTATTCACGCGAGGGAGGAATCCCTAGAAAACTCGACTAAACCCCCCTCAGACCCCACAGACATAGCAACAGCAACCGCCGCAAATGGAGAGCCAAATCAAAAACCTTCTCAGAAACGCTCACCCGTCCGTATGCTCCGCCCCCACCAAACCGTCCCCCTCCCCTACCCCTCCCCAAACCCTTCAGCATCCTACCTCCCCACCAAACAACTCATCTACGGTAACATCCTCTACCTCAACCTCCTCACCTCCTCCCGCCCCCCCTGTCCCCCCGGCTGCGCCGTCCTCCTCTCCACTTCCTCCCAAGGTGGCGCCACCCCCGCTACCGGCAAAATCCCACGAACGCGAGAGATCCTCTCGCGCCTCATGGCCGAAGAATTCGAGGTCATTGGATCCATCACCCACGACACCCCCCCCAACGAAAAAGTCCCACAAACACACAAATCTAAAGAATTCCAAGACGATGAACCACCCGATGCAGCTTCTTTCTGGGGAACAAATTCCCTCGACCAGCTATCGGAATACATTCCGAATTACCCATATTTTGCGAATCCCGGAAAGTGGAATACAGAAAGCCCCCTTGCTGGGGCGAGTGAGGAGAGGTTTGGGGTTTCTAGGTTTGTGCTGACAAAGGAGGAGGATGCGAATCCGTTTAATCGAGAGAGAAAGAGGAAAGAGTCTGGCAGGAAGGCGGCGGAGAAGATGCAGATTGTGGGGACAGAGGGGAAGTGGGTTGTAAGGTTAGTAAGTAGAGCGGAGGCGGGGAGGCTGGTTAGGGCGTGGCATATGAGGGAGTTTTGGACGGGGATTGGTGGGGAGAGGGCTGAGAAGGTGGTTATGAGGGTGGAGATATTGTAAGGGGTTGGGAAAATGTGGATATTAGTTTTGTGGAAACGACAACTCGGAGCAATGTCGCACTATCTTGTTTCATAAAGTGCATTGCATTGTGCTCTAGAGATAGACATACTTATTTATTCCCGCTATAATAATCGAAATGAAGCAATAAAAGCCTTTTGTTGAGATATCAAGCAGAGGACAGCTTATCTGATAAACCGAACCATATCAGTATTCTCATTTACTGCTTCTTCTTCTGCGCCGCCCTCCCAATAATCTCCTTCCCTACTGCCGCCGCCCCTCTCGGCTCCAACCAAAAGCTCCTCTCAACCTCATCTTGCACAACCTCATCCAAATCTAGCTCCTCCCCCTGCACCAAACTCACCTTTCTCTCTCTCTCTAGCGAGGCCTCCAACCCCATACTCTCCTCTAAATATCTTCTTCTGACTAAGAATCGCTCTCTCCTTTCCCTGACCAACCCCTCACTCTCAATCTTGCTCAACGCCAACCTAACAACCATCCTGGCCACAAAATATAAATGTTCACTGAGTAAGATTGCAGCAAGGACACCCCAGAGTGTGAGTGATTTTGGAGTGCCTGATGGGGAGGAGGATTCATCGTTAAAGAGGTAGATGAGGGCAGCGGAGGTGATTGAGCCGAGCCAGGAGAGGAACGAGAGGTTGTCGAGCCAAGGGCCGATGGAGTCAGCCCGGAGTGGGATGGGGCGTTGCATTTCGATGCAAATTTTGGCGGCGTCGGAGCGCAGTTCAATCCAGTTGTTTACGATGAAGGAGACTGCGGTGAGGGGCCAGATTGGGGAGAAGAGTGCGAGATAACCGAACTAGCACCTCATTAGCCATTCTCCTGCCAGAATTAAGATCTGGACAAGGACGTACCTGGGTAGTCATCTCCCTCAAATCGGCGTTAACATCATAAACATCCAGCTCAGCCTGGTCTCTCACGCTCTCTAAAAATTCCCGCTCTTCCTCTTTATCTCTACTGGCGCCCTTGTTTTCCATATCCTTCCTGCTGCTCTGGATTTGTTTGGCCTTCTTGAAGATCTTCCTCTTGACAGTAGGGACAATAAACTCCAAAGCCAGACTTACAACTTGTGCAGTAACGGTGAAATAAATAACCTGTTTCCTCAGCCTATCAGGGTTGATCTGGAAAGGACCCGGTGTAAGAGGAGCCTCGTGCTTCTCATCCGTCATCACAGGCATGGTAATAATATGGAAGACGTCGAGGTGCGGAACAATGTAGGCAGCGAATGGCACATAGACGAATGCAGTAAGGAACAATGGAACATAGGAGGTGATCACGTTCAGAACGAAGATTTTCTGGGTCATGGCATACTCGTACGAGTCGGCATTTTCGTAGTTCTCAAAGTCGTTGAGACGTCTTGCGATTGTGGTTAGTATAGCGCTGATAGTTGGGACGAAGACACTGAGGAGGACAGTGGGGAGGAAGACCTGTGCATATTAGTGGAATTCTTGTATCACGGATGGGTGAAGTAAACGTACTAAGAGGCTCTTTCCAGGACCGTTGTAAACCTCGCTCAAGAAGATCTCAATGGCAAATACCCCGGCAAATAGGCTCGCAAGTAACCCACACGTCAGTATGGCAAAAGGAAGCTGCAGACTCTGCCTTCCCAGCCTCTTCCATGCGGAAAACACTGGAACCCTCTGCCCAGTGACTGGATCTTCAACTTCCTTATCCGCTTTGAATGCAGCCCTTCTATTTTGAATTCTTGCGCAACCGCGAACACCCCAGCGGACAGCAAGATCAATTTCTTGCCTTCTCCACCACTCCACGAAAATAATGGACCATAACCCATTTGCCAGGGCAAAGAGCGGGGAATATGCAGGGAGCAAGAAATATGATCCTGC
This sequence comes from Terfezia boudieri ATCC MYA-4762, assembly GCA_003788615.2. Lineage (NCBI taxonomy): Eukaryota > Fungi > Ascomycota > Pezizomycetes > Pezizales > Pezizaceae > Terfezia > Terfezia boudieri. Next base: position 106,116 of record ML121577.1, on the reverse strand, counting down.
TCCAAAAATGCCGGCGTAGATCAAAAAGGCAAAGTACGATTGCATGAAGGCAAAGTAGAAGCCAACCTGTGATATTACGTATTAGTGGATAGCAATGTCTCGGATATGCTGGTTGGACATACCTTCTCACCAAACTTGTCCCTCAATGTAGTCAAATCGTCCTTGCTGATTGTCCATGACGTCGACCACCGTTTCAACCATTCCTGAAACATCCGGTTATCAGTATCCTCTCTCTTCCCTACACACATGGTATTCGCCTAAAACATACCTTTTCAAATTCCCTATCATGCAACGCAAAAATGCTTTCCACTAAATCCCATTCCCCTTGCTTGGGGGTGATCCCGGCTCCTCCCTCGCCTGGAGGAAGTGTAATCATAAGGTACACCAGTCTAAGTCTCTCTGCATCTGTTACCGGTTCCAAATCAAGCGATTTCTGGGTCTCCTTATCTGGTGCTGCTGGCCGAATTCCATGAAGCCAATCCTTAACTCTGCGAATCCAACATTTTCGTCAGTTCGGATTTGCTCTCATGAACTTACGTTGAAACATACCGGGAACGGTAAACCTCAGCCATGAACTTCATCTGGCTTTTGATTCTAACAAAAACTAGAACTGAGCCATTTCTGCCCTCCCGTGCTTCGACTCGTAGGCCTACACGGTCGAGCGAGTGGACGAGTCGTTCGAGTTGGGCTTCTGCCCGCTTTTGGTCTGTACAACGGGGAAAATCAGCTAAGGAGATGAATACTGGGGTAGATGTGGCATACCGGCGGTTGTGAAGCGGAAAGAGATGACGTAGTCAACTCCTAGATTCCTCGCTTTTGCTTTCACTGCACCTGAGCTGCGAGCAATCCCTTCAAAGGATGAACTAGATGATGTCCGAGAGGGTGGAGTGTCCTGCCCCATGTTAGATGCTGCCGTTGTAAGGGCTTTGGGATTATGTATTTAGCTCGGTAAGGTAGGGGGAGAGCCCTGTGAGATAAGTTCGACAAATATGACAAAATCAAGTCCGGAAGAGGACTTTATATTCCGTTGGGCAACCTTGGAAATACCTAGCTATAGGTGGCCAAGCAGGTTAATGGAGCTATCACCATGAACGACGCAATACAAAAGCCACAGTGTGGTGGCCAGAACCTGCAAAAGGCAAACAACAAACATAAAGGCACTGTATCATGCATTGAGATCGGCGTTTACTGTAGGTATGTAGGTATGTCCACACATCGCCTGGAATCTCTGCCCTGCTAGCGATCGCAAGTGTGAATTGCCTTCAGGACACTTGGCCGAGTGATTCTGGTGAATGAAATTGTGCAGATTATTATCGCCTCATAAGTAAGTCTCATTGTCCCTTTCCATCGTAATTATGCAGCATACGATGCATACCTACATCTTGGCACCGACCACCCTGGCCTCATGCATAATCTGCCCCCCCCCCCCCCCCGCAACGAGCAGAAAACCTATGCACAAAGATATGAGATATCGGGGAACGAGGCTCTGTCTGAGATGAACACAAACACACACGTTATCAAAGCTTACAGATCCTACCCCCATCTCAAAGAGCATGCCTCCCTCATCCCTGACAGCCGACATTGAACGTCTACAATCTTCCGTCACCTCCCTTCTAGCCCTCATCAGCCACTGCCGCTCCTCCATCTCTGGCCTCACCACAACCAACCCCTCTACAGCGCCCACAGCGTCCACAGCAGCCCCACCAACACCAGCGGATATCCCCCCTCTCTCCCTCCTCCACGACACCGCCTCCCTCGCCAAAGCCCACACCACCAAACTCGCTCTTCTCCTCACTCAGTCGACCCTCTCATCTACCTGCCGTGCCATCACCCCCATCCTCTCCACAATCCAAGCCAGCATCCTCCCACCTCTCCTCACCTCCCTCGAACTCCTCTCTACCAACCACTTCGGAAAAGCTCTCCACCATGCCGCCTCTCGCCCTATCTTCGAGATTCTTCACGGAATCGAAGAAATGGTTGGAGGCCCTCTAAAACTCATGGTCAACTCCGGACTCAAACACGGGGCTAATGCCGGAAAAGAAGAACCCTCGGGACCAGAAAAGGAAACAATTATCCTCCCCAGTACAGGAAAAGTCTGGGGCGCCTGCGACAAACTCATCTCTTTGAAAGCAAAGGGGCTCAATGGAGTCGTCAGAGAAAGACTACAAAACTCTGATGAAACCATTAAAGACGCTACTGAGGAATTAGTAACTTACTATAGGCGCCATGCACCTGGATCCTCTGCTGGCTCTGGCTCTGGCGATGACGATGAGGACCCCTTCTGGGACTCTGACGACGACTTCCCCTCGTCTACCCCTCCAAAAAATAAGAAGCAAATCTTCCATCCCGAAGTTGCCCGTGCTATAGACGCCTCCATAAAACGTCTCAAAGCAATCGCCGTCCTCTTTCAAGCAATCAAAAAAAGCCGACTTTCCGCTACTCAAACCCCACAACCCGACCCAGCACTCACCACTACACCAAACCTAGAAGTCGTAAAACGGCTCGATGGAATGGTAGATACTGCAGAAGAGATGGTGGTCTTGGTGGATGAGGTCGTGGGGGAGTATTATGAGCATCAGTTTGAAGATATTAATTCAGACGGATATAAAAATGTGAGAGAGAGATACCATTCTCCGAAATTTTGCCAATATGTATGGTGGTTAATTCTAATGAGGGTAATATTACTTAGATACTTTCAGAGAGCGAGAAATCTCTAGTACAAAAAGCCGTTGCTTTGGCAAACCTGGCACAACTAGATTGGGATGGTAGCAGCGACCTAAGAACGAGGTTGTTCGAGGAATTGGCTAAGGCAGTACAGCAATAAACTGTGAATGAATGTAGGAAACATACTTGAGAGTCGTGTTGATCTAGCAAATTATCTGGAGTAAGAGTGACTTGTTTTGTATTTATAGGAGATGCCTACCCAGCGTGATGGTCACGGGAAGTACCGAAGATAGCGGAAATCTCGTTACCTGACTCGGGCTAGGGCCTACCAAGCGTTTCTTCATGAGAATTCTTTACGCAAATTAGTGAAAGCGGATTCCTTATCATGGATATTGCAGGCACAATTAGCAGTCGAAAGAGTCCTATCCTGCCAGGCAATACAAAGTTACCTAATCATCATCCGGTACTTCCAAACCGACACTTACCGTACTACGTGTGCACCAGACTCGATATTATATTAGGAATGCAAATTGTTCAGGGTAAGCTTAAAAAAATCGTTGAAGTAATACTACTTTGTGCGAAGAGAACTATTCGGCATACTTAGTGACCTCTATAGGGTACGATTCTGCCAACTGGCTAGTGCTTAGTAATTGACTTTGAAGTCCTGGTTTAGCTGCTGGAAAATAGGAAAATACTATGCACAGCAATAATTCTCCAAATATCTAAAATCGGTATCGTACATAATTAATATAGCGCCATCAATAAATGGAATATAACCCTCATGGAAGGTCTGGGCAATACTCCGCCCCCGCCATATCATTCCGTAGAGACCACATAAGGTAGCTAAAGCCTGGCACATTAGATACTAGCCCTCCTCGGGGCCATCATCCTCCTGATCTTCCTCTTCTCTTCCCCAGTTCCACTCCCAGCTGAACTGCCCACCCCACTACCATCTAACCACAGGCCCTCAATCCCCCCCTTCTCCCTTAACTCCGCTAAAAACCTCTTCCCATATTGATACCCCAGCTCACAGATTTCATCAAACTTTCCAAAATCCAGCGTCCCATACCCATCAATTGGTGGCCTCATATATACACATCCAGGAACCATCTTTGCTCTTTCCAGAGCGTCCACACTACTAACATATGCTAGCCTTGACTGAATCTCCGCGAGTGTAGGCGGGTTAGGATATGCCGAGAACGGATTCCAACGATTGAAGAACGCCCAGGCACCGGAGAGAGAGTCCCCGAATTGCTGTGGTGTGGTATCGTCGATTGAGCCGACGTCGACGGCGAAGATGATATCTGCACCAAGAGATTTCATGTGTGCGACTGTTAAGTTGTCGACGTATCCACCATCTAGGAGCATTTGCCCGTCATCGCAGAGTGGAGGAAGGAGGCCGGCAAGGGACATGGAAGCTCGGATATATCGCCAGGCGTACCCATTGGTGTGAATTTCCATGCGTGACTTGGATATTGAGGTGGAGTTGCAATAAAATTCAAGCCAAAAGTCTTCAATCTGGGAACTACCAAAGGTCTTGAAGATCCCGCGATTGAATTCTTGACCGGTCGTATACGAGCATCTGTAGGGTTAGTTAGGAATGGCAGAATACTAAACAAGAAACACACAAACAGCGGAGGGACATACGAAGGATACGTGAGATCCAACACGAATCTCCATATGCTTGCCATTCTTCCGGCAAATTTCTTTGCTCTCCCGTACACCGGGACAATATCCGCATCTCGAGCGTAAAGGGCACCATTGAAGGCTCCAATCGATGTACCACCCACCATATCGATAGGGATACCCGCCTCTTCCAACGCTCTTATAAGACCAACCTGTGAGATTCCTCTTGCCCCACCGCCCCCTAGCACCAACCCAATGGATTTGCCGCATAGGCGACGGGCAAGGCGATGAAAGTCACCTTTGAATGGGGTTTCGGACGAGTATATCGGTGTATTAAGAATTCTCCTAGAAGTGTACTTTGCTATCTCTGCGTGGATAAATTGAACCCGCTGCCTCAGCACAGAGCTAAATCTTTTGGTTTGTTGATGAACAGGTTCAGGAGTTGTCCTGAAAGCCATTTGGATATGGTGATGACCACCATTAATCCATATTCGGTTCTACACTTCATGTTAGTTCATGATATCTGCCATATTAGGAGAGTTGAAATTTACCCTAAGCCATTTTCTAGTCAACCCAGGACGGCAATATCTCTCCACATGCAGAAGCACTAACTCCTTTCTCGCAGTACTCTTCATGCCAACCAGGAATCTCTCATACTCTCCAATCTTTGGGCTCGCCTCAGCAAGACCAATCACCAGAATGCAGTCAGCCTGGCTGATACAAGTCTGAGTCCATGGCGAGTTGACGTTCGTGTCGGCAACGTATAACACCATACCAAACTTTTCTTCCAAATCCGCGAGGTAACCAGAAAGTTTCAGTTTCCCCATCTTGCTGAAGGCATGTCTTCCAAGATGACTAAGAACAACTGCTTGGTTTAGCAACGTTACCCCGTTGGCAATGCCAACTTGTTGTAGAGCACTTGAAAGGCGATTTCCAAATTCCGTCACGGGAACGCCAGCAGTTACGGGAAGGATGCACACAGTCCGCAGATTTACAGTGCTGTTTGTGCCCCGCTTCACCGGGGATGCTGAGGATGCTGTTGTTCGATCTATTATTCCCGCGGGAGAATAACCAGCCATCTCTCCCTTAAGAGGGTTATCGATCAGGGTCCTCATTCTCGAGGCTATTATCTTCGAGATCTGAATTGTTATCCCTGGATGCTCCATAGCTAGACTGTTGAAAAGTGTCTTTGGAAACCTAGCTAGTTCTGTATCTCGGATTGCATGAACCGTGGCAGGTCGTGTCGTTTCCGTAAGAACTTCCAACTCCCCCACACTTTCACCCTGACCAAACTCTCCCACGACTTGCATCTGCCCATTTTTATCGTCTAAAACCCCTCTAAGTCGCCCATTGAGAACAATGTAAATAGCGTCGCTCTCATCCCCCTGGTGGTATATCACTTGCCCGGCATCAATCTGAACCCACTCCAATGCAAAGTCAATATGTAGAATCAACCTTGGTAATAAACTAGTCAACCTTTTTGCCATAGTCAGGAGCACCACAGGATGCCTGTCAACAATCCTCTCCAATGCATCTCTAGGTAGGAAACCAACATAGACATCTGTCTTGGCTCGCACATCAATAAAGGAGCGGTACGCGGACATACTGCCAATGTATCCAGCTAATCCACCTGGTTTGATCATGAACAGACTCTTCCTCCCCATCTTTTTCCCTCCACTTCCTGCAGTGGCCGTCTTGAAACTGGAGTTTGTAGTTGTCCTCGTCAATGGTGGGAGTTCATGGTCGGGAGCTGTTGCATGGCCTCCGGCGCCAAGATCAAGAGACGTATTTGGGCCACCTTTCTTCTCATCTACCGGAATAGAAACATCCAAGAACCCATCAATAACGTAGTATAGCCCTGGGTTTCTCTCCCCTTGTTCCACCAGCACTGATCCCTTTGGGAAAAATACGATTTCTACTTCGTTCTTCATGTCCGAGTGCTGACCAAATAAACCTCCACTAGTGCTCGCTGTAGACAATGTAGTAGAAATGACGGATTCCGAATCATCCATTCCCTCAAAGGGATCGAGCATGCCAAAAGCATTGCTGAAGGATGTCTTGGAATTTCTTGCATCATAAGACGTGAGACCAGGAGAGTGATGGGCTGTGGGAGATTCTATTTGATTCCGAACTGACTGAGTAAGACCTATTGCCTTATATATACAATCCAACACTGCCTCCCGGAACGCACTGTCTTCTGAAATAGTATTCGCCGTAGCTTCATGAGGATAACGACCTTGATATCTTGCAAAAGGATTAAAACTTAAAGCAAGAGGTGTTTTAGCGTCATACCCTTCGTGGAAGCTACCAAGGCCGTTGGAGTCGTGCCCAGTAAAAGGATTGTTCAGAGATTTTCCTCGGGAAGATGGGAAGATCGCATTGGTTGACAAATCACCAGCCCCCTGTCCTCCATCCATGACGACACTATTGCCATTTACCAATTTTCGAGGTGGAGGAGATGCTGTGTCTAGGGCAGCGGATGGGGTTCCCTTGATGCCAGCCAATTTTGCATGAATTAGGGCTTCCTTCCTCATAGATATTGACGATGTTCTCCGCTTATTAGCGTTTGCTGACGGGTTATGTAGAACAAGACCTTTCATCTGATCCTCCGGAGCTGCCCTCTCCTGTTCAGTCTTAAACTTCTCTTTCAGACGGTCTAATGCACCTCCACGGAGGTAATTTGGCAATTCATACATCGTGTATTTGTTCATGAACTTCTCCGTTCGGAGGACTTCACTTGTCAGACCTAGGTATGAATACGCCGTAAGGAAGGTAACTCGCTGGAAGCGAGTAAGAATAACTTGGACGATATGAGCCGTGGCTTTGGGGTATATCCTTGTAAGACGACGGAAGGCTGTATCAGGTATGACAGCAATAGTGGTATCGACTGACGCTCTTGCAATAATGTCTGGATGGACAGAATGTGTTTTCTTCGGCTTAGGACTCTTCGGCCGATTCTCTATAGGGGTGATCGGTCGTGAAGGATGCATGTGGCTTGGTGATTCATCGTTGAGTGACAATGGCGGTACGGATAGAAGTGGACCTCGAGGGTATTCCCCACTTGCATCTCTCTGCATTGGATATCCAGCATCGCTAGTTGGCATTGCAGTGTCGGTGATTGGGGCAAATGGTCCATCTCCCGTCCGACCGAAAGTGCTGCTACCACTAGAGTCCACGCCCCCGTCGAAATCATCAAACTCATGTCGTAACTTGACATCCTCCGTAAACAGACTGAGAATCGTGAATAGAGAACTCAATGGAGCTCCGTTCTTGACCTCTGTGAGGAGTTGGTATCCTTGAGCCCCCTTAACACTCTCGTCCTCCTCATCGTGAAATGCACCCTCTCTCGGATCTCTCCAAGGCCTGGTCTTCGAATCGACTTCGCAGAGACTACACTCTCCACATATGCATTCCTCATTCTCACCATGCCGGTTTTGCTTGACAAAAATCTGCATTAATCCATCTACAACAAGGCAAAATCCCTTCTCTTCCTCCAGCAAAAATGTTTCTCCTGCTATCAGCCGCCTAGTCTGCATATGCCTCGTCAACTCATGAAACACAGGCCTCTCAAGATACCCAAAGATCTTAATAGCACTCAAAAACTCATCAAGATAGTTTGAAAGCCCCGGCTTCGAGTCACCCCCTTGACTATCTGGAAATAAGTCGATCTCCGGCTCCTTCCGCTGAGGTTCGTGTGGCAGGGTGGGATACATATTAAGAAGCCGGTACCGAACAAACCAAACTCCTCCCGAGCCAAGGGCAAAGGCGATGAGAAGCAGTGTCGTGAAGTTCATGGTGACTGTGAGGGATGTGCTGAAGAGCATAAAGAGCCATGTTGGAACGGTAAATGTACTGAACGTGACAAACGCGATAACAATCCTATGTACAATGAAGATAAAATTGTACAAGAAGGAAAACACTGACCAGAGTGTCGAGGCTAGTTCGGAAGCGGTTGCGGACGTTACGGTGGGCGTGTCCATTGTTGCTGCTGCTATTCGTTCGAAGCTTGTCCGTCACCCGCTCAAATGTTAGGTCAGACGAGCCCCTAGATATCTCTATCCAGAGTGATAGATAAAAGGTAAGACAGATAACAAGTGAGTCAGGGGGGATAGATACAAAAAACTAGGCGAGATTTATATATCATGAATCTACAGCATTTTGATCTGCTGGCCAAGGCTGCTACTTGTTATGACGCAATGTGCAACAGGGTAAGTGCTCAGGGTAACAACATACAACTACCCTATTAAAAAAATATTAAAAAGAAGATCAACTACCAGATATGTACCAGTAATACTAGACTTAGCAGTGTTACCCTCATTTAACAATACCATGTTCGTTTGTAGTTCTGGTTGGCACGTTTGCTTAGTCTGGCTTGCACTAGCCCCTCCTTAAGAGGACGTTTGCTATTGTTCCAGGTTGCACAGAACCTAACAAGGAAACGTGTGTAGGCGGTGCATTCTGGTTGGCACAAAAGCCCCGCCTGCTATAGGTAACCATCTCGCAGTTTGAACATGTGACAATTTGGATCAGACAAACTATCCGGCGCTAGCCGGGCATCAGGCTTGGCGGATCAACATGGAAATTCTTGCGCATGCCGATTTCGAATATTCATTTCATTCGTACCGGTAGTCTCACGCCAGAATTATGATCAGGAGGCTATATTAGATCATAGGACTCTTGGGTTGTTCAGCCGCAAGGGCTACAGCTCTGCGGGCAGCTTGTAGTTTAGTCCCTCAAGTAAATTCTGGGGTTTCTGTCGGAACCGAATATTGTGGCTGATACCTCGTTTAGACAAAATTAAGGTCGATATCACAAAGAGGAAGGTTGTGTGCGTGTTAACCAAACTATGTGCGTGTGTTGTTAGGTATATCAAGTCTAGGAAAAGGTTAAGAGCATGGATTATGTTTTCCATATGTCAGGTGGATAAGAAAGTAGCTATTGGCACCTTGCAACCAGACTAGGCACCTTTGACACGTGGTATGTACTAGCTTGTGAATATTGTCATCTCTTTAGGCTGTAATGTCTATGATGTCTAAGATGTGTGCGTATAGCACGGATTTGGAAATTTTGTTGTGGCTAGATGGGATGTACCGTATAGTACATTGCCGTCGACACCATGTGCAAAGCAAGCCAACAGAATTAGTCCTGTTAATTATACGGGATCTAAATCAGGCCAGGATGGGCGAAGATACTCTACTTGTAATAATACTCCACTCTACACAGTAACATTAAATCTTCCAGGAGAGATATCCTTCGAATTCAACAAGCGTAAGTATACCCACGTTGCATATTTTGAGGAATTCAACTATAATAATGTAGCATACACTTCGGTATCAAAAGCTACCGAGCACACCATGTATTTCAATCAAAAATATTTCTGTTAGAAGATTGTTGGCCCACCAGTCATTGTTCAAAAAATGTGTCGATCATCGATCATCGGAGGCTCGACATTACTTCGCCAGACTATTGAGAAGAAGCTGCTATACTTGGTAAACCATTATCAATTCCTACTTAGCTGCTCTTGGTAAGTTTGGGCTTGCTCAGCACTTTCCTAAGTAAGTACATAAGTAGGTAGTCACGTACTTCCCCTAAGTACGGCGTGGGTCCATAATAATGCACGAGCAACAGATCTCTACGCAGCCAGCCATTAAGCAGGCGTCGGCAGGAAAAGTGGTCGTTGCAATTGCCCAATCCAGTTAATATATGTACATGCACCTGCTAACTATGTCCCAACTTCCCCATACCACCTGCAGCTGCATCTACATTGGGCACTAGAAATCCTCTACCTATAGATGAGGGGTTGGGGGGGTGAACTTTCACTCTTTATTTCTCATAAAGTAGAGGAAGAAGGAGAACTGCCTATTTAGAGAAAGAAAAGATAAATAGTTGAGATATCCGTCCAACTATCCCATTTTGCAGAGAATAAAATACACTTTATAATTGATTTTTTTTAAATTTATAATATAACTATCTCTAAAGACTTTCCCTGAGCTGATTGCCTTTTTAAATAGTTGTACTTAAGCAGCGGTAGGTGGTCGGGATATATTATATACTGTACATTGCAGCGGTAACAAGGTATAAATAACTGTGTGCTCTCCTCAAATTCGAAATCAGTACACTTTCTTTCAAACTTCTCTTTGTGCAATGGAGATATATGACCACGCCACCATAAAAGGACGCGAGGCTGTATCCGTAGAAGGACGATAATCGGTACCGTAGACTTGTAGAAAACTATTACCCTGAAGCCGCCTAAACCCTACATACTGCGACATCTAACTGCATATGTTGAATCCTCGCCCCACCAACACCAACGCACACCAGCAACCAACAACCAACAAAAATGCCCCGTCCTCTCCCACGGCTCCGACACGTCCTCGCCCTACCCATCCCCAACCTCCAACGAACGCAATTCCCCCGCTTGCGGCCGGCGCCCTTCTCTCAGCGATTCGCAACTACTACTAATACTACTACTACTACCGCATCCCCCGCAGCATCATCCTTCCTCCCCGCCACCCCCGACAACTCCTTCCAAAAAACCGCCAAAGCCCAGCGGAAAGCGCGGAAAGACGCGCACGAGGAGAAAGACCAGGGGAAGAGCGGGGGTGATGGAGTTCTATGGAACGGGATCTCCGGGCATGCGGGCAGGTGGGAGGTCGTTTGTGGACTGGAGATCCATGCGCAGTTGAATACGGGGAGGAAATTATTTTCTGGTTTGGTCACATTTTTTTTTAGTAAAAGCTGGCTGTTGATGGAGAAATTCTAATAAGGGCCGTGGGAGGGTGGTGTGGGGGGGGTGTTGTGTCGGGAGGTAGATGCGAAAACGAGTTTAAATGAGACGCCAAATTCGCATGTAGGACTGTTTGATGCGGCGCTGCCGGGGAGCCAACCTGTAGGTTTTATTTTTATTTTTATTTTTATTTTTTTACGTTAGTTTTATCTCTCTACACATGGATATGATGAACTGACGATTATCTGGATTGGGATAGATCTTCCAACCACAAACCCTCCTCCCCGCCCTCCGCGCAGCAATAGCCCTCAACTGCGAGATTATGCCCGAGTCGAGGTTCGACCGGAAACACTACTTCTATTGGGATCAGCCGGGGGGGTATCAGATTACGCAGTTCTACCGTACGGCAACCCCTCTCCCCCCTTCTCCGTGCCCTCAGTCTATATGTAACCTCACTACAGCGTCGAAGCGTATATGGGGCGGCTTACCGACTCTGTAGGAAATGAGTTACAATTTGGTGAGGAGTAGACCCACTGGCGAAAGATGGATATATTAAGCTTTTTCCGACGGATGGTATTGAACTAGGTGAGGGCGTAGAGGAAATGGTAGTTGGAATTAAGCAGGTTCAGATGGAGCAGGTATGTGTATATATATAAGCCCCCATCCCCTCCCTTATTCTCCACCCCCACCCCTCCTCCTCCTGCCCCCCTACAACCCCACTGCATTACCTGACATTGCATCCTAGGATACTGCGAAAACCATCACCACCCCTTCTCTCGACCCCATGACCACCCCCAGCACACACCTAATCGACCTCAACCGCGTTTCCCACCCCCTCATCGAAGTCATCACTACGCCCTGCCTCCCCTCCTCCACGCACGCCTCCCTGGCGCTCCGCAAGCTGCAGTCCCTCCTCCGCGCGTCCAACGCCGCGATCGTAGGAATGGAATGGGGCGGGCTCCGCTGCGACGTCAACGTCTCTGTTCGCCCCCGTGGCTCAACTACCCTAGGCCAGCGCTGCGAAATCAAAAACCTCTTCAGCATAAAAGTCGTCGAGGAGGCAGTCGAGGCCGAAGCCCGGAGACAGGTGTCCGTACTTGAGAATGGAGGGGTGGTGGTGGGGGAAACGAGGGGATGGGATGGAGAGTTGGGAAAGACGTTTAGATTGAGAGGGAAGGAGGGGGAGGTCGATTATAGGTATATGCCGGAGCCGGATGTGCCTCCTGTGCGGGTGGGAAGGGGCGTGGTGGAGTGGCTGAGGAGGGAGATGCCAGAGCTGCCGGATGATATGCTGGGGAGGCTGGCCAGGGAGGTTAAGGCAGGGGGGAAATACGGCTTGACGTTGAAGGATGCGAATACATTGATGGCGTGGGATGGTGGTGCAAGAGTGGGGTATTTTGAGGAGGTAGTAGCGAAAGTTAGAAGACATCTAGAAGTAGCAGGGGAGGAGGAAGAGGTTATTAAAGACGCGGGGAGAGTTGTGGGAAATTGGTGGGTTTTTCCTTTTATTTTCTTTCGCCCTTTGCTCAAATATGGAATAACAAACCAGTCTAATCTAACCTTCCCGGCCCCCCCTTTTTTTGTTTTTCAACATTTTCAGGGTAATCCACGAACTTCCCGCAAACTTGACCTCCGCGAACTTGACGTGGACCCAAAACCCCGTTACAACCACCCACCTCGCAGACATCATTAGCCACCTCCTCCTCGGAAAAATCAGCGGACGGACGTCTAAATCCCTTCTCCCTTACATCATCACCACCTCGGTCTCCTCCTCATCCTCCCAAAGCACAATCGACATCCCAACCTACATCACAGAAAACTCCCTCCTCCTCCTCCCTCTCTCCTCCTCCGACCTCATAAATCTAATCAAAAAAGTGATAAACGAATTTGGGGATATGTATACGCAGTATAGGAGTGTAAGGGAGCAGTGGGTGAAGGAGGTTGAGGAGGGCGGCAAGAAGGCGAAGGGGTTGGAGAAGAAGTTGGGGGGGTTAAGGAATTGGTTTGTAGGGAAGGTTGTAAGGGAGGGGGAGGGGAGAGTGGATGCTAGGAGGGTGGAAAGGGTGGTGGGGGGGGTGTTGGATGGGGAGGGGAAAGCAGAATAGATGTTGCGGTTCCGCTACATGCTTTCTTTCTTCTTTCAATATATTGCGCAAATGATATTTCCCATTCCGCCCAAATTTCCTTCCCTCCAAAATTTTCTATGTTGAACCAAGACCAAAAAAAAAAAAAAGATCGGTTCTTCAACATCATCTAAATCTATCCTCTCATATTCTCAAGAAACCTAATCCCTCCCCCCCCAACACACACACCTAGCTACTCCTGCTATTGCTCAAATTCATCACTAATATATCCGTCGCGCCCACCTCCTCCAACTGATCCATTACCATAGCAATCTTACTCTTCTCCACCATCACACTCACCGCCGCCCAATCCTCCGCCCCCTGGTCCATCAGCTGAGTTACCGTGGGTGCGCGCTTGCCCGGCGTGATTTGTACCACGTAGGTGAGCATGGAGCGGGGGATGTTATACGTGCAGAGAACGTATTTTTGTGCGGCTAGAACAGGAGGATGTTAGTTCAAGTGTCAAACATTTCGGGAATATGCTTCTCTATTAGGGAGGGGGGAGGGGGACGGAACTGATGACACCGCGGATGCGGGAGCAGATGCGGTCAATCAGTTCAGGATGGGAGGGGTGCTTGGATTTGATGAGTACAGCGGATGTTTCGATGAGGGTGGCGATGGGCTTGAGACCAGCGGCTTTCATAGTTTCACCGGATTCTATGTGATTGGAGAGTAGCGTTAGCATTGCTGTTCTTTGTATAGAGAGGGAATAATAGATGCCTTCTACATACCAACTAAATCCACAATCCCGTCCGCCACGCCCAATGCACATGCCGCCTCCACACTTCCCCCCACGTACTTTATTTTTGTTGCCCCTCTCCTCTCCTCCCCGCCCGCCTCCACCTCCAGCTTCTCAAAATACTCCCTCGTAAGTGATACAAAGCTGGTGACAATGTTTCGTCCCACTAGGTCTTTGGGATCCTGGATATCGCCCTTTTCGGGGACCTGGACTTGAAGCTTACATTTCCCAAAGCCGAGATCGAGGATCTGCTCGACCTCGGTCGTGCGAGATTCGCGGACTTGGTCATGCCCAGTGATGCCGAGGTCAACGCGGCCTTCGCCGACGAAGACGGGAATGTCGGCTGCAGGGAGGAAGATTAGTGCGATGGGGAAGTTGATGCAGAGAGCGATATCGAGGCGAGAGTGTCGGTGGAATTGGATGTCGGAGCCTTTGAGGAGGTCGAGGCAGGATTGTTGAAGGCGACCCTCTGTGTGTAGAGGAGGAGGTGGGGGTTAGCATTGATTGAAAAATGTGGTGGCATTGATGGTGGGGTATAAGAGGTGGAGGGGGGGAGGGAGGCTCAGGCTGCAATTTGGATGATGAGAGATGGTCTGGATAATGCTTACTCTTGGGCACGGCGAAGAGGAGACGGTCGCTCAAGCTACAATTGTGATGATTTCCCTGATCAGCCTCTCCAAAGCCCTTTCCCCCCCTTGTTGGATCATCCCCACGATTGATCGTCGCGCATCTTGGTATAACCCCATCACTCTCTTCCTTCACTAGAAAGAAAGACTCACTGGTTAACGAGATCCATTGCGGCAGCACGACTATCGGGGGTATCTAAAGGAAGAATGAAAGAATTGAACAATGAGGCTGGCGTTGGCAGAGTAGAGCCAAAGGATGAGTAATTATGAGAGAACGGTTAAGTAGACATCAAGGGCCCAGCTGGATTAAAACCTCTCAGCTGAGATACCGTTTACTTTTTTTTTCCCCTCCTACCCCACCACAGCTTAAAACAACGCACAGCAGGGAGGGATACTTACGCAGACAGCTCTTCAATGGTCAAACAGCGCAGGAGATCCAGAGCCATCAGCTGTCCCCGCCGGAGGACCACGGCTGGCGAAGATTGCCCATCGTACTGTACCTATGTACTGTTGAGAAGTACGTATGTATATGATGTGATACACCGGCACACACACGTAACTACATCATCTACCGTACTTGCATCACGTACGGATACAGAGGTGTTTCTTCTTTGGGAAATGTAGACATATGCATAGACATGCATGCATGCATAATTCCTTGGCATATGCACGCTGATTCCCCGGTTTCTTTCCGCGCAATTGTGAACATCGTCTTTAGGTAGGGGATTTCTTCTTCCGGCCTTTTGGGCCAGCTAAGATCAATGATATTCATCCGATCAATTAATATACTTGACAATTTGGTCTGTCTCGGCAATGTCCCTCCATTCTTCAGCACTACATACAGTAAGTTCCTCCATATTCCTCTTGGATAACTCCAGATGTTGCAACATTAGTTTTTCTGGCAAGAGCATTGGAAGAGGGACCATGCATTCTTATGGAGCCCTGCCAGTCTCCTGAATGCGGACACTGCTGCTCACGGCCAATTGCAATCCAATACCCTCTCCGCTACAATCACCTGCAGCAGTAGTGAGTGTTATGGATGTAGGAATACTCTCACGTGAGATAAAACCCGGTAGAATATCACGAGATATGGAAATGGCAAAGACAACTTGAAGACAGGGGGACCGAGAACGGCAAAACGGGCGAAACTGCGGAAGGATAAAAAGAACGGGAATCTGTCGCTGAAGGAAGGAAGGGATTTTTCTATAGAGCACTAGGACCATAAGCAATAAGCCTTATAGCGATATCTAGATAGCTTTGATTACTTTGAATATACCGAACTCTTCTCTCCTCAAGATTCCTCCACTTAATAACCTCGTAATCTTACAATGGAAAACACACAAAAGGAGCCGCAGCGGAGTGTGGAGGATACAAGAGGACTACTTATGTACGGATGTGCCAACGACGCAGGGCTCGAAAGCAGCATGAAAGCAAAAACAGCGGGAGCAGGAATATAGCTATAGTACTGGAAGAGAAGCTGTTGAAGGTGTTTTTGTGAATAACAATTCTGTTCTCTTTGGCTGTATACTCTAAATAGAGTAAATAAATTATGGCCCAATACGAAGTATATATGCGTGCATATGTATATGTAGTTATATGTCTGCATGTGCCATTCCCAAGTAGGAAGGAGGGAAAAGACTTTTGTTCCGCGCCTCCGTACATCTTGTATATAAAAATTTATTCTCAGCTCTCAAAAGAAAAAGAACTTTTCGAAATAATAAACATATGTATGCTCAAGGTATGAATACCGAGTGATGTCAACGAAGCAGAAATAGGGCAACAGGTTAATGAAAAAGAGGAGTGGAGAAGTAGTCTCGTGCCCAGAGGAGAGCAAGCCAACAGCAGTAATAGAATAATAGCCCCAAGCTCATTTCAAGAAAAGTTAGCAACCAAGAAGTCGCTCCCAAGAAAACCATGTCCATAGTTAGGATTAACATCCCTAACTCCTGGTGCGTTTGTGTGAACCTAACTAAACCTTTATGTTGATTGTCGTGGTGTATCAACTCACTAAATACCCACAAACCTTCCGTCTTCTAGAACGTAGCATGTCCTTCTTTACAACTGCGTGTGTAAAGTGACATAGCTCGTCTCTATCAGACTCCTATCACCACTCCGGACATCGGCAGCCCCAGTCCAGAAGAATATACCCCCGAGTCCCATCTCCCTGACGTAGTTCGCCTTCATCTTCACTGTATCCGGGTTATCATACGTGACGAACCCGCCGTCCCCACCCACTGAATAAGCGGCCCCCACAACCCGGTCCACCATTTCCGGGCTTGCACCGGGCCTGGGTAGGTCCTTGTAGAGAAATACCCCATCCTCTCCGCCTGCGCCGCGGTGGTGTTGCCCAATGTGATTGATTCCCAGGAACGAGCGTCCATAAACTGGGATCCCGAGAAGGATTTTCTCCTTTGGTACATGTTTTGATTGGAGATATGTTATTGTGCCATGACCAGAGTGGGTTGCATGGTCATTGTGGGGCACTTGGGGGGAAAAAAGCTGGGCTTGGTGGCCCGATTGTGGTGTCCATGGTCCAGAGAAATCATAGGCCATGATATTGATAAAATCAAGTAATTGCGAAGCAGCGAACAGGTCGATATTGCAGAGAGCCCATTCTCCAGCAGGTAGGGCAGAGGTAAGGATGTATTGAGGCGCAGGGAGATATTGTCTAAGATCTTGGAGGAGTTGGACGTAATGCTGGCCATCAGTTGGGTTTGATGGGTGTTCCCAGTCGACTGTGCCATGATAAGAAATGTCAGTTACCCTGTGCTGAGTACATAATGCGCTCTTTTGAACATACTGTCAATCCCATCCAAGCCATATTGTACCACCAATTGCTTGGCACTATATGCAAAGATTCCTCTTGATCTTGCGTCTCTGGCTACCTGGGCAAAATGCTGGCCGCCCTTACCACCGCCTCCAACTGATAAGATCACCTTCAAGTGCTTATACTTTAATTTCAACTTGCCAAAGGCTGGGAGACAACCATGCGTCCCATCCACCTCGATCTGTGTATCTGCCCACTCATCGCTAATCTTGGCGTCACAACAGCCGTCAGTTGCTGACGAGAACAGGTATGAAAATTGGTACAACATACATAGACTGTACCATCCTGTTTCACGTGGGCAAATGCATAAAACACATGAGATATGCAAGCCAAGTTGAGCGAAGATGGAGGGCCTTGCTTGTACACTCCCCAGTTTGGATAATATGCTGCGTTGACACTGTACTCCGATCAGTCCACTCTCAGGTCTCATATCAACTAGAAAATCTTACAATACTTGCGATGGCTCTGGAAGCCTCTCATCACCGATCCCGAGTGGCCTCTGGAAAGCACCTAGAACTCCTCCTGTGTCTGGCTGGCCTTGCCACGGAACTTGTGGTGGCGGTGGTCCCATGGATCCTGGTCCATGCGGTCTGTAATATGCCATAGCTCCAGTGAGTAAGTACAGAGTACAGTAGAAGTATGGGAGAACAAGGCTTTGAAAGGATGTGCTGCGGAACCTAGTTGAAGCTCGAAACTCCTGAATTGAGTTTTTGATATTGGCCTTGATAGATCGAAGGCTGAACCCTGACATTATGATATATTTTTTAAGAACCCCGACTCGACCGACCCTATGAATAGAATGTTATCAACTATGACTGAAGCTATGTGTACGGTTACGAAGATAAGACAGGTGACAGGCCAGGCCAGTCACGAGAACCACCAGTCACGAGAACGGCCAGCCTCGCATCCTAAAGGCATATGCATATCATTTCTGAGGTCTCGGAATATTATTCCAATTGTCCCCTGTAAATTGAGAGGTAAAAATTGTGCTGATGGGTGTTATATTTTTCTCTCTATCCGATACTCCATCTTTCCCCGAGGGATTCTTCATTGGTATGCAGAAACCATAACATCGGAAGTATGCGCTTAGTTAACCTCAATGGTGCTTACTTTGTGGAAACTCGATATAATAAATCAAGTTTCAATGTGATGACATGATCTAGCGTAACGTAGAAATTCGCCTCTGGAGATCGAAGATGTGCTAATCCTTGACTGATTCAGCCCCAGACAGTCAGTGGCGTTGCCCCTATGTAGATAGACAGACCTCAAAGTTCAGATCAGATAGCATGGCCCAATGAGACGGATTGTGATGAAACCAAGTTTTCTTGAAGCCACAGGCCTGGACTGATCAAAAGAAAATGTTCTGCAGTAAGCCTGAACATGTAGCCCTCTTCTTGCTACCTCGTGAAGCATCCCAGGTGGCACAAGAGGTATAAGTGAGGTATAGGACAGAAAAAACAGTATACTGGGTTCTGTAATCACCAGGTAAATCACGAATAACAAGTGCGGAGGACTAGATTCGGGTGGATAGCATGCCCAATTGGGCACTGCTTGATCGGGTATAAATTATGTCCAGTTCAACACGCCAGAGATAAAAAAAACCCTGCAGTCTGCCACGGGAGTTTTCTTGCTGTTTTAGGCGATATATATCTCCGCAGTACTTGTACAGCATGTGGAATAGTAAGATCAAGAAAATGATAACACTTACCTACGCAAGGGAACAGCAGAATATTTCGTTAGCGCAGTGGGGTAAAAAGCTTGTTGCAGTTGATTGGTGGCGATTTATTACGGTAGAACTACACGGGTACAGGCAAAAGAGATTGCTAGCGCTTTTAAATGGCAGGGATATTGGGCACCACTTACATCAGCTACACTCAATATAGTAATGCGACAAGCATATCATCTCGTGATATTGTAGAAGTCTGAGGGTAAACCGTCGGATAACTCACGATAATATCATTTACGGAAATTTGGACGTCATGGTACAGCACCAGATGTCATTGCAGGAGCTCAGGTATCAATGGTAGAATAAAAGATAAAATCAGACGTCAGAGTCTAGACTCTAGACGATTATATATTTGAGTCACGGTCTAGACCATCAGACAACAACATGAAGCTAACTGAGAAAGCATCGGAGCTCTGTATTGTGAGGGAGTCAACTGGGGAAGCTTGACGATACAATACTTCACTCTAGGTTAGATAGCTGGAATATGAATACTGTTTTAGGAAAAAAAAGAATATAACGATCCCAAAATACTCTCAATGAATAGCTTTTCACAATATAACCAATGCCTCCTAAGCAACAAACAACCAACCAGCAGCGTTGCGAAGTACACGCACTTGCCAAATACGTTAATTGGTCTGCTAGTGATATCTCTGAGGCAACTGCCATTCCCACACGTACTGTTACCTATAATTTATCCCACCCTACTACCGCTCGCCAACGTAAAGGTCGGCCTCCAAAGCTTGCTCAAGAACAGCGTCAAAGGCTCATTGAGATGGCAACCAGCTCTGCTTTACACCGCCGCATGCCTTATTTCGCAATTGCCGAACTCGCTGGTATTACAGCATCAGAGAATACCATCCGAAAAGCATTTGAGGCAGAGGGGTATCACCGCCGCATTGCTCGTATCAAGCCTTGGCTCAGTGATCAAGCAAAGCGACGCCGACTGGAGTGGTGTATTGAACATCAGGATTGGGTAGTTGCTGATTGGCTTCGAGTTATCTGGACTGACGAGGCCGCATTTCGAGTTGGTGACGTTATTGGGAATACGTGGGTTACCCGTCTTCCTAACGAGGAATATTCCCCTGATTGTTTGATGCCAAAGTTCCATAAGCGAAGCAGTGTTATTGTCTGGGGATCAATTGTCGGAGGTCGTACCGGACCACTTGTTGTCTGGAACTCAACTGAGTGGGGTACCATCACTGGCCAAGGCTACGTTAACCATATCTTGCAACCCGTCTTGGGCCCTTTCTTTCACCAAATCCGTGGAGCCCAGATTGAGCCCATTCTCTTTATGGAAGACAATGCCCCAGTCCATAGAGCTCGAGTCTCTAAACGGCACAGGAGGAACTCGGTTTAGCCCCATATCGACTTGATTGGCCAACCTCATCACCCGATCTGAATCCTATTGAGAATCTCTGGCTCTTGCTTAAATCGAAGATTCAAACCGGCATCCATAGGCCTACCATTCTTACTGAAATGGCTGCGGCCATCCAAACCGAATGGGATTCCCTCACTCATGGAGAAATTATGAGCTATATGGCAACTATGCCAGACCGTGTTAGGACTTGTATTGCTGCAGAGGGGGGTAACACTCGCTAAATAGTAATGGACTAATATCACATACTGGCTCGCTATCCCCGTTCATATCCTATATTTTTATCTTTTCCATACTGGTCATATCATATATCTTTATCTCTTTTCATACCGGCCTCATCCTATATTTTATCCTTTTTCATACCGGGCGCTGGCCTGTTGTTGGTAATGTTGTTCTGCATACGAAAGTGAAGCTTCAATCTGGATCCACTCATTTCTTATCTATATATCATTAGGACTCGAACATTCATTCTGGAATAAACTCACCTCGCTCGTTACTCTCTTGTTGTACAGTACCGTGCGATATGTGTTGTAATGCAATCGTGATACTTTGAGCTCACCCCGGTCGCACCAGCGCTAGCAATCTCTTTCACCCGTGTACTTGTCAAGCCAGACTATGTACTTGTATAGTCTGGTTGCAGACCCACCTCGTGCAACCAGACTAGTACTTGTACTCGCTGGTTGTAACGAGCGAGGTTAGTTTATTCCAGAATGAATGTTCGAGTCCTAATGATATATAGATAAGAAATGAGTGGATCCAGATTGAAGCTTCACTTTCTTATGCAGAACAACATTACCAACAACAGGCCAGCGCCCGGTATGAAAAAGGATAAAATATAGGATGAGGCCAGTATGAAAAGAGATATGATATGACCAGTATGGAAAAGATAAAAATATAGGATATGAACGGGGATAGCGAGTCAGTATGTGATATTACCCTTGGCAGGGGGGAAGTGACCAATCACGGTCTAGTGACCATCTCCCCTGCAGCAGTCTCCAGCCACACCTCGTGATATATCATGAGTATAGTGATACCGGCTATATTCAAGACTATGGAACCAAATACGCTCTACAATATGGTTACCCTCACATCCTGCTAAAGTTGACCTAATACTCAATACTTGCCCCTTGGAATATAACCACCTGAAAGTGCCTCTTTAAACCTTCAAATGAGTCTATATTGAGCATACAATAGTTTATATCACACGTGCTGAGGTCCCTGAAGCCGAAAAGCCTGGAAGCCGAGAGACTTACAAGTTAGCTAAAGAACTGAAGGCCAAATAAGTAAAGCAGCATCTTGACGCATAAAGACTACATAGGTAGGTACCTTGAGACTTTAAGTTTGCGATCCTGTGAATAGAGCTCAATTGAAGCGGACACAACCTTTGAAATTCAATGCCGAGCGCCTGATTTGCGCAGGCTAGAAACTACAATATTGTTTTTTGGCATTTTACGGTGCATATAGTTCTACATACAGTGAGCGGCTCTAATCTATACTAATTGGGCTTATAGAGTACAATCATGAGGAGCTTATTACTACTAGTATTGGTCATGGTAGTGGGTAGTTATCGTAGGAGGGGTGATCATAGTACGGTGAGGTTTTGTAGGGGAGGGTGAAGGTGTGAGGGCTCTAGAGGCTTCAAGGTAGATCAGGGTAGGTTATAGATATGAAATTTAGGATTTTCGAGTGTTTTTAGGCTATATTCAATACTCTCATAACAGGCATACTGCAAAGGTCGGTGGATATATTGAGATATCTCATTGCACCCATGCCGATCGTCACGTGGTTGTCGATCGTTAAAGTACGCAGTTGTGATAATGCAATTGCTATACTAGTGTCAGCTACAATGTAGAAGTTGCTATCCAGAAACTCAGAAATGCAAGCTGGATCGACATCTGGAGTCTCGTCCATTCGGACACAAGCTGGAACAACACGTGCAGTGTGGGCCATTCAGACATGCAAGCTGGAAATATATCTGGAGTCTTTATTGGTCTGCGTCAGTGAATCTCACTAAGGCTACCTCTTTTAAGTTAGTCTGGTTACTTTTAAGTTCACATTACTTGAACTAGTCTACCTTAGTACAGCCGTGACATTCCTACAATGTAACCAAATTCGCCCAATAACATATCCGGTAACTTTTCGGACGACTGTACGAAGCGCACTAATCGGGAGATGTGATGTGACATTTCTACAAATTATACCGCACGTAGAGATACTATATTTACAAGTAGAAGAGCTATTACTATATGCGCCTTCTTTTTTCCCTCTAATTATACCTGGGGGGCTTCGGAGCGGACCAACCTCACTGTATTTGAAACTCCGCCTCCGGCGTCACCACAGCTTGGTCATATCTCTTCAATCTTCTTACAATCCTTCCATCTACAATAATCGGTCCCGCCCACTCTTTAGCATCCCTCTTCGCACTCAACTGATATCTTTGTTGCTCGCTAAGATCCTCCACCTGTTCTTCAACCTTTTCTCCATTGGGGCCTTCCTTCACAACAGTCTTTGTAGGTAGAGCGAGTTCGTCGTCACTAGGCACCACTCGATACTTCTTATTCCAATCTTGCTCTTCCTCCGGGTAGCAGCCAACATCAACCTCCCCTGCATGCCCGCCACCGCCATCATTCGCTTTTCCGTCTACGGAGCGAAGGGCATTTGGAACGATGGTAGCTTGACCGTTCTCCGCTAATGGTGTGGGGGTAAATGAATGGAACGGGCGGGAGAAGCCGAGGCAGAGGGCAGCCGTCTCCCTGCCTACCCGGTCTGCAAGGTGCCGCTGGGTGAGGTATCTATATATCCTGAACGGTGTATTCAAGAACCCCAAAAGATGTGGAAACGGAACCACGGCAACTGGTGAAACAACTGGTAGCGAATCCTTCTCATAAGGGAACGTTGGTGGAAGCGACCTTTCGTGATACCCCTCTGGCTTTACTGTGGAGGGCGGAATAGGTAGTCTGGGAGCCGCTTTCACCGGTTTCCCTTCTCCCGTGGGAAGGGAAGGTGGGGGTAATTGAACCTGAGAATCAGGAGGACCAAGCCAGCCTTCGTGGGTACCCCGGATAAATTCCTTCCATGTATGTCGACCAACAACCATGACCCCACCGTCGCCATCTGGGACCTCTCTCGTGATGCCATACTTTTCTCGTATGTTTTTCGGCGTCATTCCACTCTCCCCAGCACCAACCTCCTCTTCCTCCTCTCCCGGTGCAGGTCGCCCAGGTTCACCTTTTGTCCGCCTCCATCTCCTCACGCTCTCCCCAACCACATTTCGTATCTCTCCCCCTCGACGGCCTTCAACGACTTCATAATCAACTGCAGCAGCGACCAGAACGGGCTTGACATATTCCCGAAAGTACTCCCTTGCAGCACTAATCCCATCTCCAGGTGGAGCAGCTAGGTATATTGTGATTTTTCTAGGAAGGGTTTTAGTTGACATTGGAAGTTCGGCGAGGTGGGACACACGGGAGCACCAATGTGCCTGGGCTCGTTTCTTCTCGCGCCGGTCGTAGACAACGAGACCCGTCCAAGTGGAGACGACGCCGATGAAGATGAGCCAGTTGCGAGAAGGAATTTTGGCGCGGAATTTCCCGAGACCTGTATGAGGAGGTTAGATTATGCAAAAGAGGCATGAATGCCCTATGGGAGCTCACCAAGGTATTGTAATGCCGGGTTGACATTTTGGGGTGGCGACGGTGGTGGTAGTGGGGGGGGTGGTGGGACAGCAGCTGATGGAGTGCCGGGAGGGGGGGGAGCAGCCATGATCAGAGAAGGACTGATTTAAGGAAAAACAGGTGCAGATCAGGGTTCTATAGGTTCAATCGATCAGCAGACGTTTGGTATTGGGGATTGTGTAAATTGTTTCCTCACTAAATTTCGGAATCCTTGGCGATTTTTTCACAGTTGATGTCAACGCGCATATTTGCACATTGATGGCCAAGACTTCATTGCCAATAGTACCTTGTGGTACGTACCACGCAAGCCCACATCATAGAACTTTGAAAGGGTAAAATATAGAATGTGTGGAGGAAATTGTGATATTATTATAGAGTAGTATGTATGTATTATATGCAGACATGAAAGTATCCGTCACTATAGGTTGGCCAATGCGGCTATCATCACCTCCCTCAAATTCAAATCCCAATCTACTAAGAAAATCCCTATCATCAAACATAATACGCCAGAACAAAGCCGAAGAATGCATTCTCAAATAAACATATCCCCCAATTAGTACTCAAATCTGACCAATCCACACCGTACACCATCGAAGAAATCATCCTCCCCAATCTCCGTCCAGCGGTTACCCATGTTCCCCCACACACCGGAGTTTCCCCATGGGCCCCTCCTACTCTCCTTCTCTCCTTCTGGCGCCCACATACCCTCGGCTAGCTTCTTTGACTCCCTGAAATCACCTGAGACGGAGAAAGTTGCTGGGTTGAAAGTATAATTCCCAATGACCAGCTCGATCAACAAGCTCTTTTGCTGTAACTTTCTAGCTGTGCCGAAAATTGACTGCAGCACGGTCCGATTATCGGGGTGCTCAAGAGGCAGTTCAGGGTGGACACAGGTATGGCCACCGTAAGGAAGGCGGATTGTTGCATTTCCGCGCCACTTCAGCACCCCCTGGGGTGTGTCAAGTGCCATTACGTCCTCGGAGTCTTGTGGAGGAGAACACAGGATGTGTTCGCAAATATGGGGAACAGTGACGTTGACGTCAGTGAGATTGGGGCAAGAGGTGATAATATCGCAGAAATGAACCTTTGGCATACCCGGAGAGGGGTTTAGGTGGGTGAACCCGGCAACCGTCTGGTCGAAAGGAGTGTAGTTGAGTACTTTAAGGGATTTGCGGGATGAGGAAACAAGTGCAGTGATTCCTTCAATAGCGACACTGCTTGTTCCAGTGATGTGGATCTCCTCCAAGTTGGTAGCAGTGCGGGCAATCTCCCAGAGATCTGCATCCACGATAGGCTGTACATTCGAGGAGCCATGGATCTTCAATCTCCTGAGTTTGGAGAAATTTACCCGCACATCCTCCAAGGCCTTGTAATTGACTTCAACATTTGCATCTCCTGAAATTTGACTTTGCTTCAAGCCTGAGCCCAAGAACTCCAAACTCGTCAACCGTGGGAGGTTATTGGCAATGTAGACCCAATCCTCCACGGTTCCGTAGCGAAGCGCTGACCAGGGGAGTGTAAGGCTGCGGACATTTGCACAACGACCGATTATTTCAAATATGCGAGTGACATTGGTGAATTGGTAGATTCCAGAAAACCACAAACGGCGGACATGAGAGTTCAATTCTGGGCATTCTTGCAATAGAACAACGGTTGACTTGAGGATCAGGTACGGATCTTGGTAGACAACGGGGAAAATATCTGAAGTCAATGGTCCACCGGAAGGTGAGGGCAAAGCAAGGAATTTTGGATCCCAGCTACAATACAGTAAAAACTTGTCAGTTGCCAAATTACCTGAACTTGGTTATAAATTAGAAACTACATACCTCTCACCGCCTCTCCACCGCCGCACATACAATTCCTTCAAATTGTAACCCATAGCCCACTCGTGCCAAGTTGAGCATGTCCTACGAATTGCATCTGTTGCGTTCCATCGCAATGTGTCTGATGGCACTCGTCCGGTGATATGCTTTTGCACCTGTACTTTGTGATGCAATTGTAACGTGCGTGTTACTTGCGAAAGACCATATGTATAGCTTCGGGTGTACCCCTCTGTTATATTGGCCTCAGCAGCTAGAGTGAGAATATTTGTTATTATTTCCCATGGTAGGGATTGAATATTTATTCGCCGTTCACAACGGTCGGTCATGGCAGGTACCAACCAAGTTATGAGATTGTCGTTCGATAGCGGATAAGTAGCGATAACGATAAGATCCAGGCTTGGGTGCCGTGCCTGAAAAAGCAATGCCGCCTGACGGACGGGATGTGAAATATAATGTATTAATTGGGGAAGCCTTGTAGAGCAGTGTCTAAGAGCAACGATTATGATAATGCTTCTAGTGATCAAGCTGATACTTCCTGGAGCTGTCTTCTTGCTTAAGTAGCTAAGTTCCAGGCTCGCGGATTGCCCCCCTAATAAACGTTTCCATCTACGCAAGCAAGAGCTCTAAAGCTCTGACCCGAGGCCAACCAGAACTATCGCTATGGCAAAGTATGAAAAAAATTGTCGCCATAAGATGCCTTGGAAGAGGGCATGTGGGCATCTCTCTTCGGTTGTTGATTCACTAATCCTTGCCTCAGACCTACGGAGCGCCCACAACATGTGCAGGAGGCGTTGGGCCGTCATCTGGCCTGAGGATGGCTCAGGCTCCGGCAGTCTAGCACTTCCTAAGGCAGAAACGGGACAAGCTACCAGACTAGCCATATTCAGAATATGCTGCTACTTTTCGGAAGGGCGTGCCTATTAGGTAGAAACGTCTACCGGTACATATGTATATTATAATTAAGGGATTTAGATGCTATCAGAAATATAGTAAATAAAGTAACCCTTAGTTTTTTGGTAATATTAATATTGTCTAGATAAAGGAACGCCCCTGCAGAACGCAACCAGACTGTCATAGCCATTGCGCAAATTTCAACGGTGAAGATCTCAGAAGAAAAAGTCATCATTCAGATCTGGCATTATTAGGTAAAAACGAGTTATGTTCTTGGTATTCTCAGCCGGAAAATAGACTACGTCTAGTCTACGCCATGGCTGCGTGCGCGAATCGCATCGCGTGCTTGAAAGCGCTCCTCCTTTCTTTTGCGCCTCCCCGGCAGATACTTTCAAAGGACTTATGTACCTATACAGTCTCCGTTGGTGTACGGATACTGCATTCCATTAAAATTCGAAACTAAGGAGAGAACCTGCCAGGCCACTGTTCGCTATTTCAGTCAATAGGGGTCATAACTACAAATACTTCTATTATCTAGCATTAACTTATAAGATTTATTAAGGGCCACGAAGTGCTATTTCGGATTTTTAACTCTCCAATAATTTCAAGCCTGGAAGGCAAAGATCCTAGTGTGGTTGCCGAAGTTCTTGTTGATAATGCCAGGTCCATCACTTTCTCATACATAGAGCTTGATACTGATCTTCCTTAATGACAGCCTCGATTTACCCTCAAAAACATGTTTCATCTTCAATGTTTATTTATGAGTCTAGTGTTCAAGCAGTCCAGGTTCTAAATATGGTAGTGCGGGTATGTACTGTACCCGTCAGTTTGCTTTTTCCATCTTGGCATCCAGACCTTCCTCCGCTTGCAGGTCCGACCGAACTGCTGTCACGCCCCTTTTTCCCCGGATTTTCGAAGGACGCTAGCTCTCTAACAGCAGGTCGATGGAGGAGGCGCTTTTTCTTACATAATGGTATGCCTGATTCCAGCGGAACAGTCCGAGCAGGGCTGTAAGTAATTTTTTTACTGCCCACCAAGGGTGTTAGAGTCTAAGATGATGACAGTTGAAATCCCTAAACTCATCAGCCAGTGAGATATCCTCCACCTCCCGGCTCTTTCTTGGTATTTCATTTGGCCATTGCATGAGGCTGGAAAGGTTGATATTTTATATATGAAACCTGCCTACCTGGGCCAGCAGACTTCTAATGAATCTACAAAATTCTGTACATTCCGGACCCGAGTTAATTTGCGTGCAACAGTTTCTAGCATATTGAGGATATCGCGAATATGAAGATCTGGAAGTTCGGGATGCCGTTCTCTATATATGAAACCGGACTCGCCCATCAATATAAATGCCTCTTTATGCAGAGGGGGAGGGTACGGAATATTTAGCTGTATATTGCCATAGAATTACAAGGATATTATCCTATTGCTCTTGTCTAGAACAATATGAACAATAGCATTTATGCACGATGGGTGACTGATTCAGGTCATGTCACTAACCACTGAGGTTGACATGTGGTCCTCTTACCATAGAGTATTCAAGTCACCACGAAGTAGATCATTCTCCGCAGTACCCTTTCCTCCTCCTCATGGCTTATCGCCATCCACTATCCAACTTGACAATGCTAAAAGCGTAATTACTCTCTACTCCGTACATAAGAAGAGATGGCATCTTGATGTGTCAGGTTACCCTGAATCGTAAACTGTGATGTGCTTCGAGAATGGATGATGAAATATGACGACACGCTTATATTAAAATGTCGATTTCACCTACGGGAGGGAGTCATAAAATCTGTCAAGGTCAACATAATAATAGGACTTTTCACAAGTATAGCTCAATGTTCGCATGCACTATTCGGGTGAATTCCTTCAAGTACAGTACCATATCTATGTTACTCTACTGACGCGGAACGGCCTTAATAGCTGCATTTCCAAAAGGCTTATGGGACAAAGCATCCCAATGGGCAACATACACAAAAAATAGGATCCCACATAGAGCACTACAAGGAAAAACACCTATTGAATTATTCCTAAAAAGAGATGCTATTCAAGAACGCACTAATCTCAGAATCTTGGGGAATCAGTAATCTGCTTTAACTACAATATCAAAGCTTCCAATAAACTGGCACCAAGAGGATTCAAAGCTCGAATTATCGGGTACACATCTACATTTGGAATATATCAAGTTATGGAAAAGTCAGGAAAAATAGGGATAACAAAAAACCCTACACAAGCTGAACCTGCGGAATCTGCTAAGGACGAAGAACCTGCGGAACCAGCTAAGGTGGATGAACCTGCGGAAACCGCTAAAGTGAGCAAAAGTCCTGCGGAACCAGCTACGGTGAATAAACCTGCGGAATCCGCTAAGGCAAAATGACCTAGGAAATCTCCACTATAATAATATCTGGCGGATCATCCAACAGATGCACAAACTCGGCAGTCCCCAGAAGCAGCAGAATGGGCAAAAGCTAGATCCTGAGAAAGAGAACAATTACAGAGATACGGGGTGTATACAAAAATCTGCAAAGATCAGATTCCTCAAAATGCTAAAATTGTAGACACAAAATGGGTCTATGCAATAAAGAGAAAAGCTGATGGAAGTATTGAAAAATACAAAGCAAGAAATCACTACCTTCAAGCCCAGATACTTATGTTCGCAGAAGATACGGAAGGCATAATGACAAACCCGAAACCCTATCAAGCTTTGGTAGGAGATCTATTATATATAGCACGAATGACTAGACCTGAGATATCTATGCTAGGCAGAAGAACAGCGAAACCATCAACAACAAATTTTCTAGCTGCCAAAGAAATACTCCAATACCTATGGACAACCAAAAATACTGGCCTCGCATTAAGACATACAAACAATCTTAACCTAACTATATATGCCGACTCATCCTTTGGTGGGGAGGGGGCTAAGACTCAAACCGGGGTTTTAATGATTCTAGGAGACCAACCAATAGGATGGTACAGTCGACGACAAGATACAGTTGCTTTATCCATTACGGAAGCCGAATATATTGCAGATTGTGAAGGAGCGAAAGACGCCGCCTGGGCACAACAATTTCTAGCTGAGATAAATATTCAGCTAAAACCTACACTAAAAACCGATAGCGAAGCCGATATCCTCACGAAAATTATACCAATGTGTGCTATAAATACATGGAAAGAACAGTGGTTAGCATTGACGGAGTGACGGAAGGTGTTTACCGAGTGCCTAGAATGATGAACACTTCATGCAGAATAGAGCTAGAAAAGCATTCTCTGTAAACTTATAAATCAAGTTTCCTAAGACATCACCTCCATGCCGACCAGCATTCACACTCCGAGACACCAGATACCTAGACTCAAAAAAGATATCATAGATATCTACCAAGTCCTTGATTACTCTCCACTCTGATCTCTTATTTTCCGAATCCGAGTCCTCCAAATCCTGTTCTTTATCTCAATCCATCCTATTTGAGTCTCCAGTGCTACAATTGTGCAGACATCCTCTAAATCCGCATGCAAAATCAACAAGCAATTAACTGTCCAAATAAGTTTAGAAACACCGTTCAAATAAGCACGTCTAAATAAGCCTAGAAATCAGTGTCTAAATCAACACCGTCCTAATTAGCCCACTAGCACTATATAAATAAAGCTAGAAATCACCGTCCAAATAACCTCCGTACCATCATGCAAATAAGCATAGAATTCAGCGCCGACGTTCTAGGTGGGCCTTGGAGAGAAATTACAGGAAAAAATCTCTAAGTCCCGGGTGGCCACATGTTGGAAGTAGGGGATACCTGAATTTTAATCAAAATCAATAATAAATAATAATATTCAATATATATTGGCTAGCCCTCTAACGTCGAATCGAACTTAGAATCGGCAAGGGCAAGGGCGGAGGAACTCGGTTGTTAAATACAGGACGTTGGATAGAGAAATAAAGCAAAATAAGAACGAGAGCAATTGTCTACTTATATACGAATAATGTTCTGGACTTGAGCCGTTCGGTTTGCTTAGAGAGATGCGTTTCTTAACAATTCCCCCACTTGATACACCATTCAAACAACCCATCACACGATCGTCTGAACAACCTTCTGTCGACTCTCTCACAGTACACAATACCAAAACCCCCCACTTCCCTTTGTAAAGTTGACAACAACACTGCTCGTCACACCTGACAATGGAAAATATCATTTCACACACAACCTATCCTTTCCTGCTAACCAGAACTTCATCTGCCAGTTTGGTGCCGCTCTTTCGCATATGGGTAGGTATTCCAACTTCTGTCAATACGATTACTCGTGGTATAATTCTAATCTTATGATATAAAATCAGTGAGATCACAAGGGTGCAGGGAAAAATTCAAGAGGCAGGGGATCCCGCACCTGTCAGCCTCCAACACGCTCTTTACCAGGCGCAAAAAAGCAGAGCGCAAGTTAAATTATACAAGTATGTAAACTTCAATTCCCCATCGGGATGCCTTAGCGGAGACACTTCAGGCGCCGTTATGGCCAAGGGTAGCGTCTAGCATTACAGCTGTGATCCATCAACTTGACGAATACGATCCTATTTTGTGTGACTCAAATCGCGATTTTCGGATGTTCTATAATGAGCACGGAGTGGTAGCTGCAATCAAAGGGGAATGCGGAGGGATGGGGGAGATTAAGAAGGAACTGGTGAATACATTAGGGATAGATTTGGAGCAATTAAGTTTATGGGGAGGAATTGGGAATTCGTCTCACTTCCTGATATTGCATGAACTGATAGCTTTAGCCCCTTGCGTACTCCATACATCTGCAACGAAATGGTTGACATGAGCCTTCATTCCGTTACATTTGGGTAGCCACCTGGAAAGTATTACTCAACCTGCTAGGTTTTCAGCAGTGATAATCTACATATTCTGGTTAAGATTGACTAACTCTATTTATAATCCTTCAACAGATTGAGCAGACTATCAAAGTAGATTTTTGTCTCTGCGAATGTCTGACTCTCAACTGTGTACAGAGCCCGTTAGATCAAGCTGCTACCAATTCCAGGACTTTTGAGTTCTTGCTAGATAGCGGATGCACAGAAACCTTAGGGCATCTAGAAGATATGCACTATATTGACCCGCTGAACCAACTCTCCCAAGCAGGTGCATTTACAAGGCGTAATAGTAGTGGTCAATCAGTACTCCGACCTTACTATTTTGTAGACTTGAGAATTGATGCTCCAGCCGGAGGGAGTATCACCAAAGTGGAGAGAAGTAAGGTATGCAGTTGCACTTAACAGCATCCAACCTACATGGCAAAGAGCCCAGGAGAAGTCCTACATATGGGCAATCAAAAGACAAGTTGCCGGGCGAGGTGAGATCTAAACTGATGCTGGGATCCACCTGTATTGCAAGACCTCGAATGTGTTGATTTTCTATCATTGTGAAGGTTAAAGTTATTCCTGATTCCATTTATGTTTGTTTCATAAGCGAGAGCGGATTAGACAAGGGGAGGTATTCTGGAAACGTTGATTACGTTGAGCCCTATGAGTGGATCTAGGGATATCTCCGAGAATACCTGTGATATCATCCTCTCTATTCGTTGTTCGATACAACTCTCCCACTATCAATTTACTTACCGATTCTCTGCCCTACTTGCCTTATTCCTCAATCCCATGTCTAGTTAGTTACCAGTAGGAACGAAGCGAAAAAACATACCTTCAGGATCAAACTTTCTTACCTGCGCTGTCCTTTCAGCTAGCCTATAACAAGTAGAGGCCGAACAATAAAATCCTTTGATCATTTTGATATTCCCTAACTAGATAGACTGTACGTATGCTCCACGAAAACCAGCTCTCATTTCTCATCGTTTTCTTTTTCCCATTGCACTCCATCCACCATTGGCCTACTGACTTTACTTTCTATCTTCCAGTGTATTGGACTGGATCGATGTCCCAAAAGGTAAGAAATACACAAGCTATATATACATATATGGACGAAACATCTGAAGGCTCACATGCATACTGTTGAGTCCATATGTAGGCGTCCTCCCCCTCTTTTCTCCATTCTGGTTTATCCCATGTGCTCTTATTGCCCAAGGGGAGGGCCCTATGCATGTGTCCGCACTCGCATACTGTGGACTCCGCTTTGCCGACGTGGTGGAGCCATCTCTTCTGTGAGCCCCGGCCTGTTCGCATCCAAGTGTAGGCTGAGAATGCGTGTCTGTCCCAGTCGCACCTCCGCCTTTTCTTATTCTCGCCATTTTGCGAATGTCCTTGGAAGCTGCTCACCACCCTTCCTTCTCGCAACTGTGCGTACCGAGCCTCTAGCCTGGCCCAGTAACACTACGGCCCGAGGAAACCGTAATCCCAATATTCATGAGAGAGAACAAGAATCAAATTCAGACGCCAAACAAGCAGGAATTACACGTCGAAATGAGCTCTGCAACCTTGTAACCTTACAACAAGCTCAAGACTGATCTGCACTTCCATCTCCGCCTCCAGATCCACCTCCAAACCCACCTCCAGATCCACCTCCAAACCCGCCTCCAGATCCACCTCCACACCCACCTCCAAATCCGCCTCGACTAGCAGCAAGAATATCCTTCGTCATTTTAGCAAATATTTCCATTTGTTTAACTTGTGCATCTGCTTGAATTCGAGCAATCTCCACCTTTGCTTCCTTTTCCGCTTTGATTCTCTTTAAGCCTAGCTCTTGTTGTGCACCTTGCATTTCTTCAAATGCTCGCTTTAATACTGCATTGAGATCCCCGTTTTCTGAGCGTTTTGGTAGGAGCAGGGGTGCTGGCGCTGCACGCAGAGCTGGTGAGCCTCTTCTAGAGGGTGATTTGGATGCTGGCTCGGATGCTCGCACTGGCTCGGATGGTCTTTGAGATACTGCCTCAGAACGTGCTGGTGTTGGAGAGGCTATAGCCTCTGTATGGGGAATAGCAGATACATTTGGACGCGACCCCCATAATTCCTCCAAACGCCAGAAAAAAGGGCATCTCCGCTCTAATACTTCATTAATGGACTGATCATTATCTCCAGACCTAACTCCCCACCCTGAGCGTGTTTGCATTGCTCTGGCAGCGTTCCAAGCCTTCTTCATATTCCCCATTTTTTCAGAGATTCTTTTGACCGTAATGTGGTCTTCATTTGCGAATGCTTGCTCTTTAACTTCCTTATGCCAGGCAACCTGCTTGCCTCGCAGTTGTTCTCGATTATCCTCCATCCAAGCAATTAGCTGCTCAACCTCCTCTCGAGTCCATGGTCGTGGGGTTGTGCTATACGGCATCGGAATATTTGTGGTTGAGTTGTGGTGTTCGGTATATTTGTGGTTGAGTGTGATGTTTATATTTGGCGCTTACATCCAGTTTCGAGTTGCAAACTTCAACTTCCAACTTCCAAGTTCCAGCTTGCGAGCATTCAGATTATTAAGCAACTTCAACTGACGCCACCGTCCAATAATAGTGTTCGCCAAGTGCCAAGGTGTGACACTTGAAAACCTTGTGCATGAACCAAGTTCGGATTTGATTATTCCTAGTACAGTACATAAAAGGCATTAATTAACAGACAGGTTCTCAGCACTCAAGGATCCTTGTTTATTGTAATACAGACTGCATGACATGAGAGGGAGGGCTGCTGTTTCCTGGGTAAGTAGTTTAGTTGGTGGAATGATTGCAAATCATACTGTAGTTGAGATAGTGAGTTGAGGGTAATGCTATGGCCATGGATATCTGTTAGCTGCATCAGATTTTGGAAGCTTTACATGGCCTAGATCTAAACCCCAAAGGGCTGTGAATTTGTGTTTTTTGATAACTCAGTATTGGATAAAGGCAAATGTCGTAGTTCTTCTTGCATAATTTCCAGTTACCCTGAACAACCACACTTAGTATGAGTTCTCTGGCCAGACTAAATTCACTTATCAGCCCAACATTTTTCTCGCATCACCAAGTCCCTTCTTGGCATGACAGACTTCTTCCTAACTCGTTATCCTCGCCCTTCAACTATGCCCCCCGGCGGCTTCCGCACAGCCTACACCACACAAGGCGTCTCCACATACTACACCGCGAACTCGCACACTTACCGAAACCCGCACTTTCCCGGCGTCGTGAAATGCATCCACGCAATCCTCAATCACCTCATCCTTCCTCCTAGAGCTATACTACCGGTAACATACAATCTTAATGAAGTTGTGATTGAGAAAGATACTGGGGAGCGGGCTGAGATACCCTTACTAGCTGTACAGGAGGATGGGAAGGGGGAGGCGGCGGAATTGACGGTGTTTGATTGTGCGGCTGGGGGAGGCGAGGCGACAGTTGCGGTGAGGGAGTGGGTGGGGAGGGTAATGCCTGAGTTGCTTTGGTGTGGTAGTGAGGGCGAGACGGGGGGTGGACAGAGGATGGACGAGAAGGGAAAGAAGAAGCGAAGGACGTTGGGGTTGAGAGTTTATGCGAGCGATCCGTTTACGAATGAGTTGTATGAGGAGAGGGTTAATGGATTTCGAAAAAGTGAGGGAATGCAGGATGGAGCTAGGGGGGATGAAACTAATGTAGAAGAAGGGGGGAAGGGAGTTGGTAGCGGCGATGGGGAGCAGACTAAAGTGGCTATGGGCCAGAAAGAGACACTGCTTCCTGTGCGTGGTGATACATTATCAAAACTTATAGGATCATCACCAATACCTACAGAACAAACGACGGCAGTGGCAGTAGCACCAACACAATTAGAACCATCACCAACACAATTATCATCAATATCATGTTCAACACCATCATCAACACTTCCCCCCTCCGCTTCGATACCTCCCACCCCACCCAACCACTACATCCCCTGCCATTCGTTCTCCTTCCGGGATATCCCCTTTCAAGGCCTCGACACCCTCCTTTCCACTGCACCAGGAGTTCCTCTTCCTACCGGCGACCCACCCTCTCTCTACATTGACCTGACCCTCATCTCTTTCGCTCTCCACCTCTGCCCCCTTTCGGAGCTCTTCTCCCTCCTCTACGAGCTCTCCAGGCACAGTGCATACCTCATCGTCATCGCCCCCCATAAGAACCCGCATATCCCCGGTGGAGGAGAAAGCGGGTGGGTGGGTCCATTGATGGAGGTGCTTGTGAAGAAGGAAAGAGTGAGGGGACGGGTATTTAGGAGCGTGAATTTCTAGAAGTCTTGGTTTTTTATATTTACTTATCTGTTTATTTTTTGTGCATTTGGATGACATAAAGGCAAATGATTGATTTTTTGCTGGTTTTACGCATTGGATCCTTATTATCAACTAAAAAAAAAGAAAGAGCCCGAGTTCCAGTGTCCGTAGAATCGGACGTACCCAGATCCTACTCCACCCCTCTACTATGCACAATATATCAATCTTATCTACATAATTCACACCCTTCGATATCCACATTTTGTTTACAAGTCTGGTCTCGTCACCTCCGGCCTCCACATTGGGCTAGTCAAAGTCGTCAACCCCTTTGCAGGCTCACAGCTCTGCTGCCCACTCATGGGCCCTGGTGGGGGAATTTCAGCCTTGCCTGACGTATCCCTAGCTGCTTGTCGCAATGCCTACTTTGTAGTATTGGCATTTAAGTCTTCGTAGTAGTCGTCGTTGGTTTGAATCATTGGTCCTACCAATATTCCTCCCCCCCCTATTAGCCCCCATTCTAACCCCATCCCTTCCCAAACTAATAGGCTTACCATTCACACACGCCTCCAAACACTCCACCTCCGACACAGTAAAAATCCCCTCTTGATCACTCTCCCCTGGTTTCAATCCCGTCATCTCCGTCACCGCCTTTATCACCGCGTCACTTCCGCATAATAAACACGAGCTAGTCGTGCAAACTTGGACATATGGGAGACCGGTTATAGGTATATGGTATAGAACGTTGCTACCTCGTAGACCCTCATTGAGGACATTTCAAGAATACGAGCTACCTCGTTCATAACGGAGATAGAGCAGAATCCGTGCTGGGCAACTCGAGCTATGCTTGAATTCCTGCTTTTCTGTAGTCTGCACTCATATTTCTGAACAAACACGTATTGTACAATAAGCTTGCAGCAGCTCTTGCTGAAGTTGTGAATAAACCGAATCCGCATACGGCCATACCTCGTCAAATATTTGGGGTGATATAGAAATTAGTTTGCTGAGCTCCAACAGTATAGTGCAGTAGTGCAGAGCATCAGTAGAGATTGGCATCATGGGGAAGACATTTTGATTTGATAGTGTTCACGGTGGTATGTTTGCGGTGATATACAATCTTTTTTTTTTTTTTTTTAAAAGTCTATACCCGCGATGGACCAAAGGGTCATAATGGGGTGGTGATATACAATCACAATCATGCTGCTCGGCAGGCATCTTCAACAACTCGAGTTTCAGTCTCATGTACTTGCAAAATGTCATACCAAAGTACTCGCAGGTCATGACTGTGGCAACCTCTCAGACCCAGAAAAGCTTACGGGATATATTACTCTTTTCATGCTTTCGTCACTGAATGGGAAACACTCGTAACAGCTCTATTAGCTGTGCCTCCAGGAGCCTATTATATCAATCAGTTACCTGACGACTGGGTTAAGAAGCCAGGTGAAGTAAAGTCTTGCTCAACCAGACTAAGTCCCGCTTTTCGTCCTTATCTTCAAGCTCTACAAACCTCAAAGACCTCCAGTACTTCAGTACCATGTTTCTATTATCAGGAATTATATGACTCACTTTATAACGGGGTTTTCATAGTCTGGCTGGGTTTCATAGAGTTTAAGATAAGATCGTTTTCTAGATTTTCGTTTATAGGCAATATTGCAGTGTCAATTAGACTAATTATATAGTGCTGAATTGCACTCTCTTTCTACCACCTCACTCAGCCCCTCTCATGATCAGTCAAGCATGAGTGTTTTCCTAGTTATGAGTATTCGTTAGCGTATTCTGCCTGAGTGCCTTTCCCCAGAACATATGTATGTATACCTATATTTGTGCCTAGGTATGCCCAGTCAACCATACATGTCACAAAGACGATCTATTATCCTATCTCGTTAATCAACCACCTGCACTCGGAATACGGATTTGCTAGCAAGGAAGGCAAGAACATATCGTATTTAGAGATAAATCAATACCAAAGCCGTTATGTGTATAGTAGTTATTTGGGCATGTTTCTATCTAAGCAATGGGCATGGCCACGTGCACAGGGATCTCAGGGGTTAGAACATACGGCAGACTAACTAATGAAAGACCCGATCACGTTTATTAGTTACTTAGGTACTACACATGACCCACTGCGCCTCTTATAAAAGAAGTCGAGAAGCGCTATAGGATACAACCAGACTATATAGGATAGATAAAGTACAGTAGATCATACCGGTATCACCAGCACTATTGCACAAGCCTGCACATAGACCACAACACCTAAGACTGGGGTGCACAACTCAACATGCCTGCATCCATAGACTCGTTGCCTTTCTGCTTCCGCCGAACCCCTGAATATCGAGGAACTGGCCCTGAATACCCACCTCAAGTCCAACCGCACCACCCCCTTACCCCGCAAAAGCAGAAGGTTAGACAACCCACGGTAGAAGAAGGAGCTGTCCCACGTTGCAGAACGAAAACTACTGGTGACATCCCACCAGTATGGGCTTCCCCGAGCGTATTCGACAGCCCTTTTACCAGTCAACAACAAACCACACCACAGATCAAGATCCAGACCCCTGCCAAGACGAAATGGGCCAGTAGTCCGCCAACAACCCCCCCTCGGCGCTACACCCCGCAGGTGACCGACTTTGCCCTTCCAAGACACCGTCGCTATCGACTTAGCCTTCAATGGAAACCCCTGCTGTGGGATGAGGAGGATCCAAAGGCAAAAGGCTCTCCACTACAAGAAATCTTTCCGATTAGCTATCGAGATCCAGACAACACTTTGTCGAGCCAGTGTCCACGTAATGCTGGTGCACCACTACGGCGGAAGCTGATATACTCTTTTGAGGAGCACCCTCGACGACGAAGAAGGTATACTGATGGCATGGTGGATCGCACGAAGACCGAATAGGCTGGGGAAGTTGTGTAACCAAGGTAATCAACAATACCCTAGTCAGTAAACATTTCAGTAGCATTGAGTTCTCGACATTGGCTTATATTGCACACTGCTGCTTTAGGAAAGATGCTTTGTGGATGGTATGTTTTGGGTAAATTGACAGAATTTTATTATCAACAAGGAAGGGTACAGTCAAGAAGATTTTTTTACTTCATTCATATTAGAAGGCCCCGAATTTCAAGTTGCGAGTTCAGTTGAGGGAGAATTACTAAACTTCAAATCTAATCACGATATTTGCACAGCGATTCAACTTCTGGTTCGAATTTCATGTAATGTTGTGGCCACAACAACTGTACATGTATTTCGAAACAGTACATACATACATCTACCGGTACATACTAATCGTATGGAGTTTGACATAATATCTAGATCTGAAAAAAAATTTAAAAAAAATGCGAAGCAGGTTAAATGCGAGTTCAAAAAACTACTCATGGCCGTAGGTCAAAAACTGTTGTCTCTCGGCACCTCTAGCACTCCGATTCCTGCACATACAATGATTACCCTCAACTGTATACCTTCCTCCCCTCAACAAAAAAAAAAAATCAACCCTTGCTCATTTCTACTATACCGCGAATAAGACCCTAGTCTAAAACATGAATCCTTTTCCATCAGATCCCCCCCTTTGAAGGAGGTGTTATTTGCATTATAAGGAGTTTTCGACCGAATGACCGCTGTTCTCTGACTTGTCATGCTGATGAGCGAGCGAGGTCTTATGCGCGGGGGTTCTTTAAAAAAACTATGTTCTTATTCGACGGGTTTCTACGGTATATAAAGAAAGCTTCTGGCTCAGATTGCCCTGACTTCTAGCACCGTGACAGTCAAGTTATATCCTCCAAGGCGTTGGCAGATGTTAAATGGAGTATACTTGTTGAGGAAAGATATCACATTAACATTAGCTATAAGGAACTCTTTCAAGTTTTCATAGGTCTTAATTGACCAAGAAAGAAATACATAAGCAGACTACTTATGCTCAGAAAGCCTCTTCAAGTACAAAACCCTGAAGGATATTAGAGGCCACTCCTTGGATACTCACTCGCAACACACAACAGGTCTTTACAGAATACGGAGGGGCACGAGGTTCGTTTACGAGATTACACGAGCGTAATCCAATCCATCTGTTGTTTCCCCAATATCCCCGCTTCTTCTTTTGCTTTAATTATTCCTTAACTGCCCCATAACAAATGGCTAGTCTCTCATTCTGCAAATAAATTAAAGATGAAACCCCTAATGCTCGTTGACAGAGTCCTTACTTTGTCTTCATATCCCTCCTCTTTACTAGAGGAACTAATCAAAAGTTCACAACCGACTTTCCGCGGGGGAGTAATATAGACAGACGGCAGACTGTATGGCACGATCATGCATCAATACAGTTACACCCTTACCAAGAGTATGAAAGCAGGAGAGTGGTCTGATTTTCTCCACTAGAAACCCAATTTACCCCTACTGCTCGGTTGACGTCTTTGATATCATGATGTTTATGTACCAACAACGCTATACCTATACCGTTAATAAACGAGTATATAGCCACTGCAGGCAAGATCATATATTTGACCCAATTGACCCACATGGAGCCTAGCTAACAAAGCATTTACGTTACATTGAACAATGTGTCTAGCGCTCGCGCCTAAGGGACTCCTTCCTCTACGAAAGTCGATAGGACACCTATGGCCCTGGAATTGCATAGCAAGTATCGGGTCCATTTGAGCTCCACGCAGCTACGGCTGTTTCGAGTCATATTCGAGTCACGACCTTGATTTACCCTCCCAACTAGCTCCTACCCGCCGCAGTCCTCATTAAGCCCTTGAATTTCAAATCAAACCCTAGCCCGCCTCCCTTCTCCTTTTCCCCAAGCCCATAACCCTTTCAGACATCCACCCTTTCAGACATCCTCCGGCCATGCCAACAACTTCCCTTCCGCCTTCCCTGTCACCACCAGTACCCCTAGGTCCCTCTCTCTGCCCCGCCTGCTCCACAATATTTCTGCCAGTGCCTCCTGCTTAAAAGCCTTTTCGTCCATAGGGATAAGCAATGGAAGGCGGGAATAATTGAGGGTTTTTAATGCGCGAGAAGAGGGTGGGAAATAGGTAAGACTTCCGACGGCGGGATAGAGCTGGTGGCGGACTGCACTGTGGGAGATATTCGAGGTATTTCTTGAGAAGGGCGGCTAATGGGAGTAGGGTAATCTTGAGCTCCGATGTGAGCGGCGAAGTGATATAAGTGGGTCATTGGCAGTGGGAGGTGGGGTGTCAGAAGCCATTATGATTTGCTTAAGGCATGGATGCGGAACACGTTTTTAAGATCAATGAAATCCAGCTTCAAAGCCGGGGGGGGGGGTTGCCGGGGCACACAAAACCGCGAGACTGGGGAGACGCTGCGAAGAACTCTATTTCTAAGTCAAGTGGGATGTGAAGCTTTGAGGCTCAGCTGGACAACATGAGAAGTTCGGAGTAGGTAAGCGCTTTGTCGCTAGAGCTAGCTAGGTAGTGGCAGAGCGAGAAAACAGACAAATCACCCAGACTCCCGAGAATACAAAAATAAATATCCGGCCCCTATAACGTCTCCAGGCTCGCCCTCCGGCTTCCCCAACTTCTTGGAGTAGCCTCACCTACCGTAGGCATCGCCCCCCCTCCCCCTTGTTGCTTCCTCAATTCCTTCGCCCTCGCATCCATCTTCAACTTATCCCACCTCTCCTTGTAGTAATTTGCTTTCTTCGTTGATCTCTCATTTTCCTTCTTCTCCCGATCAAGTTCTAGCTTCAACTGTTCCAGTTCCGCCTCTAACTCCACTACTTTACCACTCAAACTCCGAATCTCCATCTGTAACTCCTTTTCCCTATCTGCAGTTCTATCATCCCCCACGCTCCCGAAACTCCCACCTTCACTTCCAGGTTTGTTCCGATAGAGCATAAGACTACGGTCTAGCATTGCACGGGAATCCCGTGCATTAACCTCCCAGGTGTGCAGGCGCCGGCTGAGATTATCGGTTGCCTGTCGCAGTTGCTGGTTTTCGAGCATGAGTTCTTCCATGGTTTTCCCTTGGTCAAGGTCCGCTTTAGACTCATCCCCTTCCGGTATTGTCTCCGTGATAGAAATATCCGCTGTGGCCCTTGTGCGGCGACCACCGTCGGTTTTCTTTGGTCGTAGCGGAGAGAAGTCCTCGGAGACTTCCTGTGGGGGAGAAGGTGCACGTCCGGCTACTGCTGCGTAAGATACGGGGAAGGTTTTGTCTCCCTTTGTTGTAGGCACCACCTAATGAAGCAGTGTTAGATAAGGGCGGGTCCATTTGACCTCCAGAGTGAAACCACTTGCAACCTACATAGTAACTCTCATTTCCTTGCCACCCAGGTCTCGCTGACCTTCCACCATTCGCGGCGCCGAATATTCCCCTAGCTTTCACATTCGGCTTGGCTTGACCCTGGTCCTGTCCACTCCACCAGGCCTTGGGCATCAAGTTCTGCACCATCTCCGTAACACCATAGCCATAGCTATATCCATCCTTGTCTGGATGAGCAGGAACGGTAGACCCATCAATCAATTCCCCATCAGTCGTCGGAGATGAAATGGAAGTCTCCTTGGACTCAGGTTTCAAATCCATCCCTGCGAAACCCAATGGACCCGCAAGAGGAGACCCAATACGCGATACAAAAGTCTCAAGAGAGGTGTAGAACTTATTAAACCCTGCTTCTCCTTGCTTATTGCTATCGCGACTCACCTGCTCGACACCCCGGCGGGTCTTGGAACCTGATACTCCAGCATTTGGACCTCGTTGAGCATCAAGATGTTGATTAAGTTGATTACTTGTAAAGAAATCATTCCCACGTCGTGCCGACGCTCCGGGGGTGGTAGCCGGTGAAAGAACCGGTGTTAGGACGCTTTGCATCGGTGGTATTCCTCTTTTACTCGCCAGGTTACTCACCAACAATGATGGTGTGGATTTTCCCAACCGAGATGTATTTGACAACGGGTGGGAGAGAGGCGGGAATCCCTGAGGTGAGAGATCGGGTTCCGCATTCGAGCTACCGGCCCTCCTGAGTGTCGGAGTTTCACTATGGGCCATCGGACCAGGAGAGCCAGAGCGTATCAGGATAGGGGTACCTGTTCCGTTCCCTCCCACTGCTGATGATTTCGAGCTCGTCTTGATCGCCGCAGCCTCAGTCAACGCTTGGGATAGTTTCCTGTGGTGTCCCTTCATCAGGCAAAGGGTCCTCTGTGCCTCGGGATCGGTAGTGAGGTCGCCGGCCTTTTCAAATAGGTCTGCTGCTAATGAGTGCTCTTTGCTGGCTTCTTTTAGGATTTCGGGAGTGAGGTTATGAGCAGATCCCGACGAGGTAAGTTGGGCTGCTTTGGTGACATGGTTGTGAGCCTGAGGGAGACAAAGTAAGCCATAGTCCGAGGACTGAGGGACACGGGAGCTTGTGCCTGTGTGAGAGGTGAAGCTTCCATCGCGGTGATGAGCTTCAGGCTGTAAGATTGGCGATGTGGTTTCGAGCTTTGGCAGCAAGGATTTATATCTGGCTACCTTTTTTTCCACTTTTTCGGGATATGGTCGATTGCTGGATGTAAAGCCGCGCACCAAATACACTTCTGCTGGCGAACTGGGATGTTGAACTCGAACGTGAGTATTTTGTGAGAAGTGAGATACTATGACATGGGTTGCGAGATGAGCTATCTACATATCTTGGCCAACCAGACTACTACATATCTAGTCTGGTTGGCACAAGCCCCTCGAACCAGACTACTACA
Source organism: Terfezia boudieri ATCC MYA-4762 (assembly GCA_003788615.2). NCBI lineage: Eukaryota > Fungi > Ascomycota > Pezizomycetes > Pezizales > Pezizaceae > Terfezia > Terfezia boudieri. Next base: position 62,512 of record ML121577.1, on the reverse strand, counting down.
TATCAGTTGTATCAATGGCTGCATCTAGACTAGCGTTCGGCTTATCAGATTCTTCACACCGCTGATTTGGATTTGGCCTAAATGTAACACAACTCTTCCTGCGAGAGTTATGACGCAACACCTGCATACCTCGCCGTGCGTCATGATATTGTAACTGTCGCCAGCGTTTTCACGACCCGGGTTGGGAAATCCACCTTATGTCAGCCACCCAACAGGGTTAGTCTCATGCCAAGCCTCTACGAGTACTAGCAGATCATGTCTGTGGCAACCTCTCAGCTCTAGGTAGCTGAAACGAGCACAAATTGGACTATTAAATAATAGATGACTCGGAGAATGAATCGGAGGAGATCCCAATCAACCCAGAACTAGATGCAGCTGTTACAACATCCCACAGCTCCCAGGCAATCTTCTGGCTGCGCCGGGATCAATGATTGCCTAGTTGTATATATTTGAAATAAGTCTAGTTAGGTATATTGTTACTAATTCAAGTGCGTTATGTTCCAAATCCAGTAATTAAATACATTGCCCGCTATGGGCATAGTAGGTAGAGCGGCCCAGATCTGTCCACCTTAGCTTAATTTCCAAAATCCGAAAAAGATACCCGCGCCGCATCCTCATACCTTACTTTTCTCAACAAATATATATCCGATCCTCTAGATCTCCAACACAAAATTCTCAAAAGCTTTTTTCTCCCTAAGATACTCTTCTCCCACTCGCTAAGCCTTTTATCATGATATTTCTGCCACAGCTGAACAGTCTCCTCATGACCTATATCCTTTGCGATGCCAATGTTTTGAGCTGCCCGTTGGACGGAAGTATAGTGATACCGTCAGAGCAGGCAATTATAATCCAATCTAGGGGGAGATTAATGTCGGGTCCAGGGCCATGCTCGTGTATTGGGTTTTGGGATTTGGTGAAGTAGCGAACCACTTTATAGAGCGGCTTATTGTAAGAGAAATGGTCGCCATTGAATCTTGAGCCTGAGCTTGCGTAAGTCCTTTAAGGACGAAGTCGATGCCGTAGGCTTTGGCTCGGTGAATGAGGTATTGGCTTTCAACTATATTGGAGAACATATTTGATGTTTGAGATGGCATTGTTGTGTATAATATTTTTTGAAAGTGGGAATGGTTCTGCGATTGAGCTCGGAGAAGGGATTCTGGGAGGTCGAGGTGTGGAGGGGATATTGGCGATGATGGATTGGTCCTTCTTCCATGGGGAACAAGGAGCAGGCTCTAAGAAGTCTTTTTCTCGCAGTACTTCCTGCGTAGGTGAAAACAGTGGCATCTCTAAGGGAACTTCTCAATTAAGGGCAACGATATCACTCCTGAGGAATTCAGTCTGGGAGCTCTAATTGCAACTTTATTGCTTCGAGCCAAGGGAAGATACACAAAGTGCAGTTGATTGTCATTGGCCATGTAACAAAAATATGGGTATGAGCCTATTATGCAAGAAAGTTACAGAAAAAGGAGTGACAAGACTCGAAATGCATGCATTTATGTAGCCTTGGCATGTTAAACGCATTGATACCCGTCCTACACCGCGTCATGTAATAATATTTTTGGACTGTATACTAAAGCCTATTCTGGTTGCACGGTGAACCTTAGTCTGGTTAGGTGAACCTTGAGAAGTTCACATCCAAATTAGGAAGTTCAAATGTACTCGTGGCCAAAACCACAGGGGTGCTTGTGCCAACCAGACTAGGGGTGCTTCCAGCATTAGTTGGTTGAAATAGGAAATACCAAATCTGGTAATCTAAAAATCACTTGGCAAGTTGGCCTTTGTAGCGCGAGACTGATTGTGGCGTCCTCCAAGTGTGAAAAAGTATTGTGTTGCTAACTTTTATGGTGCTATAAGAACAAAGAACTCCCAACTGGCATATCATGAAGATTCTGTGATTGGATATTGCCATAGGCTTCATACTCAAGATTCCTGTGTTTCAGTTTGCCGAGGGAATATGAAAGCAACTTTGTAGAGGCCAAGATGGGTAATGGCCTAGTATGGCCTGAATAGGTGCCGTCAATAAAACATGTCGTGACCCCTCCATCATTAAACCAGACTACCATCATTATATCCTTCTCAAATTGCTACCGGCAGCAACAAACCCCACATCTAGACGCAATATCGGCTACGCCCACACACTGAATCTCACCCACTGTTGAAATGGCTCCAATACCTGTACCCAAAGGTGGTGGTGGCGGTGGTGGTGGTGGCGGTGGTGGTGGCGGCGGAAGAGTTCTAAGAGGGGGACGCCGTGGTCTGCCTCCAAAGAAAACTCTTGCGATTGCCCTCGGGATAGTCGTTGGCTCTATCGTCCTCTACATATTGTATGATATAACTAGGAAAATTACTCGAGTCTTCGTACGATCCAGAACACTTAGGGAGCTCCAGGATAGTGAGCAGGGGGGGAGCCAACCAGGGGTGCCTGATAATGGCACATCCAAGCCAGCAGTTTCAATGATTGTAACTCCGATGCCGGCCGCCCACTTGCCGTTAACCAATGGCGAGGTTATCCGTGATTGGGCCACTCCGCAGACAAGCAAAGACAAAAACCATGGAGAATAGACGGCAGAAAGCCGGGTCACTAGGATGGGCTGGACACCAGGCTACGCAAAGCATTAGCGCTATATCCATATTTGGGTAGCCCCTAGAGTTATAAATGCACACTTGACACCTTGGTTTGCGCATGTTTATGATTTCTCACCTTTCATGGAGGAGGATGCCGGGGGTGTAGAACAGTTAGGTACCTAACGATTTTCCCCTCTATCATATCTCGCTTGGATGCACTTTTGATTTACACGATTCTTTTAGATCTCGCTTGGACACTTTTAATTTATACGATTTTGTTATATCTCGCTTTGACACTTTTGATTTACATGTTTTGTTATATCTCGCCGTTTACAGTTTTTGTTCTTATTGGGCAGGCCTCAGTCAGGCTTTCCGGGGTCATCTGACATCAGTCGGTTAATGACGCGCCTTATGACTTTCTCCTTTCTCATTATTCTATTTTTCGCGCGCGGTGGACCTGGCAGATCATAGTCCCCTTACGGGGATAATGAGCATTTAAAAAAAAAAAAAAAAAAATAGCCCCTAGAGTTATTAGACCGTAAAGTTGACGAAGACTATAAAAACTCTTGGCCAAGACTGCAGTCTTTTTTACAGTACATACCGCGGTTTTGCCAAAGCTATCTCCGCGTCTTATTCACAATTACTTTCTTAATCATAGGTACTTTCTTCATATAGTTACTCTCTTAATCATTAATCATAGCTACTTTCTGATATGTAAAGTAGTATTCCATTAGAGTTACATGCATTCTCTCCTAGAACAGGTGATTACAATCTCCACTACTTTCAAACAATCTTTTCACCCAACTGAATGTGAGGCAGAAGCATGGGTCATGGGTGGGTAAGTGTGTCGATGGGTATGTAGTGGGGATGTTGTCTACAAACATCAGAAGGTTGATGTCCTATGTGTTTGTACTAGAATATTCTACCGTCAATAATACCTTTCTTATTCACGATACAACCCCAAGAAAATCCGCCCCGGCCCTCATCAGCGTCTTATTCACGGTTACTTTCTTATACATTGTTACTTCCTTGTCCGAGAGTTTCTACGGTATGCCAATGCTTTGTCGTTCAACTCTACATCTTGTTCCTGCATTCTCGTGGTTTTGAATTTCAGGAATATTTTCTTATAGCTATTGTTTATATTTACAAACAGATATCTTTATTATCGTAGACAGCTCATGCTATGTGGTAGAGTGAGAGGAGGCCGGCGATATTGATCTAACGCCAAACTGTAGATGTTTAGACTTTTATGTGGTAAAATTCGTCAATTCATAAAAGCATAAAGGCGTAAACTATGCAGTAAAATAGACCTGATATTGCTAAACTCCACAGGGCTCTCTACTTTCAGTCGAGATTTTAAATACTATAAATTTGCAAGTGAACTTACCCCCTGCAACGCAATTTCAGGGTAAACTTTTAGAACTTGCATGCTACCTTTTTTTTACAAAAATATATAACTCAGTGCTTGTATTCGAACTATCTACGTAGGACATGGCGAGAGACCGTATTTTCGAGAGATTCTCTCTTCCTTTGCTGCGCCTATTCGCTAAACTTAATACTAACATACAACAGCAACCTTTAAATATGATACTTTTAGTCGTAAAAATGGATAAGTCAGATATTACTATGTTACAATAAGTTTGAAACTACCAGCTTTTTTCACGCCACTTCCATTGAATATCTATTTCTTTACTTGATTCCGATATTGGGTCTGGTTGGCACTCTGTACTTTTAGCACTGTATTCACGTGTGTAAATAGCTTGTACTGTGTTTATCTCCCTGTACAAAGGACTGTGACTGTGCTACAAGCTGAGTGGTCGGTACCCCAGTTTGCTTGCTTTGTACAACCCGGATTGCACACCAAATCCTTTGTTCAGCCTCCCAAAATGGTTGTATCACCACCACCACCACCACCACCACCGCCACCACCACCCACATGAGCGCCAGCCAGACTAGGAATGATGCACTAAATCAAATCAAACCAACTAGGTAACACTACAGAACTTAGTTTCAAGTGCCAACCAGACTATAGTTTCAACACCGCGGCCGCAACCAATTCCATGACCACTTCCATACCAGACTTGGACTTGAATGCAACAAAGCCGCGAATCTGGATTCACCGCACTTCGCACCATTAATACCACTACTGCTCCTGATTTAACTGTTCAAGGCGGCAGCAGGCTCGAATAAGACAAAGCCGTGGCCCGGTTTCACCGCACTCCACGCCATCGGTACTACTACTCCTATTCCTACTCCACTATTCAGGGCCGAACTGGGTTGGTAACAACAGTCAATCATCATTTTGTTTCATGCACGTAACTACAACGTGCTGTCAACTTACACTAGATCTGACTCCTCTTGAGCCTACGAGCCTATAGCAATAGCAAGATCCGGGCCAGCATCTAGTAGAGATTGAGATCATCTCGAACCGTTCGTCATCTCTAAGCTCTACCAAGACTGGCAAGTAATAGCTTCGATGTCCCAGACCAAGACAGGGCCCTTACCCAGTTGAAGACCACTGCACCGAGCCACCCGTTACATACGATACACAAAGCCACGGAAATAAAGTTCAGGGCAGTGCATATCACGTACCATAGAAGTTTCATTCAAAACGCGCTTTGGCAAAGAGGCAAGCCTTAACAAAGCGAGGCGGCTGCTTTGTTCTCTTACTACTTTCGCTACATGGTCTCGAATCCGTCTTTGGCCGAAATATCTACCAAACTCAAGTTTCAGAATTCTATATAGATTCCCATCACCCAACTCAACTACACTCTAGTGCCAGTCTATACATATTCTGGTAGTACAACCGAGATCGGCCCGCCCACAAACGTACACGACCACAAGAAACGTTTCCCACTAAACAACCACTTGAAGATTAATCAGAACTTGCTTCTCATCTCCTAAATCAAGAGATTAATGGCACCAATACCTAAAGGTGGTGGAAAAGGATTCAAGGTAAAATCTGGGGGTGGGGGTGGGGGTGGGGGTGGGGGTGGAGGATGTTGCGATGATTTGACTCCAGGGGAAATCGCCGCCGTGGTTCTCAGCTGTATATTTGGGCCAGTCATCCTCTTGATACTTTTCTGCCATTGCCTTTTACCCATGTGCGGGATGATGCTGGATTATAGGGAGAAAAGAAGACAAGAGAAGCTACAAATGGAAGCCGCATCAAGGGCAAGGGTTCCGTTGGTAGAGCAGCCACCACCACCGCTAGCAGCACCAGCTGCATACGGTGACGTTTTGCCTAGCCAAACACCAGTTGGGGGGTATTACTATACTCCTACAGCGATCTTAATACCTATACCACCACCTTATGAATATCTGGGAACCGCCAATAGCAGGAATCAATCTGACAAATAGAGTAAGCCTAAGACATACTACATACAACAACCCCCTCCCCCCCTTCCGCTCCCCTCCGCTTTGATCTCGTTTGGCCTTCAAAAATTTTAGTTGCAACTCTGGTGGAGAATATTCAAATGTTGGACTTGTTGAAGGCACTGTGCAGCAGAGTTTTTCTGTGGGAATGCAAAGGTTGCTTTACACTGAATTTTCGAATAAATCATTGAAGACCCAACCTCTGTGTGGATTGTAATGCCTTAGCCGGGCACCCCGGTATATGATTGCAATTCTATAAAGCGTAATATATTGACCGATATCTCACTGGCAGATTACTTACAATCATGGTGTTTCCTGTATATGTTTGTTCTTGAGATCAGCGTGTAAGTACGAGAACACTACAGTACACTGTTGATTCTAGAATATACTGCATGATAAAACATACAGTGGGAAATACACCAGAAGTGACAGTCGTCGTGTGAAAATGTTAAAAACCGAGTTTGGCGGGTAGTTACAGAAAAAAATTGTAGATTAAGAATAAAGTACACAGTCTCTTCTCTGATTTTTGAAACCAGGAAAACGACCTGAACAGATACTGTGGCCTGTAGTAGTGAAGCGAATTCCAAACTCGCAAGGACTTCAAAAAAAACAACCTTCTCGACCATGCTCATTGGCGTTGAGTCAGAGCAGCTGGAGGGCTGATACAGGCCTCTAAATCCGACCTCAGAAAGCTGAAACTGTACTCAAAAGCTGCCCGCAAATTCACAAGTTGAGTGCAATTATGCATGAACATCTAGGTGGCAAAAAAAACCGAACGCTGCATAAAAGGCTTGAGCATGCTTGATTCAGATTCAAATGCATCAAATCGCGCCTATCATGTTCTAGGTGAATGTCTCACAACATCACGGTAACATATGTTTTATTACTTCTTATGATCTCCTGGCCGTCCCTTACGAATATCTATATCATCTACCACTTTGTTAGTGTTAAGTCACGCTGATATGGTCTAACCTTGTCCCTCAAATTCCCTCAAATTCCCTGGAACCCTCTACAGATGCCTCCTTTACAGATGTTCCTCCCCTAGTTACCTCTCCTCCGCGAGCATGGACGAAATAATGCTATTAAATATATGTTGAGATTTTGACATACGTCCTTTCTTATGTCAGCCTAGAGTTGAGCGAAACTCGGGGCATTAACGATCCAATTTTCCTCCAACATTGCACGCCAATGGGTCAAAGGCAATGACTGGGTATTTGCTGACCACCCTGCCTGCTCTCCTGACCCTAAATCCAATTGAACATATTTTGGCATACTGAAGCCTCAGCTTCATAAAAGACTCCCTGATCTGATGAATATGACTGGGGGGCCTGCAGTAGTGAAGGAAGTACTGGCGGATGCATTGCAAGAGATTTGGAAGGATATCCAGAGTTCGCTATTGCGGAGTCTCTACAGAGTACAGCTCAATGCCTCTCCGTGTAGAGACTTTTATTAAGGCAGAGGGTTGGTATACAATGTACTAGATCTCTTGTTCTATGTATGTATGGCACGCTCGATCTCTATGTATCGCTATTCCTTGCCAACGCTGTGATAACCATGACAGCCAGAAAACCAAATTCCAGCCCAAGTCCTGCGACCCGTCGTGATCGCCTACTATGCTTCCCGCTCCTCCACGCTCGCGTTGCTGAATACAACTCAACCAGAGTGTCTTCGGCACAATCTCGTTTCCCCACACCGCCACCCGTGTCGCCCTTGGCCCTTCAGAACTCCCATAACCGATTTGCGAGCATCTTAGTCTCAACCCCCATGCTCATTGGTTGTTGTATCGAGAGAATTCCATCACTGACGAGGTCCCGACAACATGTCGCTTCAAAGCCTGTTGGCGGAGATTGTCAAACGACGCTCTCCATCTTCCTCCCCCACTCTCTGTAATATTATTTGCGCCGAATCTGGCTTCGCCTGAGGCAAATAATTCCCATATCAATTCAAAGATTTCAACTCTAATCCCAAGCTAGACATAGCTACTACCCAAACCCACATCCTTACCATCCAGTCGATGCCTACTGCTATCCACGGCGTGATCCAGTCCTTTCTGCAAGGCCTCCCCTCCAGCCCACACTGGAAAGAAATCATTGACAGATAGGTCGTCTTATCTCAATGTTTCACGCGAACAATTCAGCAGCTCACAATACTAGCCAATTTTTAATTCTCCTCCAGAGTTAGAATACTACATCCCTAGAAGAGATGATTTTGAACTATCACCCAACTACAAAAACGCTTTGCTCCTGTCGGCCTCTGCTTCTGGTGTCGCAGCATTTCCAGGATTCAGTCTCGATCCGGATCGATTTTTTTACCAGAAGCCCTATCGGGGATCGCATGTGCAGATTTTCTCCTCGTCATTGCTGGAAGGCTTGTGTTGATGGGGTTGGGACCACAAAGAACAATTTGGTCCAGCTCACATGGAAGAATGCACAGGTAGTACCTAAAGCTGCTAACCAGCTATGGCAGTGGGAAATAAGCCACCCTAGCCATAAAAGGCAGTCGCTTAATCCAGCGGGCGAACCAGCGCATACTCTGGGTACTACAGAAAAATCGGCCATAAAGAGCGGTGGGTGTAAGACATAGTTGAGCCCGCAATTTGTATGGCCATCACGGTCGATACTTTTAACCAGACTAGATCTACAGAACCTAAATACCAGGTTACGTATGTATATGTTCTGGGCCGCTCGCGGGCGGCATACCCACTATGCCCCTCGGGGGCAATGTATTTAATTACTGGATTTGGTACATAACGCACTTGAGTCATAACAATATACCTAACAAGACCTATATTAAATATATACAACTAGGCTATCATTGATTCCGGCCCAGGCAGTATCGGCCAAAAGCTGGCCTGGGAGCAGTAACTGTTGCATCTAGCTCTGGGTCGATTGGGATCTCCTCCGGATCAGTCTCCGGGATATCCTCCGGGTCAATTGGATTATTATCTAACGGTCCAATTTGTGTTCGTTCAGCTAGAGCTGAAAGGTTGCCATAGTCATGATCTGCTAGTACTTTGGTATGACAATAAATGGAGCATTTCAAGTCATTTTGTTGCATCGGCAGCGACGATTGTCACACAGGACTTTTTTTTTCAAGTACATGAGACTGATACTCGAGTTGTTTTAGATGTCCTGCTGAGAAGTATTGGCTAAGGTGACTGTAAATTGTCGAGTAGCTGGATTATTCGCAATTTTATCCTCCAAGCCCATAAGATTAGTTCCTGGCTAAAGGTCTTTGGTTGGATAAAGAAGTACACCATACTTGGTTCACAATTGATAGCGTTCAGGCTGTGGTTTTGCAATAACTTTTGCATTTAACCTTTGATTATCAGTTTTGGCACGGTTTTCTCTTGGAATTCCTGCACGGGCCATATCATCTACTGTAAAGACTACAATTGGCTGGAGGAGGTGGTCTTGGACAGTTAAATTCACACACCTATATTCTTTAGTGTTTTTCATCTAGACTCAAACTCAAGAATTTATTTTCCATATCTTACAGTTCTTCTACTTCTGGCCGAATTATTCCATAATATTGTTCCCCAATAATATTAAATGTATTTTTCCTAACCACCATGAGGAATTGCACAATGCTTAATATATATCACACCAAAGAGTTGCCAGCTTAGGAAGAACTCGAAGCCTCCCCCCCCCCCCCCGGTATCATCTCTACAACAGAGTTTTCTCTTCAATTCCTGCTCAGTTTTGGACCATTGCCTGAATCTTGAGCCTGTGAAAGTCATCCCTTATATTGATCATAGCGAGTATCATCAAATCGCAAGCGATGTGGAGCATCATGTAGGTACTGATGATAGGCTTCTTGTGGTCCACTAGTAAGCAGTCCCATAGGTTGGAGATCTAGCTGGCGCATTGCCTGATGCTTGAGTTGCGGACATGACGAAAATGAATGGTAGAGTAGTAAGGTAGAAAGGTAAATAAGCAAGTAGAAAACAAAGGGCTGGTGTTGTAATGTATTGATATGAGGAATGATTAAATCTCATAATACCGGATCTCAGCTGGGCTTTTAAACTATGAATACGGTCTCAGTCATCGACAAACTGCCCACTCCAGATCAATATCTTATGTCGGACCTACATAATTATCTCACATCAGATTTATTTACCGAATCCAGTAATTAACTTAATTACCCGCGAGGAGCATAATGGTATACCACCCGCGAACATATATCATATAATGAGAGGCGCTCGCTAAGGTCCTAGGGGCCATGTTAGATATCCCAATGCCTGATAATATTAAACCTCATTGTTCGGATAACTCTAGTAGCGTTAGCCCTAACTACCCTATTTTTTTGTACACAAAATTAATGCTCACATGCAATTCCCGCACTGTGCGTATCCTGTTCTGCACTGGCACTTTGCACCAGGCTTCACTGGAAGGCTACGTAGCTCCATCTTTTGGGATGATGATATGTGAGTACCAATTAGCATGTTTCTACAATGCTCAATCTTTATATGTAAAATCCTGTCGAACTGTAATGGGCACTATCATGAACAGGATTTGTTTCACTATTGATTAGAGTTAGTACCTAGACAGCTAAGACAGAGGGAGCTGGTTGTTGGATCGCACGATGATTTCTAGGCTTATTTGCAAGGTAATTTCTATGCTTATTTGCACAGTGATACGGGGCTGATTTGAACGGTGATGCGGGGAAGATTTGGGAGGTGGTTTGGGGGGCGATAATTCTGTTTGTCGCCATATTAGCAAGAGAATAAAATGCATGTTATAAAAATGTTAAAATTCAGGTGCCATTGCCCAAATAAGCGCGTTCGGGCCTATGAGGAAGAAGGTAATCAGATTTTGAGTGCGTGTGTAATGCAGCTGAATGCGGATTTTACATCCAGAAAGTATACAAGACGGGTGTGCATTGGGAAACAGATATCAAAAATGAGTTGCGTCAGGAAGTGGGTATGAGAATGATCTGCATCCTTACCATCTTTGCATCGAGATCAGACACACCTGACGTAGATATTGTTTTTGTTGATGGGCACAAATCTATATGGGAATATATATGACAATGTAGGTAGAAATATAGATAGTTTACTGCCAAAATCAGTATCGTCACCACCAGAATTAGGGTCTGCTGCAACATACTATCGTGGCATGCTGAGTCCTACAATAGATATTAGCAATTTCGCTGGCTAATCCACCTATGTGGATGGAGCTGTTTGGTAATTCACTACCTATTTCTACTGTGCCCTGCAATAGCTATTAGCAATGTCAGTATATGGTTTGAGTGATTTTGGCATTCTACCCATAGGACTGTAGCTGACCTATCGACCCGTGTATTTCATAGCAACTCTACATACAACCTATACCGGGATGACCTGCTCGTATCCCGCATACTGCCTTTCTCAACTTCCATACTACAACTGTTCAAACATTAACATACACTTCTCACTGAGACAGTTAAGATTTTGTGGACTATGTCGAGGTTGGAAATTGTGTTGACATGGAAGTAATGCATCAGTACAAAAAGGCTCCCAGCCCTAGTCCTGTTACCATAGTCCAGCATAGTTTAAAACCACCTGTCGTAACTATTCTGGGCATTCCTAGATTGTCCTGGATTCCTGTCTTCAACACGTATGTGTTATGGGCCGCTCGCTGGCGGCATACCCACTATGCCCCTCGCGGGCAATTAATTTAATTACTGAAATTTAATGGTCTGACAAAAGAATATTGATTCATCATGGCCACCCCTAACGGTGTTCAATCGGAATTTAGAAAATGTGAATCAGTTATTAGAGGTGCTCATCGTGGCATACCATGCTTTTCGATATAGTTTTGGTCTTCCAGAGCACGTCCCGGGCCTCAACCCCGCTCCAACGCTAAAGTGCTGGTCTTGTTTACCGTATCCGTAATATCCGAGCTCCTTCCTTTGCCCCATCTGCTCCCCACCGCTAGGGTATATGTATATTCTCTTCCATCCGCATGCATTGAGAAAGCTAGTGACAACACTGCAAGTAATAAAAACGAAAGTAATAATCTTTAAAATAACCATTTTCATTCCAGTATATTGAATTCAAGAAACAAGTTCTTCCGTACTAGATATTAAATACCAATTGAAAAAGGGAAGAAGAAGATATGTAAAGAGAATGTAAGAACTAAAGGAGTCGGAGGATCCTCAATCTAGCCTAGCAAGATGAATGAAGGGTATCTGTCTAGGTTGGTGGTAAGCCTGACCTTATATCCAGCTTGAAGTATTTACACATGAGACATTGATGCCTCATGATCATCTCTACATATCACCCATGTCAGCGAAGCTTCGGTACATTATTCGAAGCTACACGTGGTAGTGGGATATGCTTACTACAACTGGATGGATACGGTAGGGGAGATCTTTGAAATGCCCTTCGCTTAAGTAAGACTCCTGTGAAATGCCCTTCGCTTAAGTAAGACTCCTGTGAAATGCCCTTCGTTTAGTTGGAGCATGTGTACCTATCTCTTATATAGTCGTAACTTTTTTCTGAGTCTATGCAAGAACTCCTGTGTTATGCATAGTGCTCTGCCCCTCATACTCTTTTACACGATCACAGTTTTCTCCTATAGGCGCCCGTGTATCAGTATAAATAAATATAATGAAAGACTGGCATAGCTTCAGCTCATGAAGTTTTCTAATGCTGGCATCCCCTCTAAAAATACTGCTTACGGTGCACTTAGTAAAACTCCAATCAATTACGCGCAGTTAGCCCGTTAACTGAGTGGCGGCGACAAGGCAGCCTCGCAGTAAATATAATAATCTGCAGCCTCGTACCCCAACAACACAAGAGTCATCTCGGCGGGACTGCGAACACCTGTAAATTGTCTAAAAAGCATGGTTCAAACAAGAATTCCAAACCAATGGTAATCATGTTCTGGGTGGAAACAGCTTTGGATGTCAATAACCGATATAAGAAGGAATAACCGATATAAAAAGGGTAGGTAATTTTTTTAGTTTAGAATTTTTGCCCCAAAGAGTTATTCAGTTACCCTGATGTCTTACGCATCAATAAACCAGCTTGGTACACACGCCTGAGCTCCAGTATACTTACCTGCCTCGTTAGGTATTGCATAACTTCATTTTTTTTTTTTTTTTTGGAGGGGGTGTTTCCAGAACGTCTGCACCCATGAAGTCATCATGATCAATATCCACAGCAGAAGCGAGTATTCACTTTACGAGTAAACCTAACTAGCAGCTCATCTTTTCACCACACACTCATGTACCACCCTTACAAGATAGATATATGCCACGTATCAAACCACCATCCGAGAAGACATTCCCATACCCTAAGTAACAGCGAATAAGGCCATACAGCATAATTCCCTGCCCGTTACGCCTAAATCCCAGAGCTACGCCTATTACCCCTCCAATGCTGAGTTCCATATATAGAAGCATCAAACAAAGCCCAAGCTCAAGAACCATGATATGTAGGCACAAGCGTCAATATCAGTTCCGAGCACACTCTCCATCAGTAAAGTACTCGTTGAATCAGTGAGATAACAAGGGATGTGAATCGAAAGGGGAGAAACAGGGTCAAGGAAGGAAGAAGGGAGGAATGGGAACATTTTTGAGTAGCAAAACAAACAAATAGACGCAGCTTTGACCCCAGGGAGAATCGGAGATAACCATAAGCGGCCGCAGGAAAGGAGAAAGTAGCAAAATAAATCCATAGCCCAAGTATACTTAACCTGTAAAAAACAACAATCATGAAAAAATAGCTAAGATAGAATCAAAGTGATAATTGATCATAGGTGAGGAGGATACTCAAAAAGAGAATGAAAGGAGTAAACATAAATAGGGAAGCATTGCACAACTTGTCACGTTATAAATGGTAAAACAGGGGGAGGGGAATAGGTTCGGCCTATCAACTTACACAGAGATCACCTGTACATGATACAGGCACTCGTTGGTACTTTATAATCCCTACCTTTCTTTCTAATAGAACTTCAACCCCCTTGATCTGCCATAGCAGATAAGAATACCCCAATCTAAAGCAAATAGCACATGATACGCCCTCCTCGCGTTTTCCAGTAGAAAAGCCCTAAATGAAGTCGACGGCATGTTCGAGAAATTGTCATATTGATGCCTTCATGTAGAGGTATCAAGCCTAGGATTCTGGAAAACGCATTTTTGAAATGGTTTAAGTAGAACGAGTACGCTTGATATCTATCTAAAGGTCAGATCACCGAGGGTATTGGATGCAGATGAATGCCTCACTTACCTTGCACATCAAGCGCATCAGCCTCTTCCTCACGGTGTCTCTTTGCGATAGGAGATTTGTCTCCACGAGAAGCATCATATTCAGTGACTTCCTCCTCTGCATCCTCTGGGTATTCATGGTAGGCCCCTTCATCATTATATCCTTCCTCATCTAGATAGTCAATGTTCTCCTCATCCTCCTCATGATGTTCCCCCGTAGAGCCTTCTCCCGTCTCCCCATCGTGTATGAGCACTGTATTGGGATTTTCTTCATATTGACCAGGATCATATTCCTCATGATCAACCACAGCGGTATAGTAGGATTCTTCCTGCAAAAAAGCCCCACTCTCATCTCCTCCCCATGGTCCCTCGTGATATTCATAACTTCCCTGGACAGCGTACGCTTCCAGGTCCTCCACTTCCTCTCCTTGTTCAGCATCGTTGAAATCAGCCGAGGCATCCTCCTCATATTGGTACACTTGAATATGATGTTGCTCTGTATCAATCTCAGGGGGCGATTGCGACCCTCCGGTACCTGAATGAGAAAGAGAATGCGGCACGGGTGAATAAACATCCCTAGCCTCAACAATAGTAGTAGAGCTGAAACCATCTTCATCAGGATGCCCAGCAATTTCTGTCTCATGGGAGGCAGTGGCAGGGGATTGTTCTGCGTCCTCTTCGTCATTAGTAGCATGAGTTAAATCATGACCTTCTTCCCCAGTTTGACCTTCGTCGTCAGGAATCTCTGAGAATGGCGACGACTGCCCCTCTTCCTCTTCATAGTCGAGCAATTCCTCTGTACCAAAACTTTGAGTACGAGTATTATAGACAGTATCAACAATCACTGGGCCGTCTTGCGCCCTCTGATACTGCCTCTCCTCCTCAGCAGCAAAGTCACCTAGTGTATCCTCCGATGAAACTTCTACTTTAGTGGAGGATTCCTCTTGACTAGGGTTTTCATCCCTTGGTGGCCCATTGACGCTCTGAGAGTTCTGCTCGTAGGATCCCAGTTCCTCGGAGTCTTCTTTCGTCTCCAGACAACCTCCTTCGGAGATCACTTCCTCTCCAAAGTCCAACTCTTCCTCTTCTTCCACTTTGGCATCGGCGGGCTGGTCTCCAGTCCCCTCTTCGCCGAAATTCTGCTTCTTTTCTGGCTCAAATTCCGCTTCTGGCTGCGTTGTCTCAGGCGTTGCTTCTTCACTTACACCTTCTACACCTGTTTTGTTCACAGAGCGAGTCATTGGCTCGATATTTTTGATAGATGGCATTTCATTAGGACGCTTCTCAGCGACCTCCTCTTGCGGAGACTTTATATGTAAATGCTCTGAAACAGCATTATTGTTTCTCTGTTCCTCCTCTCCTTCAGGTGGTAATAACTCTTCCTCATCTCCACTGTCCTCATCTCCACTGTCCTCATCTCCACTGTCTTCTTCAATGGGAGCCTGCCCGGCCTCTTCATACTCTTGCTCCACAACCTCGACTGGCTCTTGAACGTCAACAGCGATTTCTACGGACCCCCTCCTCTCTTGCGGCTGTTGACTGGGTGAAACCTCTTCCGTTTTCTGAGCATTAACGTTCCTATCTTCAGGTTCAGAGGCAGTAACAGGCAGGTCATTTTCTTGAGGCTCATTGTTGTCTTGGGCACTTATATCTTTTGTAGCAAGTGTTGGACTTTCAGGAGACTGTGGCAGGTCACTCGCGGTGGAGAGGTCGTTAGTCGGGTTAAATGTGCAAATTTGGGATAATCCTTTGCCTTCCCCAGCTGCAGTCAGAAGCTCGCTGTATCGTTTAGTAAACCTAGCTTGTGTTGAAAGTACGATGTAAAGAGGATCTGGCCTCTCGGCGCCATCCTGCTTCAAAAGACGTATGTGCAAGTCCATTAGATCTGAAAGAGAAATTGATCTAGACAAGAGATTATCCTGCGTTATGTTAGTATCATTATTTGCAATGAATCTTGAGATTATCTTACCTCGTGCAAGAATAACTCTAAGCCGTCAAACTCCATCGTGATCTCAGCATCATCACCTATGGTTGCCCCAAACATCTCTCGCAAGGCACCGAAGAGCTCATCAAAGCCTTTTGAATAGAAGGAGACATCTTGTAAAAGGAAAACAGATGGAACATCGGGATATGTGGATTGGGGGTCATCCAATGCCGAAAAGTTCAAATAATGTTCCGAATTAAACAGTGCAAGTGTATTCGATTCAAACTGCACGATAATGGGATGTATCTTTTCCAAAATCAGCACTGTCTCTGACTGGGCGCTCGAATCTACACTAGCTTCTCCATCCAGTCCGACTTGATGTTGCTTGCCGTTATCAGCGGATGAGAATTTGGATAATGGCTGCCCAGATTGGTTATCATTGGAGGAATGAATAACATCTTCCTGGGTCTGGATATGTTGTTCATGCTGAGTATTTTCTGCAATTTCAGTTGTGTCAAGTTGCACCTCCTGCACTTGACGATCGACGACAGGTGAGTTCGGAACCTCTACAACAACCCCAGGTACGTGTTGTGACAACACAAACAGGTCGGTATGAATATCTTGCGTGCTGGATTGACTTAGTGTTTGGGTATCAGGAAGCTCTGTTGAGTTGGTGTGGTCTATTTCTGTAGCGGTCGTAGTGCTCATTTCGATACTGGAAAATGGCGCGTTAACGGAGGGCACCTCAGTAATAATCATTTCCTCCTGAATTATGTTAGGTTGGTATTCCCCTTCGTCAAGCATCACATCGTCGTTATCGTAAGTGATGGGCTCTTCTCCCATATCAAACTTCATTTCCTCGTCCCCAGCATTTGAGTAGACCTCTGCCGCATCTAGCTCAATATCATAGTCATCATCTTGCTGTATCGCTTGATCGTAATCAGAATCCATCATCTCATCATCTCCATTAATAATCCCTGGATGCAAAAGTTGGCCTAGTTGTATTGCCTCCATTAAGGTGAGCGAATTTAGTAAATGAGGATTTGGTAGTTCTTGTACGTTGATTAGGAATACAGTTATTGGTCAGTTGTATTTTGTGTTACAGAGCCTATCCAGACTCATGAACACCTAGGTAAGGTGCCTTGTTGTTTCGCTTGCGGGGGAATGGTAAACAAAAGGAAAACTACAGAAATGGTCGGGAAAAGCTGTACGATTAGTAGATAAAATGAAAGGCACTGATAATAGGAATGGAATAGAAAAGTGGAATAGAAATGGTGAAGGAAGAGTGAAGCTATAGAACGTGGAACGTGGCGTGAGGCGGTCAGAGATGTGCAAAGGGGTTGGATAATGTCAAGCCTGAGAAAGTGTTGAGGTCGGGATGTGATAGATTACTGTGTTGAAGATATCTATGGTTGTCGATGGGGTATGTGGGTACCGGTAGATGACCGTGGGGTGATGGTGATGGAGACGGTGATGGAGACGGTGATGGAGTTGAGGGCGATTCTTTCCGGAGGTCTCGGCTTGGCGGGAGTTTCCTTGATGAGTAATTAGACTACTGTACTTACTAATTGTAGAAACCGCTAACTTAGTGTAGCCAATAATCTTCATCGGCATCCCTTGATACCAGAGTGCTGGCTGTTCGCAACCTTTGCAAAATATCACTCCTCTTCGGATACTACAACTTCAATAGCTTCAGCGAGGTACGGGCAGCTGCAATGTCCGCTTCAAACATGTTTATTGACTAATAATATAATCACCAGTAGAGAACCTCTACGTGTCCAAATGGTACATTCACCCCACCTCAACGGCTCGACATCCTTTGGCTGATGTCTCCTGACATATGAACATAGGTTGTTCTTGCGGCTTGTATATGCACTCGTGGCGGGAAACCGGTGCTATCCCGTCAATTTCGGGATATGCCCCGGTCCCGAATTGAGGGTCTTCTGGCAGCTTTCCCTAAGCTCACCGATGCCGGAACTCAACACACGACGTAAGCCTGAATTCGTTCTGTCTTGTTTACCGAAGCCGAATTCTCACCAATCTGATCTCTTCAGGGTAGAGACTGAGACCGTCCGTTATGTTTACCAGCCACTCGAGGAGCTCTACATGGTCCTCATTACCAACAAGCAGTCGAACATTCTACAGGACATTGACTCTCTTCATCTTTTCGCCCAGATAACCCAGAGCATTTGCCGTACAACTGATGAAAGAGAGATACTACGGAATGCTTTTGAGCTTCTCGGTGCATTCGACGAGGCCGTGGCCCTCGGATATAAGGAGAACCTCACCCTCTCACAGGTCAAAACTTTCATGGAGATGGAGTCCCATGAAGAGCGGATTCAGGAGATTATCTCAAGGGTTATTCTACTCCCCCCCCTCCTCCCCTCAATAGCTCAGCTAACATAGTGGTATAGAATAAAGAATTTGAGGCTAGCGAGGAACGGAAAAGAAAGGCAAAACAGTTAGATATACAGCGGAAGGAACTAGCAAAGAGTGGCAGGGGAAGTGCCCCACGTACCCCGCAATACCCAATATATCAATCCCCACAAACACAAATACGCTCCCCCGCTACACCCGCATTCGACACCTACGAAGCAGAGAAAAAAAAGACATTTACGTAAGTCCGACCAGTTCCTAACGATGATCAGTGCTGACCACTTACTCAGTGCGGCCCCCAAAGGCAAGGGTATGCAATTGGGCAAGAAATCAAAAGCCACAAACATCTTCGAGAAGGTCCGCAACGAGCTCGGTGCATCGGCGGAAGAAACCGCCCCTCTGGTAGCCACACCATCCCATTCTGCTGCCTCAGCTTCCCAGCCTATAGCAAATGAGTTTGCTCATCCCATCAGCGTCGTTATCAATGAAACAATCTCCGCTGAGGTTTCTCGAGAAGGTGTCGTGAAATCATACGAAGTTAAGGGAGACTTACAGCTATCCATCTCTGACCCATCACTTAATAAAATCAAGTTGGCAGTCACTGCGGAAGAGTCGAATGGCGTTCAGTTCAAGACACACCCCAACGTTGATAAGAACTTGTTTACTTCCTCCAAGGTCATTCAGGCCAAGGACGCGAACCGACCCTTCCCTGCGAACGGTAATGCCCTGGGTGTGTTGAGATGGCGGCAAGCCTCCAAACCCGGTGTAGCGGAAGACAGCAGCGTTCTTCCCTTAACGTTCGTGGTTTGGGTTAATTCCGCAAATAATCACTACTCTATCACGATTGAGTACGAACTCACAAACCCTGAAGACAGGCTGCAAGATGTGGTCATTAGTATTCCATATCAGACGAGCGAGCCAGTTATTAATTCTCCGGACGAGGTGTATGAGGTCACGGAGGATAGCGTTGACTGGAATGTTAAGTTTATAAATGCAGAGAACACAAGCGGCAGCTTTGAGTTTGAGGCCCAGGCTGTTGAGCAGAATGAATTTTTCCCGATGGAAGTTAGATTCAGGAAAGAGACGCCATTTATAAATGTTGATGTGAGTAGTTTCAGTCATAATCATCAACATTTTCCTATATCCAATAGCTCTCTTATGATTATCACGGGGGCTAATTGATGCGTCCAACAGGTTTCGACTGTTAACCTGACCGAGCTCAATGAGGAGGTAGATTTTCATAAGGAGGTCAGGTGTGTTGCGAGCGGGTATACCATTACTTAGGAAGGTGTTGGTGTTCATCTCCTCGATGCACCCCAGGCAAGTACGAAGAGGAAGTTTGGGTGAGGGTGGATGTGGTTTTTGGTGTCGGAAGGAGGAGGGTGTCAAACAGTGGCTGGTACTAGTTTAGTTTGATAAGCTTGACGAAGAACGGCCATTCGGGCATCATTCAAGAGGAGTGCTTCTGTTTTTAGTAATAAGGTTGAGCAAAGGGGATTTGTTAGATATCAAGAATTGTTGTCTCAAAGTAAACCCTACAACATAGAAGTATACGAAATATCACAAAATAATTGCCCTAGATTAGATAATATTATTACTCCTGTTAAATGGTATTGCCCTGGGTAGTTGGTGATAACCAGTACTATCGGTTGTCCGGGGAATACTAGTTTGGTTAGTCAATATCTATCCTCCGCTTTCGAAAATCGGTGGCAACAGTTGTCATAGCAACCAGTAGGCACATGGTCTGCTCAAGTATCCGCATACTCCACCTTTTCATGAAAAGTGGGAAGAACCGTTATGCTGAGATTACATTTATAGATGAAGAAGGAGCTTTTTTGTTCTACTTTATCTACCACGGGATGGAAGAGGTTGGTTTAACTATATTATAGTTATATTAATGAGAAAGGGGGCCAAAGGCTTCAGCTTGCCCCCCCTAAAAATTATATAAAAATTCGTTAAAAATTGTAAGTAGCCTAGACCTACTAAGAGAATTTTTCAAATGGTTGAATTCAAAATAAGTTACTATTAGGTAGTCTAGTCTGGTTTAGGTAGTCACGGTTTCTTCTATCAGAACAACTAAGCAAGGAAAAAAAAGATATGCTCATGTGGGTTGACAAGGTAACAAATTAGTTTATTATTTAGAAATACATTAAGGAGGGCGCCTTTGGCCCATACCTATTCAAGCCAACGGAAATCTTGTCGTCGTTACCCTCAACCTCTTGAATAAACTTACCGTACTGTATTCGGTACCCTGAGTCTGGCGAACGCAGCTAAAATTTAGTCTCGTATCTGTGGGGTGTAGGTACGTTTTTAGTAAACAAACGTGCAAATTTCTCAACTAAGCTAACAGGCTTGGCAGAAAACAACATGATCTCAAGGCTAGCTAAAATTAGTGTGGTTGCTTACGCGGATGGAGGTGCATATTTGTATTATTATTGGGGCAAATAACAAGGCTACAGTACTTTAACACTACCAGAAGCAGCTTGCCGTTAAATCGTTACGAAGTTCGTAAGGTTGAGCTTTGAAACAAGAGAAGATTCACACGTGCAAATGTCATTGGCTGAAATCCGATCCCGGCAACCGCCCCTGCGCCACCCCGGCAAGGGGTTGGTATCGTACTGTAGGTACAGGGGCTGTGCAACCAGACCAGAGTAGGTACGGATGGGGCACTACCGAAGTAATTGGAAAATAACACCCACCTCTTGAAAATAACACCCGTCTCACAACACAGACCGTGACCAACGAAATCTAGCTAGTTACAAAGGAAATCTAACGACATTTGATTAGTACATACAGACCCTTGAACTTCCAGCTCATCATCTAAAACATAATCGCCATCCCCTTCATTTTCTTGAGGTGCGTACTCATCAAAGAACTCTTCATCAATGAGATCATCATCATGAAGCTCAAATTCTAACGTACCAACTCCGGTATGCCCATCTGAACTTAAATTGCAGTCAAGTCCATAAGTACTACCTAGAAGCATTATCAGGTTGCTCAAGTATCCAATCTCCAACAACAAGGTTAGGTAGATCACGAATATGGAGTAAATAATCTTGTGACCCGTCTGGTTTAAGAGATATCCCAACTTGACGAAAGGATTTAGTTATAACATCCTTTCTCTCCTCATGTAGCCATGACCATGCCTCCGCAACTGCCTTCACAATCAAGATCCTGGTGATTCTTCTGGAAATAAATTCCTACTCACCTACTTCATCCATCGCGTTCAATCCAGTGCCACTACATCAATTGAGGTGGCGTTGATCTATTCACACTATTCACATTTAGATACATGCACATGCAGCACGGTCTGTGTTGTGAGACGGGTGTTATTTTCAAGAGGTGGGTGTTATTTTCCAATTACTTCGGTACTCGGGGTACTGATGGTGTTCTGACGCAATACCTAATTGCTTGCGGGGGGGGGGAGCAACCAGACTAGGGGGGGAGGAAGGTTTAGCATTCAAGTTTGCGAATCGAATGGAAGGTTATGGTGTGACTGGGTAATAATTTAAGGTTTGGCTGTTGGCGGCGATTGAACGTTGGAGGAACCCGCCCGCGTGTTGGCTGAACCATCTGTCTCGTTCCCGTCTCTCGTTCCATTTGTTGTCACATCATCACATCATGCACGAAAACAGCTGCAACCCAGACGACTAAGTAGTATGTAGGTGTACGGTAGTTCGTACAGGTTAGGGCTGCAGCGAGAAGGACAACATTGTAGAGTTACCGGTACGTAATGATGGTTCAGTATGGGGGAGGGGCTTTCAAACAAATCTTGTATATTTTACACCACCGGTAATCGAAAAACAGGGAATACTGTACTGTACCTTACATTTATACTTGACATACTGCATGCACACCTCGCAGTCGCATGCATATGGGTGAGTTATGTAGCCATTTTTAAACGCATCGCCCCCGGAGGAGTGTCCTAAAGGCCTACCTGACTAAGTACAACCTAACAGCTTCCAACGACTGACCAGGAAACCAGCAGAACAGCCGGATATGCCCAGTCCTGACACTCCAATCAGATACACGAGATAGAATCTCTACTCCAAAACTTGCCTGCGTAGAAGTGCAGTTACAAAGTTCTGAACGAACCTGGCACCGGCAGCCCATACAGGATTAGCTGTCCTTTAGGCCCACCGCGGAAACGGGTGGGCCAGCTGTGAGAAGCTTCGTCATTCCTATCGTTTGGCTTCTCCAATGATTTGATCTCGAATTCAGACGTCTTGGTTGAAAGGCTTTCAGAATAGTCATATACCCCTGAGTCCTCTCTTCTGGGCTCACGCCCAACATTATTACAGCACTGCAAACACACTCTACGCGGGCCAGCGATTTTTTGTCTTTGCGAATTGAAAACGAAGCTGTGACGCTACACCGAGACCGGCCGATTTCTTCCTTCTTCATCTTGGGCCTGCGCCCTTATCTATATCTTATTCGTTCCATCCTTATACCACCCAGCTCAAGTCAGCAAACGAGACTTGCAGCTACTACCCCTGGATAGATACTGCATTGTCATCGAAGGACTGCAATTGCGAAAGTTATTACTCTTCAGCTGCCTAGCCACTCATCACTTTTTCACCACTCAACAGGTCAACTCCGCGAACCTCCCTCTCTCGTTGACTCACCCAGCTGCGGCAGTGTCAACAAGTACCCATCTATAAAAGTACGAAATCGCAACCAAACTTATACGGCCTGGATTGAACTGAGCAACTTACCATCTCCACCACTCACGGCCACCACGTAATGCTTTTCATTGACGGCCTCGTCCGAATACCTACAGCCTTCCGCCACAGTAGCCTAGTTCCATTTCCACAGGCCTCACCTATCACACTATACGCTGTAGACTCAAATGTCACCTCAGCGATAGCAGATGGGCAACAATACCTCTCCGCTGCGGGAGGTGGGGGAATGGCGCCGCACTCGGAATCCCCAGCGTTGGGATACCTGATTATGCTTGTGTTTGAAGCGGTATTGGAGGTTGTATGTGTCAGTTTGCCTGGGTATATTATTGCGAAACAGGGGATGTTCAATCCCGAGATGCAGAAGTTTGTGGCAAATTTGAATGTTTCATTATTCACGCCTTGTTTGAGTGAGTTCGCCCTCATGAATCTGCTGGACAGTGTTTTGGCTAATATATGTGGTTGTAGTTTTCACGAAACTTGCATCGCAGTTGACCCTCTCAAAAATCGTCGAGCTAGCTGTTATCCCGGTTATCTTTGTGGTCATGACACTCACCTCGTATCTTTGCTCCCTCCTCATGTGTCGAATCTTCCGACTTGGCAAGCGCGCATCTAACTTTGTTATCGCGATGGGTGTTTTCGGAAATTCCAACTCACTACCCATATCCCTCGTAATCTCGTTATCTATGACGATCGGTGGACTTCACTGGGACCGAATCCCAGATGACAACGACGAAGACGTCGCAGCCAGAGGTATCTTGTACTTACTAATCTTCCAGCAATTAGGACAGCTCGTCAGATGGTCTTGGGGTTACCATGTGCTTCTTGCACCACCAGGGAAATATGACGAACTTGACGACGGGACTCCCGCTCCAGCGATTGTACAAGAAGGGAGATATAGAGATGAGCAACAAGAGTCAGGTAGCGAAGATGATATTGAGAATGCCCAGGGCGTGGATCCATTCGAAACACCTCAGTTCCAGAATAGTTTTGTGGGGCTCCAATATCCCTATGACGAATCGGTTGACCCTGCCACCGCCAACAGTGGAGATCTTCTCTTTGTAAATTGGAATGAGAGTGAGGCAAGGAATACGGATGGATTGTTGACGGTCGATGGTCATAGCAGGCATCATTCTAGGAAAAGTACCGGAGTGAACGGATACAGTGAGACGAATTCGGAGTATCCTACAAGAGTGCAGAGCCCTACCAGCCCATTCGAGGGATCTTCAGCGACATCCATCTCGACCTCTTCACGGCCAGAGTCTCAGCAAGGTCCATTAGCTACCCCGGGCCCAGGACCAGATGGGGATCTTACCTCCTTCCCGGCGCCCATTGCCTTACATGTCCCCATTTCCCTCCAACCTAAGGGACCTCAGAGTACCCTACGGAAGGCGTGGAAGAAATTTAGGAATGGAGCAGTGCAGATTTATGCTACATTTATGGCCATCATGAACCCTCCCTTGTGGGCAATGCTCTGCGCCGTCATCGTCGCATCTATCCCCAAACTCCAGGCACTATTCTTCACTCCAGGTACATTTATTCAGAATTCCGTCACTCGAGCGGTATCACAGTCGGGAAATGTCGCAGTCCCACTTATCCTAGTCGTGCTCGGAGCGAATTTAGCGAATAACACTACATCCACTGAATTGGCTAATCTCCGTGCAAAGAAACATCACAACAAACTCCTTGTTGCGTCGATAATGAGTAGGATGGTCTTGCCGTTTTTGATCACGGCACCAATATTGGCTATCGCGGCGAAGTGGTTACCGATTAGTATCCTTGATGACCCGATTTTTGTGGTTGTTTGTTATTTGTTGATGGGAGCGCCGAGTGCGTTGCAGTTGGCGCAGATCTGTCAGATCAATGGGGTATATGAAAGTGTGATGGCGAGGATCTTGTTCTGGAGTTATGTGGTGGTGATTTTGCCGAGTACAGTGGTGTTGGTGGTTACGGCTGTGGAGGTGGTGAAGTGGGCTGCGTGAGGGGAGTGGGTGTAAGTAGCCATGGGGTGAGAGCAGGGCATTCATATATGTTATGAGATGGCATAGGTCTTAGATTGTGATGGTTGGGCCTTTCGCTGTAGATATTTATTTCTTCTGGGCTTTTTCATTGAATCAAGTTGGCTTTCGGTTGGCTTCTCTTTTTAATTACCGAGTTTGGTTAAGTTTAGCTGTGGCTGCTACGTTGCGATGAGGTAGTTGCGTGCAACTTGTCAGCATCATGATGTACGTTACGGTTAATGGTTAAGACGAAAAAGTCACGTGTACTAGATTTCATTTCTTTTTACTGGGGTTTCCGTATGTCGATCATGATTTGAGATGCCCACTGTTTTGATCTTTAGTATTTTCATGGAGGATAAATAATCGTAATGTTTGTGCTGTTGGTAGTGTATACGTAGCTGGGGAATAGCTGGGGGCAGGGGATGTTTAGCTATAGATGAATGAGGGCTAGTGAGATGTAAATTTGTATGATAGTGAGAATATAGTTGCGTTTGGAAGAGTAAATTGTATCCTGTGTGTTACCCTGAGCTTTGCGGGTATAGGTTAATTATTTTCAAGCCAGTGCTCGGGATAGTTAATTTTTCGTGGAGGGGCTCACTCATCCTTCCTTATCATGTCAATATATGTAAATCAATATATTTAGGTATATATATATATATATATAGGTGATTCTTTCTTCCTTATTAATATTCAGTTATCTGTTTTAGTTTAGTTTCAAAAACTTTGATATAATTTGTTAAGGGTTGCCAATTCAAAATTCAAGAAAAAAAAATAGTGTGTGAATAGTAGCCTTGGCTACTACGCCACTGCCAGCACTGATTGGCTGCCATTGCAATTGCAATTTATAATTCCTCTAGAATTTATAATACTACTCTCGACTGGCATTTGAAGTTGCCACTTCTTAATTGCATGCTAGCTACATTCAGTATAGTGTTGGCATGGCTAAGGCTACTATTCACATACTATTTTTTTTCTTCAATTTTGAATTGGCAACCCCTAATGTAGTTAGAGGGGCTAGTGCAAGCCAGACTATAATAATTACAGGTCAGCAAACTACGAGTATTTCTTATGTTTTTTTTTTGTTGTTGTATTTAGTTGTTTGGAGTTCAGAAACTATGTAAGTATATGTTGAAATAAGAGTACATATTCCCCTGGTAGGTTTTTTTTTTAATTTTTTTTTTAATTATTTTAATTATTTTTTTCTTATTATATATATTAAAAAAAAGTGGATAGATAGTTTTAGCATTTGTATATAAAATTTGTATTTTTCTCTATAATTAACTTTTTATATGGTTTTTTTTTTTTATTTCAGGCGTGATTTTTTTTTATATGTATAGTATATTTCACTTAGAAGTATCGGTACAGTACATACCGGAGGTATAGCCGATCTTTCAGTATGCAAGCCGACTCGCAACCACAAACGTCATAAGTCCCTGCAGTCCCCAATGTGGACAGAAACAAAAACATCACCTCCACCTACATCATCAATCTCCCACGATGTTCCTTAGCCGTATGCCCCGTGCTGCTTTTGCTTCGCCAGCTCTCGGGGCTGTGGTGATCAGAAGAGCATTTATCGCCGCCACGAAAGCCACTACGAGGACATGGACCTCCCCTCGCGACTCCGAACCACCCCTCCCTCATGAGGCCATCCGGCATCGACACACCCGTCACCGCAGAGCACACCCCTCTATCCAGCATAACCACCGCCGCCACCGACACTCCCCTCCCGTTAGCAAAGCCCCTCTCTCCACCACCCCCCTCAACGCTCTCGTTCTCTGGACCTGGTGCTCTTGCATTTCTAGAGTCATTGACTCCAGCAGATCTGGTTGCGCTGGGGCCGTTTCATAGTACGCTGTCGGTGTTTCTGGTGCATCCCACGGGGGAGATTATCAACGATACGATTATTACCATACGGGCAGCAGCAGTTTTATGTTGTCACGAATGCGGGATGCAGAGAGAAAGATTTACTTTATTTCAAAGAAGCTCTACGAAAATGGAAAGACTCATCCGCACTCAAGGAAGACGGAGAGGTTGTTCATGAGGTTCTCAAGGACTGGGGACTTATCGCCCTGTAAGGGCCCTGAGGCAAAAGGTGTCCTTGCGGAATACCTTGCGCACGTCCCCCCCCCACAAGCGGAGGTTAATCTAGATAAAGTTATTTTCGGGACGAGCTTTGAAGCCTCCGTCCCTGCGAGCGAAAAGGTCGGCGAGAGAGTCACAGTACATATCGCGCTGGGGGGATACACTGGAGAAGAAGGGTTCGAAATCTCCATCCCACCCAGCCCAGCCATCACCGAGTCCCAATCCCCCATCCAAAGAGCCCAGCCCCCACCGCGGCGGCGAGTAGCACTGTTCCCGCACATAATCCCACCACCTACATTACTAACATGCTTCTGCGGATTGGTGGGCAGGAGAAAATAAGGATGGCGGGGTTGGCAGTTTGAGATTGGAGGCGGGGATGTGTCTCTATGGACATAATTTGAATGAGGATATTACCCCTATGGAAGCCTCACTGGGGTGGGTCGTGCATAAACGCCGACGAGCAGATGGGCTGTTCCCCGGGGGAAGTGTCTAGCGAAAAACGGTACTCCACCGGAGAAAAAGAGGATAGGGCTTGATCTTGGTACTGGCGGGGCCCCAGCTAGGGAGGGGATGAAGATTGTGAAGATTGGGGAGAAGGGGGAGAAGGAGGTGGTGGGACATGTGACAAGTGGGGGGCCGGCGATTAGTTTGAAGATGAAAAATATTGCGATGGGATATGTGAAGACGGGGTGTGATAAGGTGGGGACAGTATTGGGGGTTGACGTTCGAGGGAAGGTGAGGGAGGCGAGAGTGGTGAAGATGCCGTTCGTGCCCACAAAATATTGGAAGGGGGTAGAGGGCAAGGGGAAGGTGGACGCGGTGATCAAGGACCCGTCGGGGGAGGCGTGAGGGGCGGATTGGATGTATGGCTTTTATCTTTGAGTTTTATTGCATGATTTATGGCATCATCAATTGGAGTGTTCAGCGCGTGCAAGGCTTGTCTGTATGAAGGCAAGGTGTGATGTAAGGCGCCGGTGTGATGACATTCCTCGTCCCTCATCTGTGGAGGAACACCTACAATATACTCAACTGAAAATACACCGCATCCGCCTGCCCTAGAGACAGGTCGACAAGACTGGCCAGGCACATCGCCGAACCTCGGGCACATGGGCACATCGCCAGACCTCGGGCATTCCAGACCTCGGGCACATCGCCAGACCTCGGGCACATCCCCAGACCTCGGGCACATTGCCAGACCTCGGGCACATCGGGCACATCAACTTACAATTCTCGGCGCATCTATCAGCAAGTCCATCCTTGAGCGGAGCCTCAACTCGGACACCCACGATGCTCCGGGCATTCCCTCTCTACGACCCTCCCTCCTCACCACCACCTCCTCCTCCCTCCTAGCCTCTCACCTCACCACCCTCCTTCCTCCCGACAACACTTCCACAATCGACATCCTCGCCGCCGTGGTCGACGACCTCCCATCCTACCCCTCCAACTCAACATACAACCCCCCATGCACATCCTCTATCCTGACGCATCAACGGAATGAGGGATGGAGCTGGCTTATTACAGACGAAGAGGGGCTTATCAATCGCACCTCCATGGGATCCTCAGCCACTATACCAAACCCCACAACCTCCTCTACGGAGGGGAATATCAACTCCCACGGGCGCCCCGTCACAAAATTTACCGGCCGCCAAGCAAACTGGGGCTACGAGCTCCCCATCTCACTAGTCTTCTCCTTTCCCAACGGAAAATCCGTCGCCATTGCCTTGGCAAACACATTCTTCCAAACCGGCCGCCTCGCTACCCTCGGACGGGTTTCTGTGCGAAAAGGGCTAGAAGGGGGTTTAATCATGTTCGGTGACTCAAACGGCGGGGTCCACGGGGCAGGGAAAGGGTGGGATACTGTCAATCGGGTATACAGGATTGTCATTCCCCTTGAGTAAGGCCGAGGGGGACTATAAATACACTTCCCGCCTCCCACTTAGGTATCCCGCTCACTGCCCCCCGTCAGGTCCTGCACTGCGCGGGAAATATCCTGCGAGAGCTATCCTTACCTGAGGATCCCAACACTGGGATCCCTGCTTCGAGGGAGGACGATGCAGGGGGCCAGGGAGTTCAAGCATAATGGCTGAGGGTGGTAGAATAGCTAGACACATAGCGCTAAGTACATAGTGTAAGACAGTAATCGCGAATAGGACGGTGGGGATGCTACAGGCAAAACCAACGTACTGTGTTTAAGACTGCAGGCTTATCGGACGATTTCTACGGTATGTTAGGAAAGAGGAAAAGAATTTTTGTTCGCGCTCAGGGCCCCCGAATTAATCATTAATTCAACTAAACGGTCAAACTTCCTTCTATCCAACCACATCGCTCATCTAGCTAGTCTCATGCCAAGACCCCCCAATCTAGCAATATATTTGAAATTTCTGATATACCCGCCATCCCAAACTTCAAAGCTTACATAGACCTGTTCTAGCGTCTTGTATAATCCTATTCTCCTACGGTCATGTAACCAGACTATCCCTTTACAATAATTTCATTTAGACTGATTGCCGAATGGTACGTTCACCAATTAAGCTCAAGCATCTGAGCAATTCATAAAAGCTGATTCGGAGTTAGTTCAGTGCAAGCCAGACTAGCAATTCATATGAACTCTTATAAGCCTGTGCCCAATGGCTCGCCTGAGCTGATTCCGAGCAGCTGCCATTTCTGCTAACTCTAATTATTTTCTATTGCGTCTAGTTTGTTGATAATGCTTACACTCTCCTCTCCTATAATTCATCTTGTTCTTTGTTCTCTATCATATTTTTAATTTTTATTTAAAACAAAAGAATAGAAATTTCTATTTCAAGAAGTCAAAACGAGTTACCCCAGCCCACTGCACTCCTCTAACCTGCACACTACCTACTTCTTAAGTCACCCTCGTTGTAGGCTCGTGCTCCAGAAATATGCAGAGAACTGGAGCATTAAGGAATGGATACACGACAATCCTGCTTCCTCTTCCCTTTCCAATGATATTATCGCAATTAACTTTTTTGCCTCCACTGGGATTCAAACTTGGGCTCTCAAATAAGTACCATGACCGTAAAATATCCTGAATCTCACTGCTTTTTTTTTTTTTTTTTTTTTTTTTATAATTACTCATTACTCCTATTCAATCCCAGTAAGGGGACTATGAGGAGCCACCCGGAAACCCGGGTGGATTCAGCGACAAGGCAAGTTAATCTGCCAGGTCCGCCGCGCGCAGAAAGCAAAAGACTAAATACAAGCATTGTGTAAATCCAACTGTGTAGATCAAATAGAAACATTGCCAACTGTGTGAATCAAAACTGTAGTGAATGAGATACAAACGTTGCGTAAATCAGACTGTGTAAATCAAAAGTTGTAATGAAAATCGTAATGCGCAGGCCCCCATGCTGTCACTAACCGGCTGTATGCCGGAAGACCCGAGAGGCCTGACTGAGGCCTGCGAACGCTGTACCATCCATCACCGGGTAATGCATCATCACCGGGATATGCATCAGCCCCCACGCAAACCCTGTCGGTCTATTCTTGGCGGCATAGCGGACTGCAAAATGAACGGAACCATTGCCAGCAAAATATATATGCCTCGTAAAGATATAGAGATTCATTGACATGTGGTGAGAATGCGAAATGGGTAGGTTTGGATAGGTTAATAGATCGATTTTTGGGTGGCATCTAATATTCCGAGGCAAAATAGGGACAAGAAACTGACCCGCAGTAGTGACCAAGTCTAGGGAATATATATAAATTGGGGTTTGAATAGCATAATCTAGGGTGTATAGATGCAGTATAAGTTGCTTAAAAGTGATAAAGTGATTAGTCTAACTTTGGAAGGCAAGCGGGACTTGGTGCACTTTTCCGAGATCTGTTTATATAAAAACCTGAAGCAGCCTGAGCCGCACTGAACTCAGCTGGACTAATTAGGCCTTGCCTATGCGAGCCCAAGTCCGTCTCAGTCCGCCTGAGTTTGTCTGGCCCACCTGAGTCTGCTGGACTAAATCTGAAGCTGCCTGAACTCGACTGCATAGATACTGGGCATTCCTGACCTTGTCTGACAAATCGTGGGCTAGACTAAGCACACTAGAACAATATTGAACTAACTAGACTAATGGGTACTACCTCTAAACTGTGTAATGCCACTGGACCTTCGCTTGAGCTTCTCTTTACCAACCTGGCCCTATACAGTCTTATGCATATTAATTTGGGCTCGCATAAGCTAACTCAGACTTACCTGAATCCACCTGAGTTTGGACAACCCATTTGAGGGTCCGTGATTATATAGAGTAGTAAAGAAGATAATGTCTAGTACATTGAGATAGATGCAGGCATATATACTAGGTCAAGCCAGCCTGAGTCAGCTTGGGTGACTTATACTAATTGAAGTTTAAGCTTGCTTCTGGAGGTACTGCCTCTCAAGTATACTAAAGCAAACTAGACCTACTGAAGCCAACCCCAAGTTATTATATAAGGGCCAAAAATAAATGCTGGTGAGATTAGAGTAGTTCAGATATGTATTAGTATGCTCCGGCGAGCTCAACCGACTTAAGGTAACCTAATGGTAATTCATAAGAGTTTATACTAGTTTGGGACGTCTCAAGCAGCTTCAAGCAAATATATATTAGCTTATTGAAGTTCAATATTGCTATGGTGAGCCTAGTCTAGCCCACAAATTATCAGAGAAGGTCAGGAATGCGGCAAATGCCCAGCATCCATTTAATTTATGCAGGTGAGTTCAGGTAGCTTTAGATTTGGTCCAGCAGACTCAGGTGGGCCAGACAAACTCAGGCGGACTGAGACGGACTTGGGCTTGCATAGGCAAGGCCTAATTAGTCCAGCTGAGTTCAGTGCGGCTCAGGCTGCTTCAGGTTTTTATATAAACAGATCTCGGAAAAGTGCACCAAGTCCCGCTCGCCTTTCAAAGTTAGACTAATCGCTTTATCACTTTTAAGCAACTTAAACTGCATCTATACACCCTAGATTATGCTATTCAAACCCCAATTTATATATATTCCCTAGACTTGGTCACTACTGCGGGTCAGTTTCTTGTCCCTATTTTGCCTCGGAATATTAGATGCCACCCAAAAATCGATCTATTAACCTATCCAAACTCACCCATTTCGCATTCCCACCACATGTCAATGAATCTCTATATCTTTACGAGGCATAATACATTTTGCTAGCAATGGTTCCGTTCATTTTGTAGTTCACTATGCCGCCAAGAATGGACCGACAGGGTTCGCGTGGGGGCTGATGCATATCCCGGTGATGATGCATTACCCGGTGATGTATGGTATACTCCTCCCCTCTCTCCTCTGACTCTCCCTTATCACGCGTCCCCTTAGACTCCTCTCCCTTACAGTTTCGTGTACACGAAACTGAAAAAATTCTCTACTGCGTCCCACTCCTTCTCCTCCCCCACCTCCTTGACCCATATGGGGTGGTCAATGTCTTCCCACTCCTTAACGATGCCCATGTGTCGTCGTACAGTGTGATAGAGTGGACATACGAAAGTAATGTGATGCCCGTTCTCTGTGTGATATCCACACTGGCAGGCGCTGGTGTCCGCCTTGCCGATACGGTGAAGCCAGTAACTCTGGGGACCCCTGTCGGTGCGCAGCCATGTGTAGGCGAACTCATCACTGCGCCATGCATACAGTCAGATTCATACACCAAAATGCGAAATTATGCAGTTGATTATGTAGTTGAACAATTTCGCAGCAATTTATTGCCGCCCATTGGTGAACGGTTCGACCAAACTGCAAATTGCCCAATAGGTCGACCCATTGACAAATCGACATGATTGGTGAATGGGCCAGAACAGGAAAATGGCCAAATAAAATCAAGATTACGATCTCCCTCAGACCTGTTTCTTCCCAGCCAGCTTTTCTTTTGAGTGTGATCGGGAAACTCCCAAGTAATGAGGACGCCAGGGAGAATACAATTTGGCGGCCCGGTGCCAACTTCAATAGCCTGGTTGCAGCCAGACTAACCTGTCAATGCTGGGCCTGTTTGACGGCCCGACTGGCCGGCCCGATCCAAGCACTGCTCAGGACGGCCGACACTTACTTTCGACTGTCCTGATTTTAACGACCAGAGAGCTGCCCTCGGCAGCATTAAGGACTGGGAGGATGTAGATCGTCCCATATGGATTCATGGAGAACGGGGGCGATTGGGGCGCAGTGGAAGCCTTTTTTTAGTTTCTTATACAGACGATTAGCCGGCAGGAGCGGCCCTTGATTGTGTTATCTGAAGCGCATAGACGGGTGGCCAGGAGGAGCGGCCCTTGAGAATTTTCTGTCGCCTCGTTATCTGTTTTGGTTTGTCAAAAGGCGCGGGCTTCAGTCAGGCCTCTCGGGGTCATCTGGCATCGGCTGGTTAATGACAGCATGGGGGCCCTGCTTCTCTTAATCTCTCTATTCCTCTCGCAGTAATCTTGTTCGGCCAATCGGCCCTTGAGTTTGGTCTTGTTCTTAGTGAGTTTTGTATTTATGCCTCTCGGCTCTTGTGTTTTTTTATATTGCGGTATACCTATAGGTAGGCGCCGGACTTGACAGATTAACACCTCTTGTCCTGAATCCACCCGGGTGGCCCCTCATGGTCCCCTTACTGTTACTGGGACCAAATATATATATATATATATATTTTTTAAATACTCATTACTCCTGTTCAATCCCAGTAAGGGGACTATGAGGAGCCACCCGGAATTTCACAAACGGGGGGGTCTTCCAGCAGGACATGTCCTGTTGGTATGTTAAGTCCGCCCTGCATTGCTGCAGGTGGTCAACATCGTATTTGCGGCCCAGGGCACGACTTGCCCTTACCACTTTCGTGGTCCCCTCGGAGGTATTAGCAGCGGACAATGAGGGCTCAGCAGACGCTTCACTGCCCCATGGAGAGATAAGGGCCTGCCCGTTAGTGGGGTATAACCCATTGATAAAGTCAGCCAACCCACGTCGGGGTTACTATCTGCTTATCCGCCGGACTTATACTCTGCGCACTTGAGCAGGAGGAATACCGGAGCCCCAACTTCGCCATCGCCTCCCTCATCAGTTCTCAATTTCGCTATGGGACATACTCACGGCGTTGCCCGCTTTCCATAACTTATACTGGACCCGACCCAGCTACTGCCAATCTTGTTGCCAATAGTAGAGAACTATGCGGTCGCGACTCCGCTATAGCATTTGCCTTTGCTCCTTAAGCCCCTGCAGGTGAACTGCATACGTATTTCTACGTTCATTAGGACCGACATCCGCATCCGTCCTGTCGGACCGTTACGTTGCAGTTAACCCCGAACCCGGAGCTCTTGTATGCAATGTCAGGGAACACGCGTAATGGAATTCATTACTCTAATGGTGCTCTGAACCGTACGTAACGCCTCGCCTCATGCTGTGTTTCTCAGCACTTCGCGATGCAGAAAGTGGTACATACAAACTCCCACCATCCACCGGCGATGTCTCGCCACTGGTCTCTATAGGTACATTTGTGAATTCTACTGCTCATTGTGAACGATTTGCAGAAGACACTATACCAAAGATCCCCCAGTGACTAACCAATACATCACATGTACTGGAGGAAACCCCTTCGGTAGTGCCAGCCGTGACTATTTGTACGAGATGTGACCTATCCAAGCCCAACCGGAATTCAACCGGACTTAACCAAGCGCACGCGCGAGGTGGTGAGTCAACTGCTATGGGAAGTGACTGGGGATACTTCACTACGACGAGTTGCTTTCTCTGCCCTTACCCACCTACCCTTCCCCAGGTGCATTTCGACCAACTACAGCCATTCGACTGTTAGGGCCCCCACCAGGACTCGAAGGAAGGGTGGATGAGTGTAACAGTTGAGACTATCGGTCGTGGAGTAGGACCCTGAGTGGCCTTTTCCCCTCGCAGGGCCTCTTGGGGCCCGGTCGGTTGGTTTTCAGGAACACCAGTGGCCAACTGCACACTCGGCGTGTATTACACACACCGCACTCGCGCTTTTCATCTCTGCATAGGACGAGATTTCCCCATCTTAGCATGCGAGGGGCTTGTACGTTCCCATTTTGCCACTGTCCACTCGGAGTCCTCGGTGTCGGTAGAGACGCTCCTCGTTGCGACTCGTTCATCTGTAATGTTTTTGGCTGCGTTGCCCTGGTACCTAGTAACTGCTGAACAGGTTGATTTTGTAGAAATCCTCGAGAATGGTTAGGAGGCCGTGGAGATGGTAAGAGAGTCGGTTAGAAATTTCTGCGGCCTTAGTTTGGAGAATTGGGTCAAAAGCACGTGACAAGACGTTCATCGCGGCATTGAAAGTTCCTGTGTCGAGAATTCTTGTATCGAAGTCCGTGTCGCTGGGGATGACTGGTGGGATAACTGGCGATGGTGGCTGTGGATGATCGGTAACTGGTAGCCGTGTCTTGTGTGGTGGATTCACCCTATCCTCCTTCCCCGGATTATCCTTTCTCTTTCCCTTGATCGGCATGTTGTGTCTGTTTTATTAGTCGTGGTCGTGTGTGGGAGTTACAAATTCCCTGATTGGTGGTGCCCGACTTGGTGTGGGTGCTCTCGCGGAATCGTGGACCAATACCCGTGAGGGGAAGATTTCGGTGAGAGCGAGGAAGAGAAAGAGGGAAAAAGGCTTCAATCGAGGGGGAAAGGGCCGCGATAGTTGTTCCCCCGAGATCTGTGTAGATATTCTTGTTGTGGGCAGCGAGGGCTATCTCGTGGTGTTGTCCGCTTGCTTGTAGGTACTCTGGTTGTTGAGTTCCGACCAAACGCTCGTCCTGTCAAAGTGGTTGTTGTGTGATGACTGGGACCAAATAGGAGTAAGGAGTTTTTTTTTTTTTAAAAAAACACCTAGGAAAAGCCGATAATGGCCACTGCATAACCTTCGACAGACACTGAATAACTAGAAGGGACTGATTGGGACATGCGCAAACTGGGAAGAACTAGACAAGCCAATCCGTAGGGCATTATTCGGGTACTTACACTCCCCAATTGTATATTTTTTTTTTTTTTTTTTTTTTTTTCTCTTTGATTCAGGGAAAATATCCTTTTTTTTTTGGCAGATATTATAAATGCATAAGAAGAAGTTCCATAAAATCAAACTTTTCTTCGACTCCTTCAGAAAGAATGCCATGCATAGATGCCAAATAACTTATTACTATTGGTAGGAATAAGATAAATTTACTGTGGCCCAGTAGCCGTTGTTTGTTTGTACTTATATTATCAAGACAAAAATTCAACGTTTTATCATCTTATATAAAGAAAATAGTTTATAACATCATTTCATTTTGCCCTCAAGATACCACTTCCCCTTATAGTGTCACCGGACAGACTTTAAACTAAATTACGCTCTCGTGGCTTCATTTACCCATTTATTTTGCCAAGTTTTTTTTTTTATTGTACATTCAAGTTACCCTCAACTTCGAAGCTGTTACCCTGAATTTACAATACATTACCCTGAACCAAGGCTTGCTCTATTTGTATTTTTTTTTTCACACATACATCTTCCTTCCATGCCTCCTCCATGGCCAGTACTCCCCCATCAATGGCGCAAATGTACTTCCCCCCACCAGCACCGCAATAATAGTAAACTGGATCCCTCCAACATTCACCAATGCCTCCCAAATCCCCTTCCTCCCATCTCCAACTCCAGGATTAATATTGCTGTTTACGACTCGATCTATATATATCCCGAGTAAGGGGTTAAGGAGGGCGAAGAGGGCGATGTATGTAGAGTATAAAACTTGAACACCAAATATCAGATCAGCTACTTAAGTGTGAAATACAGAATGGGGGATGATGTACATACCTGCCATAACTGCTCCGAGGGAGGTAATGGTGCGCTGCTTGTTAGATTTCGAATTCTTAACCTGGTTGCCCCCAACATACTCCGGGTCGCTGTGAAAATCTCTCTCGGGCTCGTGCGCGGAGAGGGTAGCTTGGATATGCGCCACAAGAGAGACATCTCCGGCCGCCCAGCCAAGCGAGATTGGCAAGAAGACCGCAGCAAGTTTCCATGCCCAGACGACGGGAACTTTTCCTGTACTCTCATCAATCTAAGAGTATCCCTCATTATGAGTACCTGACTATGACAGACATCCAAAAGAGTACATACCGGTGGTCTCCATTTCACAACCACCCAAATAATCGCCAGTACTGTAGCATCCAACCTCACCCATAACAAGGGGCTCTGTATGGTTTCTGTGAGCAAGAATACCGCTAGGGCCCCTATTAATTCGCCTAGGTTACTGCCTCCGACAATGATCTGGTAGTAGGCGGGCTCGTTGTAGACGTATTTTGCTATTGCAGGTGCGAGGCCATTCTCAAGGTATCTATGGGCGTAGAGAGAGAGGGAATATCCGAGCGGTAGCCACGCATATTGAGGTGTGGAGAAGATAAGTCGAACTCCGAGTTGGAGGGTTGTGAAAAAAGGTACAGTACCTGAACTGTCAGCATTTTCTTACTTATCAGAGAAAAGATATATGAACTTACCTCTCCAGATCCTACCCCAGAAAGTCCTCTTCACTATTTTGCCCTTATGCATTTTCCTATCTTCTTCAGACCCACTCTCGTCCGCCAACTCTTCCACATCCCTCATCAACCTCATCCCCAACAAAACCACGGAAGCCAACAGCCATCCCCCCGGCACAGCCACCACTGCAAAATTACTCCCCAACCTCAAATCCAAATCCGCACTCAAAAATGCCCCCGCCGTCCCCGCCAACTCGTAAAATATATGTACCATAGCATCCATCCTCCTCAACTTATTCCCCATCCTCTCCACAGCCTTCTTCTTTCCCCCTTCCTCTCCCTTCTCTCCCTCCATCTCATCACATAAAACCACCCTAGGCATAACTTTCCTCACCAGCTCCACAACCCCCGCAACCACTCCCGCCAACGCAAAAACAAGGAATAAAATTCTCGCATCCCAATTCCCATATACTTCTTTTCCATAGACTTCATACCCCTTCCACCGCCCACCGGTGCCGATGTCTAGTCCTAGTAATCCCCCAGAGATCAGTACTCCTGCTAACACTGTCCAAATGAGTATGCTCCTGGAACCCCATCCCAGCCGGAGCCCCCACGCAGCGACCACGGTGCCGAGGCATTGGAAGACTAAGTTGAGGGACTGGAGTGCACCAAGCATCCCCACGGGAGTATTCTCGTCTATGTTGTCTTCGCCGCTACGGTGGAATCGGGTTAGGGCAATTGTTGTGAGTGAACCGGTCCAAATTTCGAAAGAGAGCTTGTAGAGCATAAGCCCTGCGATGTAGGACGCGATATTTCTCTGTTCATGATCGCGAAATGATTTGATCAGCAGAGAACAACTTTAATTAAATTAGCAGAGACTTACACGCTCATTAGAGGTGTAGGAGTGCCATATTTTCTTCAACCCCATGACTGTAGGAAATTGGGGGACTGAACACGTATTGGTCAATAGGAGTTAGGAGAACATTAAAAAAAAAAAAAAAAAAAAAAAAAACACGTATTGGTCCCACGGCGTTCTCAAGAGGTTTAAGTATACGGCAGGCCATATGAAGTTGGAACAAAAATTGTAAGGAAACTCTGGCTTCTTGAAGATTAAGATGAAGAAACTTTAAGAAGTTAACTGTAAAGTTGAAGTTTCAAAGTTACTACTAGAATATGAAATAAAATCAAATTCAATCGCCACTACCCAATTTGGTAGTGTGGTAGCAAGTCTCGTGATGCCAATGCCTCGTGATCTGCATTTGAACACACCGAAGAAATATAGAGAAATAAAATAATAGCGAGGATTTCTCTGCCCAAAATAGAAACCAATTCGATGACAAATCCATTTAAACAATCCATTTCTCCAGGCTGTACATCCCAACCAACTTGCTCCCCTCCTCGGCTATTCGTCTCGCCGACTTTAGCCTCACTTCTCCCAAGGCCTGCCCCTTCTCCCACAAAGCCCCCAACCCATTCTCGCCGGCGGAGGGCGCCCCAGGGGTAGCATCTTCTGCTTCTCCTATGATCTGATCTTTCTCTTGTTGGCCTTGACCAACCTACTCTATTCTCTCAGCTCTTCCTTCAACAATAGAGAAGCAAAGAGTCCAGGGGCAAAGAGTTTGGCTTTAATTAGCTTGTCTGGAATGAGATGGCGACGGCGAGCTGGGAGCACAGAGTCCCGTCGCTGAATGCGACCTGTTATTTTGGGTTACGGGTTTCTTTGGTCTTTTCCTAGGCTCGGCTCGCTTCTGGTACCGAAAGCATAGGTCGAACCTTTTAAGGGGAGGCTTCGGGACCCCGTCATGACCTTAGGTCGATTGCGGGTATGGACTATATAAAAAATAAAAATAAAAAAAGCTGTGGTACGGACGAGGGTGCGGAGCCTGGACTAAAGTCAGGTGATGTTGCCAACACCTCTCCATTTACCTATTAGAATCTCCTTTTTACTTTTTTCTATATATTGTGGTGTCACACAAATCTCCCAGTTCTATTCTTGGCTTTTTGTTTATTGAATGTCTTTTTTGTTTTCGGTCTTAAGGACCAAAGACTATCGTTTCTAGATTAGATTTTACTCTCATTTCTAGTCTCGTAGTCATCTATCAACATGATGGATATTTGACACCTTATCTATTGTAGAGGAAGATTTCAATCCATGGATGACTAGCGTTGACCACGTTCATTCACCAAAGCCGTCAATAATGCCCCCTCAAAAACAAGCACTGTACCGTCGGTAACTACACAAGTACCTGAGGGCCCAACCTTGATCATCGTAAAAACAGAACCTAACATATTACTATCCAGTAACTCCTCTCACTTTCTACAAACATTGCAGTTTTGCAGGCAACAAGATGCTAATTTACATGCCAGACTTGACTCATAAACCTCCATGATGAGATGATTCTATGGCGCTCCGAGATTTATCAGCGGTTCCAGCTAACTATTCCTCAAGCACGACGCCGTCTTAGGAAGACGTCTGGCCACATGTTCATCCGACCGCACAGTTAAGACATACGAGGTAGAGGGGGGAAACATACCGACTTGTCGAGACATTTAAAGGGTATTTACTCTTCTGTTTTACTGCTACGAGGCAAGGAGTTTGGTGCTGTTACTAAGCATGGGTGCTGCCTCAGATGGAAAGGTCTCTGTACTTGAGTTCAATAAGGATGGCTCTTGGGATGTCAAGTTAATACAGGCTCATGCTATCGGCTGCAATGCTGGGAGGCTCGGACAACTTGCTAAAGATTAAAGATCTGGAACTGGAAGTACGTATAGGTAGCAAATATCACCATGGATAGCAGAGACTGACACAGCGGGAACAGTGCTGAGTTTGGACAATATTTGGAAGAAACTCAACTGGAAGGCCACTCGGATTGGGTACGAGGTATGCGTATTCTATTTTCTTTGATGCTTACTTCCGCAAATGCAAATAAATATATTGTACAGATGTTGCTTGGGCCCCATTAATTCTTCCCAAGTCCTATATTGCATCTTTATCACAGGATAAGACAGCAATTATCTGGACCTCGACTACACCATTCAATGGCGAGCCAGCACAATGGGCAAAGAAGGTATTGCAGTTCGACAACGTGGTATGGAGGGTTAGCTGATCCTCGAGTGGCAACGCCTTTGCTGTGTCTGGAGGAGATAACAAGGTCATAGTGTGGAAGGAGAACCTCAAAGGTGAATGGGAAAAGGCGAGGGTGGAGAAGTCAGTGTGATCTGGTAATGATACTGGTTATGGTTGGACTTGTTGGAATGCACATCCACCACACCCGAGTTACCTAACTCACTGCCATTCCGGTCACCCAAATATGGCTTATCCGATGGTTTATTATTCTGCAGTCAGCGTACCTGCTTATTTCCTGCATTTCCACTACCTGCTTATTTTCTTATGCCATACAGTATCCGATGGTACAACCGGTCAGACGGTACAACCGGTCAGCTAACCTGTCAAGGTTAACCTGCTTATAGAATCAAGCACTCAACATACATCTTGCGTGTACTGACCGTCTTGCTTCCCTTCCTTTGTGCCTACCAATCCCCTTTTTACCCACCTAGGTTAGCTGACCAGTTGTACCGACTGACCGGTTGTACCGTTTGATACTGTAACTGGCTTATCTCTGTTGTTACTTCCGTTGCGTCCGCTTATTTGTATTTCTCTTGCTTCTCATTGGCCGGTTAATATCCCTGCCCGGCATGTCTTTGTCAAAGAGAATCAAAAACATCACGTGATCTCTGAGCATTTCTTTGATGGTCCTGAGGTGACAATTTCTTGAGACTAAGTGCTTTGTTCAGACAAACAAAAGAACCTCCATTATTCTTGATCATCCTCCACGTTGGTGAGTCCTGCACTTCTGAATAGCTTTTCAGCGGTGCCTGAAGAATAGTAAGTGGGCAGAATGCACTTTTCTGAGATTATGCTCACTAATACCGAATTCACAAGCTAGAATTCCCTCCTTCTACTGCTCTTATATAATCTTATAACTACTTCTTATTATAATGTCGCACGCTAATGAGCGTTATGCACCAATTTATTGGCTTCAACGTTGGGAAGAGGCAACTGGGAAAGGAGAGCATGAAGTGGCCCTTGGATACGCACATCTCGCCCTGATCCTCTGTCAGGAGGTTTACTTTGCTTTGCACCCCACTTGCGGGAAATCCTCCGTTATCGACAGTGCGATTCGCAACACAGTTGCTTCATTTCTCCTGGATGGCAACAACATTGTGGAAAACGAACACATTCTCTATTTTGAGTCATTAAAATGCTTAGCAATTCGGAACATATGGGGCTCACTTATGGCGCTTGGGTACTATGGCGAGGCACTAAATGTGACGGAGTTCATGTTGAATCCGAAAAACTGGCTCATCGAGTTACCGAAGGACGAGCGTATACGGATGGCTACAACTTACGAAGAGCGTGTGAGACACGATGCGGAGACGTTGAAGCGGGAATATGACGGGAAAACATATCTCAGACATCATGCGTGGCTATGGAAATCTCCCTACGATATCGATACATCGACGAAGAAGGGAATATCTAGGTTGGAGGATTATATTATTCGCGGGCGCTCGCCACGCCACAATGCACCGAAATTGGGTAGAGCGCTCACAATGGCAAATGCCCTTGAATTCACCAGGAGCCGGAATGGCAAGCCCTTGTTGCGAGTCGGCATAGATATTGCGGCCAATGAAGTGATTTGGACTGAGGTTGCTGCTCTTGCGGTGACTAATGCGAGTACCGATGCTTGTGAGTGTTGTTTGCTTAAGGAGGATATACATGGGATGCCAAAAGGAACATTGCCAGCCCCATGCTGTGACAATGCTTTGAATAAAATATGGTCTCCGTGTTTTATACGAGCAAAGTCATTTTACCATGTTTGTGGGGATTATGACGAGGACAAAGAAAATCACCTCCACAACGCACTCCGGGGGTACCAAGTTCCGGAATTTGGCCATGCAGTATTGCTTATCCGAAGAGTTCTCCAGATGTGTAGGCACGCGGCAAATATGCCCGAAGGAACACCAATTCATCCCCTGCAGGTCGATATCATTCCGTTTCTTCCATCAGACTGTGAGCGACTGATACCATGGAGCTACCGCCATGGCATCATTCAGGCCCTAGATATGTTGATGGGTGAAGGGATCGACGTCTTCTTGGACGACGACTGGGATATTCGAACTATCCTCACTTTATGGCGCAAGCTGGGTCCCATAGACTGGAATACCGTCGCGATGGATCCATTAAAAGTTTTCATTGGAGAAGTGGAGATAGAAACAGAGAGCTTTAGCTGCGTTTACCCTATGTATCCCTTCCTCTCACACAGCTGCAGGCCGAATGCCAAAGTACACCTCGACATCCTTAAGCCATGTACATTCAAGTTAGAAGCATTACGACCTATACGTGCGGGGGAGTATATAACGGTCAGCAGGATCGGCGTTGCAGCTAGTAGTGCAACTTCACTCAATGAGCGAAGGGAAGCATTTGTGGGGATGGGAATGAAACGCTGCCCTTGTGATGCCTGCGTGAGGGACGCAAAGGTGGCTTACAAGGCCCAACATCCTGCAGGCATGCCTATCAAGACTGGGGATGCGGATGCGGCACAGTGGGCATCA
Source organism: Terfezia boudieri ATCC MYA-4762 (assembly GCA_003788615.2). Lineage (NCBI taxonomy): Eukaryota > Fungi > Ascomycota > Pezizomycetes > Pezizales > Pezizaceae > Terfezia > Terfezia boudieri. Next base: position 19,269 of record ML121577.1, on the reverse strand, counting down.
AAGCTAGCGGCTAGGAGGGCGGCAATTGAACGAAGTAAGGCAGAGATGGAGGAAAGGTTGCCCCAGCAGAAGGAGCTAAATGAGGAGCAGAAGGAGAAATTGCTCGCCTTGGTCAAGACGGAGGAAGAGATTAAATGGAAGGAATATCAGACAGCTTTAAAAGGAAAAGGTAAGGCCAAGGGATAGGCGCTGCCGTCGGGGATCTACTATGGGATGTACGAGAATATAGATTATTTATTAGCTAGGGTGTGTGAGTGAATACCGTAAAATCTCGCGGACAAGAAAGTAATAATGTATAAGAAAGTACACTCCAATAAGACGCTGTGCAAGGTCGAGACGGATTTGCTATGGGTATGGAACGCGAACAAGAAAGGTGTTGTGGAAGGTAGAATATCCTAGCTCGCACTAGCCATGAAAACCGTAGTTGCTGATCAAACTTCCAATGTTGTATGGCAATATCGCCTTTACCTATGCATATTTATCAACATCACCTTTTACCTCTGTGAATGCTTGTCCCAACATGCCACCCAAAAGTTCTGACAGTACAGAATGTGATACAGAACCTGAGGATTTCCAAGTTCCATCTTATATTCGGTTAGGTGAAGGGATTGTTTGAAAGCATGGTTAGAAGAGTTGTATCTGCTATATGTCGGAGGTGATTGTATTTACAACTTTGAAGCTAAAAACTAAAACATTCGGGTACACCATGCATGAGAAACTACCTATGATTAAGAACGTAAGGATGATTAAGAAAGTGTACTCATGAATAAGACGCGGCGAGAGCTTTTGGAAAAACCGCCTCTCCGTAAATAAGACTGCAGTCTTGTCCGCGAGATTTTACGGTATACCATTTTTGGGCTCGCCCTAGATAAACTCGAGTCTGGTTGGCCATCAACGAGGTTTTTTTCTAAATAACTGGAATAAAGAATAAAGATTGCCAACACTGGAAAGTCAATGGCATTACTTACGCCCCCCTCCCCCCGGGAATGATACCAACAGTACGTTATCAACATCTAGGATCACTTTACTCAAAATATTCAGTTTACCACTTATTTTTTCGAGACACAACTTCGTTACAACGAGATGACACTGGGATTTTCCGTCATGGGTTAAACTAACAACGACGATAGGCTGTATCAAGCTTGTGAAAACAAGCGCTTCAGAACGTTGATTTATAATTAACTTCAATTCTACCGAGTACAGGAATATCATCAGACTAAAATATTAGATATACGGTATAACGCGGAAATCTGTGGGAAAAATAAAAGAACAAAGTGCTAGGAGGCGCTCGGGCCAAACACGGCGCTGGTCATGGATTTTGGGATTTAGGGCGATTCTTCAGAATCCCAACCCTTATTGAATCACGAAATCTTAATTATCCCCTGTGGTCTCGTCGGGAGACTTACAGTCCTCTCCAATCCATCATTCTTGGACCCAAACTCGTCTCAAACCTTACCTGAGGCCACCTCTCCCTCAAGATTTCTTTCACCCTATATAGTTTTTTGTATGATGACACACCGCCGACTCTGAATATCTATCCCTCCTTACGATCACCGTCATTCATAAATCAAACTATACGCGGTTCGGCATCAGCACAGATACTCACACCAACCGGACGGGGGATTCTGAGAGTGGAACATACTGCACCCAACCTCCCATTTCTCAATCTTAGGGTTAGTTGCTCTACCGAGGCTCGCATGAAGGGTTCTAGACGCTCTAGTCTCGGGGAGTGGGGTGTTTTGGTGGTGACCTACACTGAAAATATATGTCTCCCCAGGCTTCTTCTTGGTCGCCAAACGCTAAAACTATAGTTTTTCATTCCTGCCATTGGTCTTGCAAGTCATCATCGTCATAGGTATCAGGGGCGGAAATCTCGGTACTGATGTGGCTGATGTACGCTCGGAATTCTGTGAGGGCATAGCTGATATCCCGAACTGAACAATCTTTTTCTATAGTAGAGTTTTATGAGTGCTTGGCAAGCCTTTTTTTTTTTTTTTTTTTTAGGGGGGAAACTATTATTTATGCGTAACCCAAAGCCAAAGTTAACAATCCGCTTGTTTGATGTATGAGAAAAAACAAATAGTGAGGTTATGCTCATCCATCTACTCACATTTCGTTGCTCTTGGTCACGCCCAATAGGTTACACAGATAGCTGTCTACCAGGCCACAAACTAAATCCTTAATCTCCTCCACAGTCATGTTATGAGTCTTTTTAAATTGTTCCATATCTGTGATACCTCATGGTGGTGATCAAGTTAGAAATTACGTCGTTAACAATTGCGCACCCCTCTACTTTGCACCAATAGTATCTTTTCTCGCCATCCTTATAGGTAATATGGCCCCAGTCTTTCAGCTCTTTTAATAACTGGTTCTTAAGCTTTAGGGTAGACGTCAATGCTGCTGCTGCCATCGTTGTGTTTGAATTTGTTTGTTAAGTCAGGGCGGTGGAGATGGTATCTATCAAAGATGGGAATACAGACAACTAGGTTTATTTACTTGTGTTTGTGGCCCCGTTAACCTCCATCTATGGCCACCACCCAAAACCTATCCTCTGTCAATACAAATCTGCAGATGGATGCCAACCTCTAGTTAGAACAAAACTTCAGGTCACTTCTATTAGGGGTTGTTACCAATTAAAGCAACTGCTTAAACACTCTTGTTGCGTAACCTTAGCGTACCTAGGTGTTTAACCAAATAGAGATGAGAATGTGATTTAATTGTTGAAACCCCTTGCGTCACTACCATTTGCATTTTATTTAACCGCTGACTCATATAGCAAATCAACACGACCATTCAATTGTGTACCTAGCATTCCGCATACCCATTCTACATACCCATTCCGCATACCCATTCCGCATACTCCAAACGAAGCCAGCATGCCCCGTTCAAGTGAGAAGTCTATTATGAGAGCTGAATTTGAAGAAGTGATAAGAGGACATCTGCACAATTGTGGTAGTGAAGACTCAAAATAGGGAGGATTCAGATGAAGAACAGGATTTGGAGGATTTGGAAGATAAGAGATCAGAGTGGAGAGTAATTAAGGACCTGGTAGATATCTATGATATCTTTTTTGAGCCTAGGTATCTGGTGTCCCGGAGGGTGAATACTGGTCGGTATGGAGGTGATGTCTTAGGGGACTTGATTTATAAATCTTGGTTGCGTACTTGGTCGGTTGGGAGGTGTACTTGGTTGTTGAGATGCGGATAGGCTGGATTGAGGTGGCAATTCAACATTGAATTGAGAAAACAAGGTGAAGTCCTATAATGCTTAACCATGATCTGATTGGTTGCCCTGGTCAGCATAGGCCAGCTAAGGTTAAGCAACAGGGGTGTTTAAGCAGTTGCTTTAATTGGAGACAACCTCTATTCTTTCAACCTACTTCTCCCCATCTCCCACTGGAATGGGTAGTTTTACCAGGCCAGAACGTACAGTACTATCTTATATTGAGGCGGTCATATCGGAACTGTTAACCCCCCTTCCTCCCCCTCCACCGCCTCCTCACTCCACTCCCCACCAAAATACTCCTTCACACAATCCAACACCACACCCTGCTCTTCCTCATTCATTCTCGCCTCGACATCCTCCATCACCAAATATAATTCTGCCTACGACTCCGGGCGGTTATTAATCATTATCAACAGCTCTGGTTTTTCAAAGTAGATATGTGGCGGTAATGAGGATAGGAAGCCCGCTATCCGTTATCTCGAGATCGTTGAGTGTTACTTTTGGGCTGGAGTTCTGCGGGGAATTCTGCGGATCTATAGTGGTGGGGGCGCCGGTCTCCAACTGACCAGACGGGGCCGGGATTTCTCGCGCTCCTTGTTGTCAATGTAAACTTTACTTCTGTGTAGTCTCGTAGATACGGCTTAAACGGCTTATTGATTGCAGTATCGTGTGGCTGCATTAATCCAGTAATATCCACTAGGAATCAAAACAAGGTGTAATATTTGCTGACGATAAGCTAGTAGATTGATATACTGCAGCATCGAGTATTAATAATAGTGAAGGACGACTACCAAGAGCTGGTATAATTCCTTTTGCAAATAGATTTAAGAAACAGACCTGCATTTCCCTTCAAATCATGCATATAGCTTGGCCACTTAGGATTTCATTTACAATCTAATCTCCAAATTTGAGTTTACTTGGTTGTGTATTATGTTCGAAACCATCGAAAACCAACATAAATAACCGGAGTAACCCACATCCCAGGGGCGACCTGCATCCTGCAGGTACCTGAAGACTAAGCGGAAAGTTAAAAAAAAAAAAAAAAAAAAAAAAAAACCCTGTAATCACAGTATGCTCATTTAGTATGTGGGACTGGTGGAGGTACGCTTATTGTAACCAGGGTCTTTTGTGTGCAGAAATGAGTCTATGATGTTTATACCGGTACCTCTAGAAAGTTTGACAGTCGAAGCCATGTCAAGTGTCAAGTAGCCTTCCAGACACCTCAAGGCACTGTTTACTACAGCGCCCTATCCTTAAACACTTTGGTCCATACCGAGAAATCATTGTGGAAACTGACTGGAATGCAATTACGAAAACTCTGATAAAGTACTCATGGCCATTGTCTGACCCAGCATGTTGAATCCTCCTCCGCCTCCAGAGTATTACGTTATGAAACCATTGGACACAATAATACATCGAGGGCATCCACAATACCTAATCAAGTTCATTGGCGACAATTAAACAGAGTGTGGAAGCAGGCGGAAGAAGTATACAAGATGGAAGCGGTAGATCAATTTTCACGAGCGCTACCCTGACAAGCCTGGGTCACTACCCAAGAACGAAGGCTAGGCCTAAAGGGACTTCGGCCGCAGGAGGGGGATAATGCCCTAATAATAAATCCTGGCCCTCGCGCTGCTTGGCATGCTCGTGAGAGCCCATAAAGATGGACATGTCCAGAATTTGAGGAAGGAATGAACCGGGACCGTTCCCTGTTATCATTCCGGTGTGCAATATGAATAATCTTCCAGTATCAAATAGAAGATCTCAGGTTAAGATAATATTGTCAGTCAAGTAGTTCCGTGTTATTCAGAGCTAACTCTACAAGTGCTCCTATCTCATTTACCATTGCAAAATGATGTATCCAAACCCCATTGCTCCAGAATACCATCTTGATAGCTGTAGTATTATTCCACAGCTAAGGAAGCCTATCATTAATTGCGGAGAGTTAACGGGAAGTCATCGCATATTTCCGCCCCATATTATTTTGTTTGATGAATTGAATTGTGCGGTAGGAGAGTGATGTCGTTGCGACGCCAAGATCTCAGGCTCAGGGTAATTCTGTGTATGACTCTATGTCTGATTACGAGGGGAAGAGTGGGACACAGTCTCCCTGATAGTCCACCCTGGGAGGGATAGTGGAATGTATTTATATTAAGACTATACGGCTCGGGAATACAGAAAACCAAGCACTACTACTATATTTTGTTTAACACAGTTGTACATGCCACATAGGAAAGCTGCACGAAATCTATACATCTCAGAACAAAATACCATGATTTACCTACCAATTATACCGTACAAATTATATTGAGTTTTCCTATGAAGTTATTGGTTTTATTCTTAAACTTGCTGATACAACCCCAAAAATAACCAACCTCATTGCCCCTTCAAACGACCAGTCCATCGCCAGCCTGCCCACCTGACAGCACCATGCCTCCAACTTACACATTCAACACCTTATTCAGCCTCGCCGTATTCTGCGCTGTGACCTCCAATGCTCGTGGTGCATCTTGCTTGGGCATGAACACTTCCACCAACTCAATATACTTTCCAGTAGCGAACGACTTGTTCATCAGCAACTTCTCCATCTCTGTCTTGGTGCGGACCTGATAAGTCTTGGACTTCTCTGGGTTGGCGTTGAAGAGATCTAGGAGCTTGGTATACTTCCACTCGTGGATGTCGTTGTATTTGGCCTCGGCACCGTGAATTTTGCGTTCGCTAGAGTAACCGTCATTGTTAAGGACGAAGCTGTGACTTAGTGTCAGCGCGGGAAATCGGAAAGAATATGGGATAAACATGCATGATTGGGGTGAGCCCATGGCGAATGATAGTGCTAATCTCTTGAGCGCTCAATTGAAGTGAACCCTCGCCCACAAAAAGGATAACTCGGCGCTCTACTTTCTGTTCATGGACGGCAAGAGCCGCTCCTTGCAGCGCACCGACCGAATACCCGATGGAGCCCCACAGCACCTGAGAAATGGCGGTCACATCTGCAGGAAACCGAGTCTCCAAAAGTCCGAAAATCGCAGTTCCTCTAACTCAATATGAGCGAATCCAATTGAAATATGAGAAAGAACACCAGCGAACGCACGTTTCCGTGATGACAACATCTTTCTCCCTCAACCACTGCCCAAGCGTAGGCCACATCCACGCGTGAGTGATGTCCTGTGTCATGGACTGTCTCTCGCGCATGGGGAGTATATTGTCAATAATCGTTGTAGGTGTCACTTTGATTTTCGACATATCTATTTGATTCACCAATCTTTGCATGACATACTTCATGGTGATTCCCGGAAATTCAGCGTAACGGACCTATTGAATACCCGAGATTAGAGTGCGGTCTAAAGAGTCACAAAGAAGGCCCTCCCACTTTCATATGGTCGCTATGGAACTCCACCGTCTTGTTCCTCGGGATGTGGAAGGTAAATCCACCGGAATTGAAATCAGTAACCAAACCTCCAACAAATAGCACGAGGTCCGCACCCTCAACCGTTTCCTTAACATCCTTCCTTGAAACATCTCCAACATACACCCCACCAAATGATCCCAAAGTTTCGTTTACTGCACCTTTACCCATGGGAGTGACAAATGTGGGAAGATTGGTCTTCATTACCAACTGATGGAGTTCATCCAATACCCTATGACGGATGGAACAGGCATCCGCTAGGATTACGGTATTCTGTGACTTATACATCAAGTCTAGAATCTGGTCAACAACTTCCTGTTCCACATCCTCTGGATTCAAATCCAATTCAAATGGGATTGGTTTCTTCAGCCGTGAGCCGTCAACCTTCTGGAAGACAGTATTGGTTGGTAGAGCAATGTATACGGGCCTTGCGCGGACCCAGCAAGTCCTAAGGACTCTGTCGATTTCCTTAACATAGTCAGCAGCCTCATTGAGCGTACAGAATGTCTCCGAAATGCTTTTGGACATGTCAGAAAACACACGGAAGTCACCATTCCCCAGGGTGTGGTGGAGCAAGAGCTGTTGCTTCTGAGAGGCAGTATTTGGAACACCGACAATGTGAACGACGGGGACATGCTCGCTGTAGCTTCCTGCGACGGCGGCAAGTGCAGATAGCTCCCCTTGGAGATTGTTAGTTCATAATTTCTGGCATATAAAGAATCATGATATAGCGTGCTTACCGACGCCAAACGTGGTGATGAGCGCAGACATTCCCTTTATCCTTGCATATCCGTCGGCTGCATATCCTATGGACCCAAAGAAGCATCAGTGAATGTTTCAAGATACTTTTCGGAGACATGTTGACGAGCCTGCATTCAATTCGTTGCAGTTTCCTACCCAGTAGAGACCATTCTCCTCCAAGAGATCAAGAAGTGCCAGATTGAAATCCCCAGGCACACCGTGCACTCCCCGAACTCCAAACTCGTGCAGTCGCTTGCAGAGGTAGGCCCCAACGGTGATCTCAGCAGCTTCTCCCGACATCTTTTAGAATTATTGTAAAGTATATCTTGGAGTACATTATGAAGCAAAATGCTTCAGATTCGCGTGGGGGACAAATATGGGGAATATATACAGTCCCCAACTATTTCATTAATGAGCTCAGTGGTTGCATGAATCGATAATGACGACATCAAGACTTGGACACCAAGCCTAGGGGAGCCAAAAAATCCTGATAGTCCCGTTGTAACTACTATCGGAGCATTTCCAGGCTTTAGCAAACGTAATCAATAACTAACTACATAGTAAGAGACGGCAGTTGACGCCCGCTTCACGACGCGTGTCCAGATCCGTACCCACCGTGGAATCACATTTCCATAGGGGAAGAGAGTCTGGTAGTATAAGGGTATCAAATCACTGTTCTCACGGCCCTATGACAAGAACAACTTTACCTTGCAGCTATTTTGAAAGCTTTACCAGGTATGGTATCGATATCAGCAAGTTTGCAGTCGTTCAAATTCCAGTTCTAGAGTCTCACGGCAGGAATAGGGACGGCAATGAAAAAGGGCAATGGTGTCTGGCAATTGGTGTCTGGTGTTTGGTGTCTGGTATTTGGTGTCTGGTATTTGGTGTCTTTTGGTGTTTGGTGTCTGGTGTCATGTAGTCCGCTGCGCCTTACCAATTTAAGTAGTCAGTAAAATTAGACATGTCCCCAATCGGGTATTTGGACACAACATGGCTTAACGTACTTGGATGGCCATCTGAACACTTACTGGCCTTGGCACGCCTAGTGAACTCATAGCGCAGCTTATGACAGAACCAGCAGCTAGTCTGGTGCCAACCAGACTACCAGCAGCTGTGTTTTAACATTTGAAATAATTTGAGGGGTGCATTGAGCATATTACCGCTAGCTGACAAATTCGAAATGGAGGAATTACAAATAAACAAGGTCTCAGTTCCAAAAGATCAGCGTCCTTAGTTGGATTCCCAATTTAGTTCAGGAAAGCTTCAGTATGAGACAGGGTTGTGGAGACGTCCCTTAAGGAGAAGCTGCCCTCATTGTTTCTTAATCCCTAACTTGTTAATAATTGCTAGTGGCAGGCTGTCAATATCTCATGTCTTGTTATGTTAAATAGAGGTTGTCAATTGTTATTTCCAATAAGATGTCAATTACGGAGCGCCTTTGCAAGCTTGGCGTCACCACTCATTGGCCAGAGTCTTACAGTACATTGTGTTAATTAGAGGGATTTCGCTACAATTACTAAGCAGAAATAGGCCAAAAGTTAGTGGGAAAAAAAAAAAGGAGAAAAGGTTTGAATTGCCACTGGAATAATACGGACTACTCTGAAATGCCACTCGCTTAGTGGAACATGTCTAACATACAAACTTAACACTCTCTCTCTTGGAATAAGAGGTCATGCAGTTCTTGCATATAACAATGTGACAGCGGATGAACAGATGAATGGCCAATAAAGGGACACTTCACCTGATATGCGTGTGTGTGGTAAGACAGGGTGAATATATGAATATACGAGTATGAGAGTGTATGAACGTATGTGAGCGCGTATGTGTGTGTGTACTTGTTCCTTCTCTTCCTCTCTCGAGAAGCAATAGGAAAGCTCTATATACATGAAGGGACAATGCAAATAGCATTGTTGATATAGGTAAGTATTGCGAGGAAGCAAGTATGTGCTAGAGTTACGTGAGGTTGCGTGAGTGGCATATCGCCACAACGTCATATGCTGTATTAGCTCACGTACTTTTCAACACCCCTCCTCAGCAGATACTGCTGAATAGCAAGACAAACATGATTAGTCTCGTTAAAAACCTAAAAAAAACCCTGTGGGAAAAAGAAGGTAAAAGAGTGCTAATCAGCTTGTTCGCATTATAATATCCCTGTAGTGTAGAAATTGAGGTCGCAATAGCGGCTTTGTGAAGAAGTCCGTTGGATTGCTGGTACTTGGTATCCAAAGTATATTTATTTTGCCTGTTTCCACCAGATCACGGATATGGTGGTAGGCAACATCAATGTGCTTGCTTTTATCACTAATATGTGGGTTTTCTGTTAGGTCAATTGACCTATCGTTATCAGCGTTGATTGCACATGGAATATCAATACGGAGTTTACTTAGGGTATTCTATAACCATATTTGCTGTTTAGAAGAGGTAGAAAGAGTGATGTATTCTGCCTCGACTGTAGAGGTAGATACACAACGTTGCTTTACCGATCTCCAGCAAATTGTGTTGCCAGCTATCTGGAATATGTTTCCTGTTGTTGATTTCCGGTCGTTCTTATCTCCTGTAAAGTCCGAATCTGAGTAGTCCGATAAGCTCACCAAATTATTATTTGGCGTTAGCCTCTTATAGGTGAAAGTAAGATCTCGCATGCCTTTGAGATAACGTAGAGTCTTCTTTATCACACCCATATGATCTTTCGTGGGCTTTGACAAGAATTGTGACAATGTGGAGATGGTAAAGGCAAGATCAGGCCTGGTACCAATCATAAAGTACATGAGAGAACTAATAATCTGCCTAAAGTAGGATGCATCTACAAGATCTTCTTGCTCTTAGGCCTTAAACAATGGTGTGTGAGGATCCAAGGCAAGAGAGACCAGGTTGTAGTCTTGCATATCGAATTTGAGGAGTAATTGGTTAATATATGTCCTTTAAGACAAGGTAACCCAGTCTGTTTGCCAGTTAATCTGGATACCTAATAACCAGCTCAGGGGACCGAGTTCACTTAGTTTGAATTCTCTTTTCAGCGAATTCTTCAGTTTTTCCCTTTTAGCCAGGTTAGGCCCCGCAATAGTAATATCGTCTATATATATGGTAATTATCACTTGAAATTCCATATATATTAATATACATAGGTTAAAGTTGGCAGTCATGTATCCAAGTGGTATAAGAAATCTGGTTAATCTCTAGTACTACTGTCTCGGTGACTATTTAAGGCTATATATTGATCTGTTAAGGCATGCACATTTACCTGGTTATGAATATCCAGGTAGAAGTCTCATATAGATTTCCTTACTAAGGGATCCATACAAGAAAGTACTTTTTATATCAAGCTGATCTGGCTGGGACCAGCTTAGAGAGACTGATAGAGCAATCAGTAATCTCAATGAGTCATATCTCACAACAGGAGAGAAAATCTCATCGAAGTCTATTCCTAGTTGTTGAAAAAAACCCTAAGCAACAAGTCTAGCTTTATAGTAGCTTATATTACCCACTGAATCCCTCTTAATTCTATAGACCTATTTGCAGCCAACAATATTGTATATTGAAGGTTAAGATACTACCGTCTAAACTGATTGATCTGTCAAATTTTGAAGTTCTTCTTCTATGGCTTTATACCATTTTGGAGCATCTGCATATTGTGTTGCTTGCTTGAATGTCTTTGGTTCAGTTTCATTAACCGCAAGTACGGTTGCAAGCAATGTATGCGACAGACTATTAGCAGAATCAGCAGGTTCACTAGACTCAACTAATTTACTAAGTTTGGCAGGTTTGGTAGGTTCAGTAGGTTTAGATTCAGCAAATTTAGTAGTAAGATCATTGGAAAGCTGGCTAGAATGCTCCGAGTCAATGAATATGCAGTTAGATGTCTTAACGGTAAACATTTGCTTGTTACTAGCAAGTTGGACCTTATAAATTGAAGGGCTATCTGTATAGCCGATGAGCATAGCACTTTCTATGCATAGGTGGAATTTGCTTCCTGGTATTCTTCATTCTTTAGCGATATGCATATAGCAAATACTGCCAAAGGGTTTCAGGTGAACGATCGAAGGCTTTTTATTGTACAGCATCTCAAAGGGTGTTTTACTTTGAGGTAGCTGTGAATGGGGTAGGTGATTTCGGATATAGACCGCTGCATTGCATACTTCACCCTAAAGTTTTAGGTCTGGAGTAGTGTTATTGGGATTAACTAGATCTAAGATTATGCTTCTAGCCATAGTCTAAATTGTCCGATTGTATCGCTCTAGTACTTTATTCAACTCATAGGAATATGGGGGTATGTAGATATATTTTATACCCTTAGTTCTAATGAACTTATCAGCCTTCATATATTCACCACCATTATCAGTAACGATAATTAAGACAGTAGTATTGAACTGTCTCTCTATGAGCATGATAAAATCTCTTATAATCTCTGAAGTATCTGAAGATTTGTTCCTCAGGAAATATATCCAACCCATCCTAGTAAAATTATCAATAAAAGTAATATAATATTGCGAGTTACCATAGGAGGGTAAGGATTGCTTTCCACTCAAATCACTATAAAGCAACTCAAATAACCAACTAAATCTGGCTTCAGTAAGGCTTTGTGGAACTGCATTCATGGATTTAGCTAATATATAAGCTTTGCAAGAGAATTCAGCAGGCTTTGGAGGTATTAAGGAGCTATCCATATATGCCTAGCTGGTTACCTTACTCGAATGCCCTAATGATCAGTACCAGAAGGCAAACGATAATGGCTCTTGCACTTTTGCTCTTTTAGTAGCTTGTGTCACAACCGTCTCTTCCTAGCCTAGTCTGACCTAGTTGTTGTTATTTATTATTCCTTCTAGCATTACCTGCGAACTCAGGTGATAGTATTGTTATCTCAACTCTCGAGATAAGGGGTCTCGAGAACCTTATTCCTTCTGATGGTCTTGGCCAGGAAGGAAGCCTGTATATATAACTTGCTCTCTCTGCCCTCTTGTTGGATCCCTATCTAATGTCTTGTATACCTAATACAGGATCTTGCTTCTCTCTATACTGGTGTACCTTCCTCGTACACCCCCCCTCCGCCTTTGCCTTGCCTTGCCTTAGCCTTCATCCTCACCTCTGTCTTTACCTCCGCCTTTGCCTTGCCTTACCTTGGCCTTCATCCTCACCTTCGCCTTTGCCTTTGCCTACTCTCCCCCTGCCTCACCTCTGCTCCCGCTTCTGCTCCCGCCTCTACCCCCCGCATCATTGTACTCCTTGGTCCTTTCCCCCTCGAGCCCTGTTATACTATATTGGATCGTTCCTCGACCAACTGGTACGACACCCATAGATCCACAGACAGCAACACCCCCGGGACCCAAGTTCCAAGCCTGGAGGGCCCTTCCAATTCCCTCAAACCCTGCAGCACTACTCCTTTACTACTAAGAAATCATCAACATGTTCGAGGCCACTGACCTCCTAGGGACAGAACAAGGTGCAGAGCTAGCCTTGACCTAGCAAGTTCTAGAATCAGTCAAAAAAGAGCTCTAAACCATACAAAGAGAACTTTAAGCCACCAAAGACATGGTTACTGTCCTGCAAGATGAGATGTCCGAGGACAAGCTAGCTATACGAGCCCTAACCCATGCTGTCTTGAAAGAACCAGTACCATCAGACACCACTCTATAGAGGAATGCCAAAACGCAAGATTTGCTGGCCCCACCAAAATTCAATGGGGATCGAGCCAGGCTCAAAGCCTGGAAAAATTCCATATATTTGAAGCTCAATGGGGATGCGGCCAAGTTTCCCACCATCCAACACCAGCTGACTTACGTCTATGGCCTCCTGGAAGGCAGAGCAATGGACCAGGTGCAGCCCTACATTACTGCAACCGGCATCACTCTGGCTGATGTCTCGGCCATGATGGCCATCTTACACTAGGCTTTCGGGGACCTAGATCTGGTGGGAACTGCCACTCAGGCGCTGCGGAGTCTCAAACAAAAAAACAATGAACTGTCAATGTATATTGCGGAATTCTCTCGGCTGGCACCTGAAGTCGCTTGGAATAATTAAGGGAAATTGGACCAGTTTAACGAAAGCCTCACATATGAACTAAAGCAAGCTCTGGTTTACTTCCCCAAAGTCAATACCTTGGAAGAGCTGATCGACCAGGCTAGTGGGGTCGAGCAGAAAATGGCCACGCTTCGAGAATATCCAAGGGCCCCCCCAGTAACCTGTAATGTATTCTAGGGGATTAGGATAATCTGATAAGATCTGATCTGATTAGATAAGATAAGATCTTAATCCAGTTATCTCTAATTAATATAGTAGATTATAAAGCACACAATTGCTACTATTGGTAGAAAGATATATAGAATAGTAGCTGCTATGTAGGTTATGATCCTGTGCATACTATATAGTATAAGATAGAAGTTATGGAGTGCCAACGGCACTAATAGATTAACCAGTGGAACTCTTATATTGATTGTATCTATCTCTACTTCCTTCAGTCTATCCAGTCCATTCCTTAGGGGAATGAATCTGGTATATATGTAAATTCTCTACAGAGGGGTGAGTCAGAATTGAGGCAGTGCAGTAGCAGTGCTCAGGCTCTGACTCATACATGATTTGAAATCCACAACAGTTATGACTCATCATCTGAGTCATGTGAAATACATGAGTCAACAAGGCAGATAGCCCAATGTTTTGGGTGCTTGTTGAGGTTAACATAAGAAATTACATAAGTTGTAGGGTAGAGGGATCATATGCAAGAACTAAATTATCATAATAGTAAAGGGGTACATATTCCTTAGAGAGTTACATATTAGGAGGGGGAGGAGGTCCATAAACTTTCCTAACTATCCCAATATCCAGTCCATCAATTATTGACTTAAAGAACTTCTGGAAGTTTTCCTCCTCTTCCTCACTAACTCTTAGAGCATTAGTAGAGACTGGGGCAGCTAGTACCTTCTTCCTCTCATTATTGATCATGTCCAGGGTTTCTTGCCTGGTCTTGTGAATACTAGCCTTGTAATTAGTAATCTTCCTTTTCTTAAAGGTACTTCCCTTATTACCATTCAACCAAAAGTCTCTTTTCAACCCTAAGTCAACTGCCTCTTCTGGTACTCACTCATTATACTTGTTTAGCCACCCTTCCCACTTTACCAAATACTGCAACTTTCCTGTTTTAGGTGCTGACCTAAATTCCAATACTTTTTCCACTTCATACCTATCTTCCTTAACTGGTCCTGGTTGAGGTTGATCTCTGGTAGGGAACAGTTGAATAGGATTCTGGAAGAAAGGCTTAAGTAATGAAGTGTGGAATTTGTTGTCAATATTGTTCAGGTCAGGAAAGTCAGTGAAGTCCAGTTTAGCTGTTTGGCTCCATGGGTAATAGTGGATAATGTAGAAGGGTCCAATCCATTTTGGGGATAGCTTGGATGTGTGGTACCTGGCAGAGAGATTCTTGGTAGATAGCATCACTTGGTCACCAGCTTTGTAGCTAGGAGATGCTTGTCTGTGTTTGTTGGCTTGCTGAATTTGGCTTTCTTTGGCTTTGGTGAGATTTTCAGCAGCTTCATAGAATCTGGTAGTAGGGTCTGAATAGACTTGTATAGGGTGAGGGAGAGGAGATGCTGATAGTTTGGGTTGGTAGCCCATCCTAATTTGGAAAGGTGACTTCTTCCTAGAAGATCCAACTCTTACATTCACCTCTGTTTGAACAGAAGGTATTGCTTTAACCCAATTGAGTCCTTCCAACTTCTTGGCAGTATACATAGGAATAATAGTTCTGTTCTTCCTCTCACTTA
>ML121576.1:321477-349580 GCA_003788615.2 Terfezia boudieri ATCC MYA-4762 | reverse complement strand
ACCCGGTTGTCGTATTGCAAGCTGTCAAACTTGCATAGCTGGTATTAGACTCGATGGAGTTCCTGGTTCCCCTTACCATAGTTGTGGTTAGTCTATGTGCTAAATCTCCCTAACTCCTCTCTAATTACCGTCATCTCGTTGTAGTAGTCCGAGGGGTTGGCTCTGTGGGAGGCTAATTATGTCGTGTCTCTGAGCTCGTTCGTCGGCCATCTTACTATGGTGGTGGTGGTGGTGGTCATGGTGCTGGTTCTGGTGCTCTAGGATGGGGTGGAGGTGGTGCAGGTCGTCCCAATCCTTAAAAGCTTCTGTCTGTCCACCGGCCTTTTCGTGGTGGAGGCTTATTTAAGTTCCCCTTGTCTCTGGTGGACCTCCCGACCTGTGAGGTCTACCTACTGATGAAGGAGTAGTGAGAGTGGTCCTTACTTCTGGTCTTCGAGCGTATACAACCCAATACAAACCTTCCCTTCCGTGATCTGATCACCTTCTGATTAGCCCAATTCATAGAATGAACCCGTGTCCAATTCCTCCGATACCGTAATATAATGCCTCTAGTGATGGTTAGCCTGGCTCGTATGATGCTCAATCGTCCTGACTTCTTCTGATCGCAGTCAGGAAATGGATAGAATAAGGTTCTGGATTTGTTGTAAGGCAATTTGAGTATCGTTCGATAGTTGTGCCTGGCTGTTCGCTGCAGCATTTGCTGTGTTCTGTACATCTGCAGCAGTTTTTTGAATAAACTCTGTATGTGTCCTCTGGGTCTGTTGGAGGTGCTGCACTTTAGCTAGTGCCGCTTGCTTTTCTGCCTCCAATCGTTGAATTTGTGCTTTCATAGCAACATAGCCTGGGTCAACAGGTGTTCGATGGCGAGCAGCAGGTTGCTTGCCTTTACTCGATGGTCCTGGTGGGACAGAGGGTGCTACCGAGTGGATGATAGGTTCTGGAGAGGAGGAGGATAGTGATCCGACTCCTATTTGCTGACGGGGGGTGTCCCATCGTTCCTGGAACTGTGGAGTCTGGAATGGAGGTGCATAGTGTTGTGTAATAAACTGTTCAGCTCGTTGCTGGGCCTGGATAACACTATCTTCATCGTTGTCAGGCATGGGCTCATCGGAGCCTGGTCCGAGTAATCCTCTCAACATAGATATAGTTGTAGGGGATTTGGGGGGTGTTGGTGTCTATAGAGGTGTATAGACAAGCGGTGTAATGTTACAGGCGAGCTGCAACTATACGAATACTTCAGAGTGTTGGTAAACAAAAGCGGAGATAAGTATAAACGCAGTTATAACTCGGGTGTAGTATGGACTCGATAAGAGTAAAGCTATATGAGACTTAGAACACCGCTTGGGTCTTATTCTATTAACTATGTAAAAGCGGTGGCTTATATAGAAGCGTTGATCTGATAAACCCTTATCAGATCTGGACGACACTTTCTAAAGCAGAGTAGCAGCGTTGCAGCCTGGTATTGCCTAACTGGGAAGTCCCTTCCCGATTAGGATCCATGCAGGCTGACACACATTGATTAGGCAGCCTGAACTTCAACGCATTGCAGTCAGGCTGATATACAGGAGCTGAAAACCTAATACAACCAATAACGATACATGACCGACAAATATAAGAACCATATGGAATATTATAGAAGAGAATACATGTATGAGAACACATTCAGAGGTCACACACTTCCTTACTCCAATACCCGTCCAATCCAGGACACATTACCCGCATCTATATGGTTGATCAGGCCATATCAGTCCGCAGCCATAAATAGGTATTGGGATATTCCCTAACTAGGGTAGGTCTCTTACCTGAGCCATAACAATTCCCACCACAGAGGACGATTATATCTCCACCAACATCGATCCTCCCTCCATTACCTATCATCCTCATATTTATACCAATGCTATAACCACCTCTCGGAAAGTTACTCCACAATAAAAGATCATTATTCCAGAGAAAATGGTATCTCGCGGAGCTATTAATTTCAAGCATGTCGACTGCGACTACAACAAGTGTCGTGGAAAAGCGGAAGTGGCAGGACACCACTACTCTTGCCCCTACCTCGACGATGAGAACCAGACAGAAACCGAAGACACCAATTATGACATCGTGAAGGAAGAGGACTCTTCTTCGGAAGAAGAGGCCCTCATGGAAATTCCAGAAGAAATATTTGAAGGGTATGATCGAATACTGAAACCAGAATGCAAGCCTCAAATAGTTCTTGGACTTAGATTTGTTCCTCTTACTAAGGAACAACTCGAGGAAATATCTAAGGGGAAAGCAAAAGCGGAGGCAATGGTACCAGATATCTCTACCCCCGAAATCGAAATCGAAGTAGCATTTAGATTGGATACTGCTCTCGCGCACTATCTACAACATTGCAAGGAACACTGGTCCTACTGCAAGGACTACTATTGTCCAGCACACGGAAGCTCTCATCAAATGAGTAATAGATATTTTGATATCACCAAGTATGCTATCTGCGGAGAAGAGGGACATGGCAGCTTGACCTGTATCTTCTTGGATACAGTTCTTATAAAGAGAAAGGAACACCTCAGGACTATAGTTAAGCAGCTAAGTGATAAACTAGAGTCCAAAGGTGCTGTAGTAGTACCGCCTCCACCTCCTCCTCAACCTACACTAGTCGAGCTTTTCCAGACCTCCAACGGGGTAATGACCTACCGCCAACTAGAGGAAGCTCTCAAAAATGCACCAATCGCACCTCAACAAGCGTGGAATCCTCCACAACCTCCAGTAGCGAGCAGCAGCAATGCAATCCAGATCGAAACTGCAGCAGTCACCACTCGTTCCCAGAAACGAGCAGCAATCGAAGAACGACCAATTCTCATTCCCATGCCAAAGTACAAAGGTCCCAGGTAACGCTGTGATTTTTGTAAACTCCCAGGACACAACTCCGCCACTTGTGAGAAGAAGAAGCCTACTATTTATGACTTCAACCATCGGATCGAGCCAACTCTCAATAAGCTCATCGATGACAAGCAGGTCAGCAACGGTTGGGAAGACGACAAGGACTACTATATCATTCAATGGTTGGACTAGGGAAAAGGAATGAAGGCAGCATACCAAGCATGTATGAAGGTATGTCCAATCTGGAAGGAACACTATGATTCAACAGTGCAGTGGAAGAATCATAGGAAAAGAGATGGTTTTTTGCATGTCAAGAACATACAGGGACAATGGAGATTAGTTTTACCTAGTACTTTCAATATCGAAGGTAAGAACTATCTCGAACTAGTGATAACTGAAGCACATGAAGCAACAGCTCATGGTGGAATCGAAAAAACCATGAGATACCTTACTGACCGATATCAATATCAGTCCTTTGCAGAAGTGGTTAAGGCCTATGTCGGCAGTTGTGATACTTATCAACGGACTAAGTATTCCAACAGAGCACCTCTTGGGCACGTAACACTATTACATGTACCAGAGAGACCTTGGACGGATATATCAATGGATTTTCTTAAGTTAGCACCTGTTTTCACCAAGTGTTCTATCCTGTATCTGAATATTCCTGTTGAAGAAGAGCATATTATTTGTATTTCTCGACTTTGGACGATTGTCGATAGACAATCAGGATTCAAATTTCTTATTCCTGTACAGACAATTTCACAGCAGAACAATGTACTGCTACTTTTGAGACTCATGTAGTCCCGATTATGGGATATCCTTTTTGTATTGTTTTTGATTGAGACACTCTTTTTATGTCAACTCACTTTAAGGATTGGGCAAGGAATAAAGGAATCAAATTGGAACCGTCTACTGCGTACCATCCTCGTGCAGACGGACAATCTGAAATCGTTAACAAGGAAATCTTGCAAGTAGCAAGAGCGTGTGAGATCGAAGGATTTGGCTGGCTACAGAAATTACCAGAGATACAGTTGAAACTCAACTCTAGGTATAATGCCGCCAGGAAAAATAGTTCTTTCCTTACATTATTAGGATTTAATGCATACCACGGAGTATCGATATTATCATATTCTATCAACGCCTATAAATCAGCAACCGAACATCATAGTAATACATCTCAAAATCTCTATGACGCCAAGAAGACTTAAGCATCTCAAGCAAATAAACGAGTACCCATAACGACTAAATTTAACCTTGGTCAACAAGTCATGTTGTCCTCAGAAAATATCAATCTATCGAATGTCTCAAACAAACTCAAGCCACGATGGCTAGGTCCCTTTCCTATTATATCAACTAATTGGAAATGAAACAACTATAGCCTCGATTTATCAAGTCAACCAAACCTTAATCTCATATATGATACTTTCCATATCAGCAAGCTGAAACTTTATCGAAACAATGATCCATCTAAATTTCCAAACAGACAATCCAGAGAACCTGGTCCTGTAAAAGATGATCGTTATGAAGTAGAGAAAGTATTAGAATTCAGAACGGCACCATGAACTGGTGAACGTCAATATAAGGTTAGATGGCTCGGCTACTCTCCTAAGCATGATTCTTGGGTAAACGCCAAGGATATCACTCAGGAGATTCTCCAAGACTTTTGGACAACCGGAAGCTTAGAGAATACATTCAAGAGACATCGAACAACCAGAGGAAAACAAGGACCTCGTACTAGAGATGAAACTCGAGCTCTCATACAACAAGAACAAGATTGAGTCCTAAATCAGACGAACCCTATCGAAATACACACCAACACCAACATACTCAAAATGCATAAAATTCTTGGAAGAATGGAAGCGAGAATGGCAGAAGCATGAACTATAAATATAGTAAATCCTTCTAAGTGGGGAAGTGTAATAAGGAAGCTTATTGTCTTGTATTTCATATCCTGTATTTTCTATATTTATTGCATTATTAGGTAACTAGCATTCACGGTCGAATCAGCAACTGCCGTATTCGGTAGTTCAAGGGCCATGGAATTTGCCATGGTAAATTCCATGGAACTTGCCGTTTCCTGGACACCCTCTTAGGCTCCACACCCTCCTGTATGGCACACCCTCCTCCAGAGGTGTGCCTACCATCATTATATATTTCCTTAGTCATTAGGGTCTCTGAACAGCTATATAAAGGCCGCTGGATCCCCTCTGGAATCCATCAGTCTTCAGACAACTCGAATAGCAGCGATCAGATAGATAGCATAATTACAACCGAAGATTACACCTTTTATATTATTGTTCCTTACGGAACACCCCCTCTTAGTAATCAACCTACCCTTCTAAGGCAATCCCTCAGCAGAACCAGTATACACAAACATCCGTCCCCAAGCGGATATAGATTGTATAAATGGTACCGAATGACTACTGTCTAGTATCATTCATTACACTAGGGATCCTGCCATTGGGACCACAGACAAAATTTATGAGATAATTATTTTAACCGTAATTCCCGCACCTTAACTCTGTGTAGGGTGCCTGTATCAACCCAGGTTAACCTACTTCGAGATTCTCTAACTTCATACAGTGGCTCTTTCCAAGCTGTTATCAGATATTACTAGGGCTTGTATAACACCTGCATGAGTCTAATACATATGATATTTACTTTAAGCTATAAACCATCCCTATCTCAATCCTTATCTCCATTCTCATCTCCATCTCTATCCCTATCCCCGTCTCCATCCCCATCTCCATCTCCATCCCTGTTCCCATCTCTATCCCCATCCCTGTCTCCATCCCCATCCCCATCTTCATTCCCTGCATTGTTTTCTACTTCTGGCTCTGGCTTAGAAGGGTAATACTATTCATTGAAGTCCCCCTCTTGAGGTGGACCTTCAAATGCTGCTATTGCAAGCTGTTCTGCAGCCCTCTCATTATTGGTACATGCAAATGCCCTAGCACCTGCAAGTGCTGAGGCACATGCTCTCACATAGGACTTACCGTCCTGTGGATTTAACCACCTTATCCAGCTGAATATCGCATCATTGTCCGAATCTATGATTTCGGCCATTTGGTATCCCTTAAATAGCTTGTAACGTCTTATGAACTCCGCAACTTGAAGCTGCCCTTTAAACAGACCAATCTTCTTCCTGCACCTGGCCTTACCATGTTTGAACCCGTGGTCAGTCCGTGACCAAGTCTTGGCCTTCTTCCTCCTAAATTTGATGAGGTATAGTTCATTCTCGGAATTTGTAAGGAATACATGTTTTGTCTTGTTTTTATCTCCTGTTTCCGCCCAGAATTGTTTTCTTATCTTTGTGTTTTATTCCTGATTAGGTAATTCCCTTGGACAGATTAGTATACGCATTACTCATATGTTAGTTATATTCTCTTCAGCATGGTTTATCTTTCCTTTCCTCAGCTATTACGTGCTTTCAGTACATCATAGAAATAGTCAGGCACTAACTATTCCTCCTCCTGTTTCAGCTACCTATTCCGGTCGGTAACCTGATGTCATGTTTATTATTTTATTTCTTTCTACAGCCTTGTTTCTATTACATTCTTTGGTGTCATCTATGATACTAAACGTATCAATAGTAAGTCTTCTTGTATCCATAATGATCTGGAATTGTTATAACTCTTGATAATTGTTTCTTGGATGAGTCCTTCTAAGACTCATTGCCTTAGGATTCAGTTTCTATAAAAGACCTGATTTCCGCGGCCTCTAGTTAGGACAGATCTCTTTCAGTACCTTCTATTCTAGCAACATCAGAATATACAAGCTACACTGGTAATATTCTTGTCTTGCCTCTTTACCCGTGACCAGACACCTCTCTCCTCTCTCTACAACTACACCTGCGGTTCGCTGCTTTCTAGGACTCCTGTATAGGACTTAGAGACAGCGTCAACTGCCTCTACCACGTTAGTAGAGCCGTGCTCCCCCGGGAACACCTCTACTAACTTGGCCTACACTTACATTTTTTTTACCATCAAACCCGCTTTAAAAATTCCTCCTTTCTACTCTAGGGACTGATCACCCCTAGTGACTCTTGAACCCATCTAGACTCTCCAGAACCCTCCAGAATACTCTTAGGTAACGTATACCTAATCCAGAACCGAGCTCAACAAGGCCAGTGAATCAGTCAGCCACTATTCTCCCTTGTCATTTCCAGAACGCCAGAAAATTCCTATCAGCACTAGTATTAGTACTAGACCTCTTTATGAATGCAATATCCAGCACAAGCCTTATGAAGAAAAATTAAGCAAGCTCAATGGCGTCAGAACTACCTGCAGTATCCAGATCCTCCAGCAGGCTTTCTGGAAAGAATTCAGAATTTTCTCCTCTCAAGAGAAATCCCCCTTCCAGAACTGCATTAAGACAAAGCAGCACGAGCTGATCCTGCAGAATCAAGCAAAGAAGAAGATGATGAGTTTGAGTCAGACGATGAACAAGAAGAAGAATCTGACACAGAACAAACTCCTAGACTATCTACTATAGGTAAACGGCCAGAAGTAGTAGTTCAACAGCCAACTCCTCGCAAACTATACCGATTTGCGGAAGACCCCATTCCAGAGGACGAAGTAGCAGTCAAAGAGCTAATCCAAACAATGAAGATGTTTTATTATGCTCACAAACCCAATGGACCTACCTTCGATAATGATCCAAATGGAGTAGTAAAGCTAATTCATGCTACAAATGATTTTAGCTAAGGAACTCAGACAACAAAATATTCCAGGACAGTTCCCAATCACTCCAGAAAAACCAGCTCGACAAGGAACAAGACAACTCAATATTCCTACAGCTCCGTAGAAAGCTAAGGAGACACAACAAGGTCTCTTTGCTAAAGCAACAAAAGAACTTCGTGATACCTTTAAGCCAAATATACCTAATATACCTTCATTAGGAATAGGCTCATCATCCTCTAGTACACAGCAACAACGTCCATCCGTTTTCTCATAGTTCGCAGCAACTCAAAGGAGCCTATCCGCTCCTCCTGGATCTCATATAAGCACTAGTGGAGCTACTCAGACATTGTGGTCATCACCTTCAAATCCTCCTAGTACTACTGCGTTTAGTACTAATGCTCCTCAACAAAATACTCAAGCACCTCCTACATCCTCCTCCAATCCTCTGCAGACCCCTAAGAAAACCCCTACTAAGGTTCGGTTATCTGCCCCCCCAGGACCCCCTGGTGATTCAGATGAATCAGACTCTGATTCATCAGAAGGTAGTAATCGTGGCGCTACTGGTAGTAATCATGGGTCTGGTGGAAGAGCAGGAAGATCTCAAAGTGTAGTTTCTACTGCAAGTTCCGTATTCGGTAGTAGTAAACTCAAGGCTCCAAAACTCGAGAAAAATAACGGATCTGGCAAGTGGAAGCAAGCAGCTACATTTGACAATTGGGTAGATGATGCCATGGATATTCTTGACATGGGAGATCTCGATCCAGACTCCAAAGAAGCTATGATTTGGCTAGGTTGGCATCTAGAAGGAGATGCAAAAATCCTGCATAGTTCATACAGAAAAAATCCAGAAACCAAGCTATATACAGTAGCTCAGTTCCTAAAAGAGTTTAGGAAATTCTGTATCCTCTTCACTAGCAAAGACCAACTCTGGACCGAATTCCAATCAATCAGACAAACCCAGAATGGACGCACTAAGCCAATTCAGCAAGTTGCGAATAAGATCAAGCAAATGCAACTCCTCCTTACGAAAATTACTGATTGGCAATGCTATCACCAATTATTGGAAGCTATGGACCCCCCTCTCCTCTATAAGGTTAGGGCATATGTGAATGAAGATATGCCATGGGATGAAATAATTGAGCTCTGCAGTAAGCATGACTCAGTTATGCATAAGTATCAAACCTCCAAGAAAGACAACAAGTCCAAGAATGGTCAAAAAATGCGCCAACAACCTTCTACCTCACAGGGTAACTCCAATTCAGGACAAACTAAATCCTCCTTTAGCAAGTCCAAGCCAGTCAGCAAGCCCACCAGTACGAACCCAGCCTACAAGAAGCTTACTCCAGAAGAAAAAGCAGACTTAACTAAGAAAGGTGGATATTATTACTGCAGAAAGGTGGGTTATCAAGCTACTAACTGCCTGGTTAAGAAGCAACAAATCAGAAGTGCAGCTGGCATGACCCAACAGGAAGAAGATCATTCAGAACGAATCACTTCTGCAGCACAATTCATTCAGGATCAAGAACCCCCTATTCTACATACCAAAGGAAAATCAGTAACCCCTATTATTGATGCAGCTAAGGAACACCTCCTAGTTACAACAAAAATTGAAGGTTACCCAGTTAAGACCCTAGTGGATCAACAAACTGCAGGAGCAGACCTAATTAGTAGCAAATTTTGCACCTTGCATAATTTGTTATTATATGCACTAAAGAATCCTATCACCTTGCAGATGACTATGAAAGGGTCTAAAGGGTCAATAAGCCACTACACCAAGGTTAATTACGACTGACTAGGATGGTCAGAAGAACGAATTTTCTATATGGCAGCCCTCAAGGATTGGGATGTAATCTTAGGCTCCCCTGCACTAAGACACACTAAGGCAGTAATCGATATGGGACACATGAGCGTCACTATCCAACCTCCTGGAACTCCCCGATTCACTCTCACCCCCTGGAAGATTACGCCAAGTGTGAAAAATACAAGGAAAAAGGAGATTACAGTAACTAGTCTCCCTACTCTTGCACAAACGCGAGTTATACATATCTCAGCTATGCACACCTTTACAGTTATTAGTTCTACAGCTATAACCATGCAGCCTCATCATAATGTCTTTGATGAGTTTCCTGATGTATTTCCAGAAGAGAAGAACCTGGATCTACCACCTCTTCAAGACAATATGAATCATACTATTGATCTCAAAGATCCTAATACAGTCTTCAAGCCGAGACCTATTAAGCCAAAGGAGAAGTTCTTACCTCAGTTATTGGAAAAGCTCTGAGAAGAGGAAAGGACAGGATGTATCTATCGATCCAATGACACCTCCTGCTTTGCTATATTTGTTATTCCCAAAAGAGACGATCCAACTAAAGCAAGATTCTTGCATAATCTTGTGGCACGAAATGCTTTGACAGGATTGAAGCCTAGTCTCATTCCTAGTCAAACCCTCATTAGAAACACTCTTGCTAGAAGAGAATTCGTTTCTAAGATTGATATCAGCGATGGATATCATCGGGTTAGGGTTATCCCAGAACATGAAAAGTATACTGCATTTTCCACTCCTTATGGAGTGTTCAGATCCCGAGTAATGCAACAAGGAGATTGCAATGCACCCACTACATTCCAGAATGCTATGAACAATCTGTTCAAAGATGAACTTGGAATCTTTGTATACATCTACATTAATGACATTTTTATCTATAGCAATACTTATAAAGAATATCTTGAGCATGTTCGACTGGTACTTCGAAAGCTCAGAGAACATAAGTTCTATGCTAATCGTGAGAAGTCACAATTCCTCTCTAATGTTCTGCAGTGCCTAGGACATGTCATTACCTAAAGAGGAATCTCTCCTATTCCTAAATCAATAACCAAAATTATTGATTGGCCAATTCCTCAGAACCGAACACAGCTACAAGCATACCTAGACATAGTAAACTATCTTAGTAGCGTCATTCCATATCTCGCAAATCTGGCAGCTCCCTTAACCGAGATGGCTGGAGCTACTGCAACCTGGGATTGGACACCAACTCACACCACCTCGTTTAACCTGATGAAAGCAGCACTTTCGGCTGATCCTGCAGTGAAACTAATTAACTACGAGTCTCCAGATCCAATCTATTTGGTAACGGATGCTAGCTTAATTGGTACCGGTGCCTGGATAGGACAAGGACCTACTCTAGCAATGATTATTCCTGCAGCATTCCACTCTCGCAAATTTAATCCTGCACAGGAAAACTACTCTACATTCGACAAGGAACTACTAGCAATTGTAGATGCACTAGAGCACTTCAGAAGTGAACTTAGTGGATGCACGTTCACTATCCTCACAGATCATAAACCTCTAGTTACATTTCCAATGCAACATGATCTAACTGGGAAGCAAGCTAGATGGCAGCAAATTATACACCAATTTTAATGCTGTATCGAGCACCTAAAGGGGAATAAGAACGTGATTGCAGATGCACTTTCGAGAGTCTTTATAAACCCCTCTCTGGTCCCCACTCTCTCAGATTATATTCCTCATTCCATTGACTCTCCTCAAGCCCCTCATACCTTCTACAACTCAAATACCTCGTCTAGCTCCTCCAATTCAATTCCTGAATCTTCTAGGGTATCTCCAGCGAATTTCTCGTCTTCGATTTACCCTATTCCAGACCCTCCTGAAGTCATAATGTCAGCTGCAACTACCAGAGCCCAAGCCAAAGCCAAAGCCAAATCTCGCAGCTCTAGCTCTCCTCCTCTAGTTAACAATGAAAATCAAGCTCCTCAATTCTTGTCAACTCCTCCTCCAACTCGCCACGGATTTCCTGATAACAGTTCAGAAGATGTTATGCTCACTATGGTAGCTAATAATCCCGTCTTCAAAACTTGTTCTTTGACTTTACCTCCATATAATCCCTATGATAAAGACTCAATCAATGCAGCAGGATATCGAGCAAAGCATGGACTTATGCATTGGATGGCCTGTAAGGATGAAGGCTGTCGTTACCACGTACACTCACATATGAATCAGAGAAGACCTCCTTCAAATGACTACTATTCATACTGTGACAGAAGCAGTCACTATACTTATTCCTGCAGTATCTACCGAGCGGATCAGGAATACTTCAATAAAACGGCAACAACGGCAACAGCAAAAGCCAACGCCTCCAGCAATCCTCCTCCTCCTCCCTCTCAAGTATTTTCCTCTCCTCTGCAAATGACTCCAGCAAGCTCACACAGTAATGAGAACTGGACATACATTAATAAGGGAAAAGGGAAGGTAGTAGAAATTAAGACAGACTTAGAAGAAGAGGAATTAACTGACCTCGGAGACACTCTATTCCCAGTCCCTCCTCTAGCACCAAGATGGCAGTCGATCTCTTCTACTAGTTCTTATGCTTCTGATACTATTCCTATTCCAACTCCCGATCCTACTATGGCCACAAACTACTTTGTAGTTCCATATTATGTTAATAAAGGCCCATTCAAGATCGAATCATACCTTACCTTCAACTCCTCCACCAAACCCGATCAGGACTGTATTCCAGATCCTGTTACTCTCATCCCAAACGGTGATAATCTACATTAGCAGTGGCTATCTCACAATAGCTACAACAATCTCACAGACCAAGCCACATCACTAGGAAAGAGTACAAAGGAAATTCCTAATGTACTTCCTACCTACTCGCAATAGGGAAGGTTTTTGGCAGAAGGATATATTCGAGACCCTGTATTTTCGAAGGTTATTTCTCCCCCTCTCCGCAATGGGTATATGGTTGGAGATGGCATTCTTTATTATACCTACAATGATCAAGTACGCCTATGCATTCCTGATACTCAGCCATGTAATACCCTGATCAAGCCTACTCTCCTTGAAAGATACCATTCCGCTCTTGGACATGCTGGATTTTCCAAGACTTATCATACACTTTCTAGTAATTTCCTTTGGCCAAAGATGGGTAGAGATATTCATTTGTACATTCAGACATGCGCTGTATGTTAAACTACAAAGAACTCTACACAACGACCTTATGGTCTCCTTCATCCTCTTGCTATTCTGAGCAAGCCATTCACACATCTAACTATGGATTTCCTGGCCCTACCACCTATCAAGACAATTCCCTCGAATTGTATTATGGACCATGTTTGGACCATAGTATGCAGGCTCACAAAATACACCATCATTATTCCTCTGGCAGCCGGTTATACTTCTCAGAGCCTGATCAACCTTTATATGTCTCAAGTCTACCCTCATTTCGGATTTCCACAAGACATAGTCACAGATCAGGACCCTCTCTTTACCTCACGCACATGGAAGGATTTCTATACTCTCAATAATATTCATCAGTCCATGTCAACTGCCTATCATCCAGAAAGTGATGCGCAATCAGAGATTGCTAATAAGGCAATTTTGACGATTTTGAGAGCTAAGCTTCAGGAACATGGCGGCAGCTGGCTACCGATCATCCCTCTCATTCAGGAAGCTATCAACAACTCCATTGATACATCGAGAGGCACCACTCCTTATACTCTTGTCTTTCGATTCTCCCCTACCTATCAAGACACTCTGACCCGTACTGATATTCCCACACCAAGACCAGATGGGCTATCTAATGCTCTAAGGACAGCAGTACGACAAGAGTTGAATAGGAAGCATGTAGATATGACAAGACAAGCTAACAAGAAGAGAAGGCCTAGCCCTGACTACAAGATTGGTGATCTCGTCAAAATTCACCACTCTGCCTTCTCTAGGGAATCTCAGTATTCCAAACTCGAACCTATCTTTCTCGGTCTCTATCCAGTCTCTGCAGTCTACCCGGATATCGACAACTATACTATTAGCACCCCGCTAGCCTCCTCCAGACATATTAAAGTCCATACCTCTCTTCTCGCTCCTTGGCTCAACAATCCAGATCATCTCTTCCTCCAGCAGTCCTTGCCAAAGCCCGGTCCTGTTGAACAGGATACTATAGGCCCAAGGTATGTGTTTGAACGAATTGTCAAACATACAGTCAAGAAGAATGGTACAACGTTATACCTTATCAAATGAGAAGGTTGGGGTGATGAAGATAATACTTGGGAACCAGTTGGAAATATTCTACCTGATGCATTGCAAAAGTATTGGGAAAGTCTCTCTTGGACCGGTAAGCAGCAGAAGAAGCGTAGGTATAGGCCTGGAGCTAAGCGATAGGTATAGTGGATATAGCTCAAGGTTTCATTCAGGTATAAGTGTTATTGGATTTGTTTTTTTCTAACTCATGGCCTGTTTTCTAGTGAAGGATTTTCTAAGAAGGGAAGGATGTAAGGAATACATGTTTTGTCTTGTTTTTATCTCCTGTTTCCGCCCAGAATTGTTTTCTTATCTTTGTGTTTTATTCCTGGTTAGGTAATTCCCTTGGATAGATTAGTATATGGATTACTCATGTGTTAGTTATATTCTCTTCAGTATGGTTTATCTTTCCTTTCCTCAGCTATTACGTGCTTTCAGTACGTCATAGGAATAGTCAGGCACTAACTATTCCTCCTCCTGTTCCAGCTACCTATTCCAGTCGGTAAGCTGATGTCATGTTTATTATTTTGTTTCTTTCTACAGCCTTGTTTCTATTATATTCTCTGGCGTCATCTATGATACTAAACGTATCAATAGTGAGCCTTCTTGTATCCATAATGATCTGGAATCGTTATAACTCTTGATGATTGTTTCTTGGATGAGTCCTTCTAAGACTTATTGCCTTAGGATTCAGTTTCTATAAAAGACCTGATTTCCGCGGCCTCTAGTTAGGACAGATCTCTTTCAGTACCTTCTATTCTAGCAATATCAGAATATACAAGCTACACTGGTAATATTCTTGTCTTGCCTCTTTAACCATGACCAGAAACCTCTCTCCTCTCTCCACAACTACACCCGCAGTTCGCTGCTTTCTAGGACTCCTGTATAGGACTTAGAGACAGCGTCAACTGTCTCTACCACGTTAGTAGAGCTGTGCTCCCCCAGGAACACCTCTACTAACTTGGCCTACACTTACAGAATTGGACGCTACTAGGTTATAAGGGTCCGCATGCAGATCGAACTCATCATGCCGAAAATAGAGCCGATTATCAGGGGCAGGGCTTTGATTGGCCCTGTTGACCCTAGAAAGTTGTACCTGAAATAGTAGTGGCTTGTATATACTATCTGCCACTGAAAGAAAATTCACTAGGTTATCGTCCGTTGTCACACGTTCTGCGTCGTCTAGCATTGTACCATCACATAGTAACTTTAATACCAAACCGAAGATTGCTCTAATGGTCTGACCCTTAGGGACCTGTGAACGGATTCCTTCGATCAATTCAGCTATCATGACTTTCCTTAAAGCCACAAGTTGCTTATTTCGGGCATTAGCCCAGAAATAGTTTCCATCAACGGGGTTGATATCCCTGTTGTCAGCTGGGTCTATAATGGCTACCTGAACTGTATAAGTTGGAAGTGTAATTGGACGTCCTTTGTCCCCCTCCAAGTTATTGGCAGTGTTTTCCTGATTTCGCTTTGTCGAGGCCAAACCCTCCTTCATTTCAGTCTCTCAGTCCTTTTTGAGACAATCTAGTAGGAGCTGGTGGAATCACACTCATGTGCTGTCACTCTCTTTATCCCCTTTGGGGGTTGATAACAATGTATGCCCGGATACAGGAAGTCCGTTTCTCTAGTCGACGGCGTGCTGTTGGAATGCTTCCCAAATAGCAGTTGATGTGCCACACTTACCAGTTATTCCCATCGTCAGTGCATATGCCTTTAGATGCCGCCTCTACTTGTGGTATTCCTCCAAATTATCCTCTCCCCATCCCAGCTGGGTTTTTCGCTCGCGAAATCAGCTGATCCTCCTTTGCTGTGGCCCTTGACATATTCTTGTTGTTGTTGAATAAGTAACTACCTAATATAGTAATACTCAAATTAGTTAATATAGTTCATCCGATATCTGATTTCTAACGTACCTTAAGTAGCTGATGAAATACCTATTGTTGTTGTTGTTATTGTTGTTGTTGTTATTGTCGTCGTCACTGAATAAGTGACTACCTAATGTAGTAATACCCAAATTAGTTGATATAGTTCGTCTGATATCTGATTTCTAACGTACCTGAACTAGCTGATGAAATATCTACTCATTCACTGACAGGAGAGGCCCTTTATATATACACAAGGCTCCATCGCAGTATTTACTATGCTTAGAATCATAATTACTATGGGTTTGGCCTTTATGACCTACTGGACTATGCTAGTTCTTTTTCTAGACTTACATGTCCGATGACCAGTCGTTTGGTATTTACTATGCTTAGAATCATAATTACTATAGGTTTGGCCTTCATGGTCTACTAGACTGTGCTAGTTCTTTTTCATGACCTACATGTCCGATGACCAGTTGTTTGGTATTTACTATGGTTAGAATCATAATTACTATGGTAGGATTAGCCTTCATGACCATGACCTGGTGGACTGTGCTAGTTCTTTTTCATGACCTACATGTCCGATGACCAGTTGTTTAGTATTTATTATGGTTAGAATTATAATTACTATGGTAGGGTTAGCCTTCATGACCGTGAGCTGGTGGATTGTGCTAGTTCTTTTTCATGACCTACACATCCAATGACCAGTTGTTTGGTATTTACCATGGTTAGAATTATAATTACTATGGTAGGGTTGGCCTTCATAACTATAACCTGGTGGACTGTGCTAGTTCTTTTTTATGACCTACACATCTGATAACCAGTTGTTTGAATGGGACATAGAAAGTTCATGAACGATTCAAATACCAACCCTTTGTGAGTGAACTTATACAAACCATAAGGCGTGCTCGAAATTACTATATAAATTCATAGATTGGAATCGAGATAAATTCAATATATATTGGATGCCTGGTGAGAGTTAACAACCTCTAATTAAAGTAGAACATGAAACTAAACTAGAAGTAGATATGTAGCATGATGTATGGTGTGCGCTAGTCTGGGTATACGCATCTGTCCTCAACAAGGGTATCTAGTAGAGCATCGAAGCCAGCCGATAAGGAACCTTGACTGGTTGATTAGTGTAGCCTTTACTCCAGGCCCTTGATATCTCTCTAACGTAGTCGACATTGGTGGCTTGAGAAATGTAGATAAAACCATATCCGCACAAGTGGTAACAGCAATTTACTCCTCATTCTCATCCACCTTCCTCCGTACTACCAGAATTACTACCATATATACCAATTCCAAATCAAGCAGACAAATACCAGAGGCAAGCATAACCTCAAGAAGCATAACCTCAAGGTATGAGCTTTTCATACTTAGTTACTTGCCCAATATCATTGTTTGGCAGTTATCCAGCATAATCTTGGCATGTGCAATTCTGGGCTTAATAGGCTTGCCAAATTGACTTGTTGCACTGGATAGATTTTGATCATATTTTCTGCTCCTTGGGGACTGCGCTTTTGGAAGCTACAAGGCAGCTTCACAACTGTGGTGGTTGAAAATAGTAAAACCTTCAAGGGCAGAAAAAGGCACTAAAGCGGAAAACAATTAGACCTTGATATAAAGCTTGCAGCTAATCCTTTTAGGCGATATCCACGTCGCTTTCCATACTACCTGCAGCCGATTACCACTCCCATGCCAATAGAGGTGCCTGCTACCCCGAGTGAAGCAACAACTGAAGAGCCTGAGGAAGAGGAAGCACCTAGCAAGGAGGCAGAGAACAAGGAGAATGAGCCCGCTCATACCCCATTGCATGAGGTTTAGATTATTCCCCACAGAAATATGGAAGATAAATAGTAGAGACTCCACCAGCAATGAAAGGCTCAGGATCGGAGATGGTGGGAAAGACAGAGAGTAGAGCGAGAAAGGCAGAGAGTAGAGTGGGAAAGATAGAGAGCCCAGATGAATGGAGAGCCTGAAAATGTTAGCTCAATAGAAGGGCTTCTTTTCGGGCCTAGCTGTTCCAATATCCATATTTCTCATGTTGGTCCAATAACTATAAATTTTAGGAAATAATAAATTTATTCCTTGATATCTGCACGTTCTATCAATCAACCTATAAATAGTGTTAATCGACCAGTTAATGGTATCAATTGACTGGGCAATAGTATCAATCGACCAGTCGACGGTATTGGAATCCATTTATTATACTGGTAGGTGCTACCAACAAAACCAGCCTGAGAAACCTTTACATATACTGGCATAAACAGACGTGTACTAGCAATAAGCAACCTGAATTAGGCTGAATTGAGCTAGCTTTCATTCATAGGAAACGCTTGTATCGTGTTCTTACCAGACCAACCAAACTTCCAACAAACAGACTCTTCACGTTTCCATTAACATGAATTCCTTTAGCCCATGTCCAACGATTGGTATATGCCCTTTTTATAGCCAGCCTTTTAAAACGGCTGGTAGGCTCACGATGCATTTGGAAACAAAACACCCTAACATACAACCGTCCCAACGAAAATGAGCAAACACAAACACATATGATAGTCATTTGGACATAACACCACCATCAACGGACATAGCACAACCTCATGGTAGTGCATGCCCCTTTTGCAATCAGGCTTTCAAATCAGCTGGCGCCCTTATGAATCATTTGGAGAAACAACATCCTAAACTCCTGCACTCCCGGAAACGAGCAAAGACCAGTACAAGTAATGCACAATGGGATGCAGAAGGGCAACCAATGGACGCAACATGATTAACTAATGACAATAACTTTGAAGATGACTTGAGACGCCTCTTCTTGGACCTTTCTGACTTTATACTCCAAAATCAGACCAAGTCGCTAGAAGAACAGCGAGAAGAAATTACCTATGATCACACTAATAATTCGGATATGGAGGATCAACAGACTGATATAGTCAATCCCACAGCAGACGCTATGTATTTTCTTACAGACCGTGAAGCAGGCAAAGTTATTTCAGTATACTCCTTAATTGTACAAAGGCAACCAATATACAATTTCTTTCAACCCTTTCAAGATGCCCTAGATTTCAAACTTGCAAGATTTCTATATGAAGCGCGTATGCCAAAGGCTCAGATCAAGGCATTCTTCAAGGATGGCTTCCTTGTGTGAAATCCAGACGCGCAAAGATTTACAACGGATGCCAGTTCTAGGTTTTCATTCCGATCCGCTTCCACCTTGTATCAGAAGATTGACCAAATGATCACTGATCTACCATGGAAAAATAGGTTCATAGACTTAAATCTGGCAAAAAATACAGAGTTCTAGTACCAGGACATTTTGGTGTCATTAAAGTACTTGCTGCGTCGGAAATGCTTTACAGCACACATGTGCTGGGCCCTGGTCAGGCACTTCAACAGACATCAGGAGAGGGTTTATACAGAGATGAATACTACATCATGGTGGTGGGATACATAGGTATACAATTGCCCCATTAGTGACATCTGGGTACGACATTTGGCAGTGATTTGGTTGTTGACTTCAGATCATAGATGACACTCCCGGTGGGCACTACGTTGGTTCCTGTACTCTTTGCATCCGATGCTATCCACCTGACAAATTTTTCTGGTGATGGCAAGGTGTGGCCCATATATATAACTATTGGCAATATCAAGTCTACAGTTCGGAATAAATCGACATCTCGTGCCTAGATACTGGTTGCCCTACTACCTCATAGTCCCAAGCGAGTGAAAAAAGTCCCTAGATGGTCAGAGGAGAAACAGGAGCAAGAGGCTATTCAGGTTTTGCATGATCTACTTATATTTATCTTGTATCCGTTATTGAACGCTGAACGGGATGAGCAGAAAATAAAGTATACTAACGAGGTAATTAGAGAATGTCATTTCCGAGTTGCTGGCTGGCTTGCGGACTATATGGAAAATGCAACAATACATGGGATTTACGCAACCAGGTGTCTGATATGCGAATGTCCTCAGGACCAACTAGGCCAGTTTCAGGAATATCCTATACACAACGCTAAAAAATATTGGGAATGGGTTGACAAATTGGATGCCACAAGTCTTTATAACAAAGGAGTAAAAGCTATCAAAAATGCACTATAGACTCTGCAAGGTGTGGTCCCCCAAGAAGTTATTTGATTGGATATTCTTCATACTATACTGTTGGGGAACCTGCAATATTTAATGGAATGGATTAAAGGTTTTTTGGAAAGCAATAATAGACTCCCCGCGTTCAATAATATCTAGAGTTCGCTACCTCCTTACCCTAGCAATCACGTTCCGTAAAGATCGTATAGGCTTTTGAGTCAACTCTCTGACAAGGAAATGCGATCAATTCTAAGAGTAATCTTGAGGGTTTTCACTGCTTCTCTGTACTACAAGACGGACACACCACGTCCCACAGGTGCCCAAGAGCAAGATTTCAAGAAAGCAATCACTTGTGTGCAGTACTTGACTGATTTTGCACTCCTCTTCAGATATCGAAGTCATACTGATAGTACTATAAGATATATGTGGTAATATTTGAAACACTTCCATGCTACGAAGTATGTTTTTTTACGATATTGAGCTAGCAAAGCAGCAAAAGCCAGAGCAGATGAGGTGTCCAAACAGCTAACGGAACAGAATTGGAGTCGCAACCTCGAGTCGAATGCAAACAGACGCATAGCAGTGTAAAAGGCTCATCGTGTGGCAGAAGATAGAGAGGAACGTGCATACTTAGTGAATCAGGTTCTGGTGGAGGATTCACACTTTAATTTTCCAAAAATCTATCTAATGATGCACTGGACTGACTAAATCTTCCACTGTGGCACCTTGCCCCACTTTTCAACCGAGATTTGCGAGACTTCGCATAAGAAATTGAAGGACACATACCATCGGAGTAATCATGTTGACAGCATCCTGCAAGTAATCAAGGGTTATAGCCGATGTCATAACTTCGCCATGAGGGAATTAGAAATGGCCACATGGGTAGAAGAAAGTGCAGCAATTCATGAGAGGTTAAGAGACGTCGTATGTCCGAAAGGAAGAGGCATGAAGCTAATTGTAGAAGGTCAAAAGCAAATTTTTATGACACTACAAGGCAAGTGTTGGGTCAAGATAATGAAGAATCTATTAGGTATAGCGGATGAGTTCTTGATTCCTTAGATTAGGAAGCATTTACATCACTTTTTTGAAGACAATATATGTGCAATGGCAGATTACCTACCATTGGACGTAGAGAGGATTTTGTTGAATGTGGAGGTGTAAGCGTACAATACGGTTGAAATTCCAGTACCAGATCAGAATGTGGACGACAATAACTGTTATCAACTACAGCATGTACATACAATAGGTGGGAGAAATTGGTGTAGAAAGGAGGCACAGAACGATGCGGTTTGGGTACATATTGAGTCCATGAGACTACGGCTAGCGTCCGTTACAGAAACTGTAAAGGGTTACAATAGTCAGATAGTAGGGTTTTTGAATGCATTATTTATAGTATAGGGAACTAACAATGAGTGGTATAAATTGGCACATGTTACACTGCTAGACTGAGTGGGGAATCCGACACCACATAGCCCAGAAGGGATGTCCTACATCCCGGAATTTAAACGAGGTGGAGGGCAGATGATTGTATGGTTGTATTCAATTGAGGGAGCTACACATTTGATACCAGTGGAGCTAGAATAGAAGTAGATAGTAAATAATAGAGTAGATTACAATGTATGGAATGAGATGAATGACAGCTAGAGTAGATATTTGTATATAGATTTGGCTAGGGAATGGAATGTATAAAATAGAATACAACATGCATGCCACCAGTTAGACAGGCATGAGTACTTGGTGAATGGCAGGTACAATATCATAAGCAGACAGAAGGGGTACGCATTGGCAACAAGGATCTAGTATTTCAAGAGGAAATTTGACGTGAGTTGGGAGAAAACGGACGCGACGGGGTTGCCAATGCCAAAAAGAGGAATGAGAACTAGTTGGTATTGGCAATGCAGGCAACATACATAAGACAAAATTACATTACAATACCAGGTGAAGCATTGTAATATAAGAAAACTTTTGCTGATATCTCTATCCCCGTCCCTATCTCCATCCCCATCCCTATCTCTATCCCCGTCTCTATCTCCATCCCCATCCAAGTCATTATCATCATCATCATTATCATCTTCTATATTTTACAGTAGTACAATAGGTTATGGTGCTAGAATACAACGTTGTGGAATCCACTAATTGAAGTCCTCTACCTGAGGTGGGCCCCCAAATGCTTTTATTGCAGATGCTTCTATAGTCCTCTCATTATTTATACACTAGAATGTATACCCTCCTAGATATACCACAGTATGAGCCTTTAAATAAGACTTACTATCTTGTGGATTTAACTACTTTAACCAGCTGAACTCAGCCTCATCCTCAGAATCCAAGATTTTATTCTACTTGAGTCCCTTAAAGGCCCTATAGCATTTCTTGAACTTAAAAAGTTGGAGGCTAAACTGACCTATCTTTTTCTGGCATCTTGCCTTACCATGCTCAAAGCTATGGTCTGTCCGTGGCCAAGCCTTTACCTTCTTCTTCCCAAACTCAATTAGGTATAGCTCACTCTTGGAATCGGATGCTACAGGGTAGTAGAGGTCCACCTCCATATCAAACTCATCTGTAGGAAAATAGGGTCGATCATTTGGGGGAGGTCTTTGATTAGCTCTATCTAACCGGGAAAGTTGTACTTGAAACAGCAGAGGCTTGTACATACTATGTGCAACTGCAAGGAAATTCACTAAATCCATATCTATTGTAACTCATTCCACATCATTTGGTTCTGTCCCATCAGGTGGCGGGTTTGTCACTACCCTAAGGATCACTCTCACCGTCTGACCTCTAGGGATCCATGGACAGATCCCCTTAATCAATTCGGCTATTATGACTTTCCTCAAAGCCATGAGTTGCTTATTTTAGGCATTAGCCTATTGATAGTTGCTATCAACTTGGTTGATATCCTTGTTACTAGCTAGGTCTATTATAGTAACTTGTACGGTATATGATGGAAGTATAATTGGACATCCGATGTCTTCCTCTAAGTCGTTCATAGCGTTTTCCTACTTTCACTTGGTGGAGACTAAATCCTCCTTTGTTTTAGTCTATCGGTCCTTTTTGAGACAATCTAGTAGGTGCTGGTGGAATCGTACTTGTGCACTGTTACTCTTTTTATCTCTTTTGGAGGTCGACAACAATTTATATCCAGATGCAGGAAGTCTGTTTTTCTGCTTGATGGTGTGCTGATGGAAAGCTTCCCATCCAGTATTTGACATGCCACACTTACTAGTGATTTCTTTCATTAGTGCATATACTTTTAGATGTCACCTCCATTTACAGCATTCTTCTATGTTATCCTCTCCTTATCCCAGCTAGGTTTTGGCACATGAAATTGTTTGATTAACATTCGCTGGCATATTCTTATTGTTATTGTTATTGTTGTTAGTGTTGCTGAATCAGTTACTACCTAATGTAGTAAAACCTCAGTTAGTTGTATGTTCGTCTGATTTCTGCTTTGTAATATACATTAATCTCTTTTTGATGTATCAGATGGAATAACTGGCCAGCTGTATGAAAACCCAACAATTAAAAGCTTGATTTTAGAAGTGATGTAGATAGTTTAGTTGGATGTACTAGACTGAGAATCCTAATAGACTGGAGAAACCCTTTATATATACATAAGACCCTATCATAGTATATGCTATGCTTAGAACTATAGTAACTATAGTATTGGTCTTTATGACCTGCTGGACTGTACCAGTTTGTTTCATGACCCAATATATCTGATGGCCAGTCATTTGAATATTATTGTACTTTCATAATGGTAAGTTCATGAATATTTCAGTGCCTTTATTTATATACCGGAATGGCAGAAACTTTAGAAAATATACTGGAGTTACTATATACGTTCATGAATTGGAATATTATTAGAGCAAGTATCAATCAGGATGGATTCTATATATATCGGACGCATAGTATGTATTAATAGCCTTATATAATAACAAACAAATAATTGTTAGAAATATATAGTTGAAACGAGAAGTTAGAGACTAGCCTACATAAAATAGGTGCAACCTAAAAGAAGTTACAGAATCTTTGGCCAAAACCTAGTCTAGGCAACCCCTCCTAATGGGTTTCTAAGTTGCTAAGCTTCAAGGGTCAAGACTGGGTTTCGAAACCAAACATAGCTAAAGTCAGCTAATAAACAAAGTAGTTTGTTTAAAACCTTATTTTATTTGAAATAGATCAAGACAAATTCAATATGTATTAGATACCTAGTGTGAGTTAACAACCTCTAATTAAAGTAGAACATAAAACTAAACCAGAAGTAGATAGGTAGCATGATACATGATGTATAGTGTGCACTTCTGTCTTCAATAGGGGTAGATTGAAGCAAGCTGATAAGGACCCCTGACCGGTCGATTGGTAGCCTTCAGGCTTCAGCTCCTTGATGTCTCTCTAACGTGGTCGACGGTAGCAGCCTGATGTAATGTATTGTAGGGGGATTAGGATAATCTGATTAGTGTGTGCCACGCGGCGAGTAAAACTCGCCTCGCTAGCCAAGACTCACCTCGGCGAACGAGTTTTCGGCTGCTAACAAACTCGCCGAGTCGGCTTTTCACAACTCCAACTCGACTCGCGATTAATTGGTGTTCTACAGATTACTCGCTAAACCTTTTTTTTGTTAGATAAAAACAATTATTTTATATTCTCTACACCCGAAATACCTCAATATCATTCCCGAAAACTCGTTTGTTTTTTACCCTACAACATGACCAATTCCATATCACCCATTCCGAGTCCGTATACTGTGTCGATAGATTGCTTGCACTGTTATGGATTGCTTCCGCTGCTACCAATTGCTTGTACTGTCTGAGTTTCATGGATTGCTTGTATCACGAATTGCAATCTTCCGCTGTCATGGAATGCTTTCTCTATCATGGATTGACTACTCTTGTCATGGATTGCTTCCTCTTATCCAAAATTTACTTCTACCCTCTACGTATTATGGGCACTCATTACTTATCTTCAACTCCACAGATTCTCCCACCCACCCATGAACTATAGTCTTGTAGTAATCTCCACAAATACTATATTATGTGGCCAAACAAAAATCCTTTCCCTAAATATCCCAGGTAATCACTGGAGAAAAACATCCTGGCATCCCACTAAATCTTATCCTTATACCTAACATAAAAACAACAATATATAGCATTAGAAGAACATAAAACACCGTCAATTACTCTTAATCATTATTCTAGCACACATCCTTCCTACCCCTCTGCCTAAGAACCCTACAGAAAATCCTCCCATAGTTGAGAAATAATCCATAAAGTATATAACGAATCATGATACAAGAATAAACTCTTCAAACCCAAAAAGTATTTATGAATAATCCCTAAAACCACATCCCTTTTCCCCCTAAAGCGACCAAAACGTTCACTAAAACAAGCACTTGGCTGGTGGAATTAGGTTCAACTGATAGGAAGTCGGGTACTGGAATCTAATTCGCTAAAGATCCCAATATTTACCTTGGCTGTCAGGTGTTTGGGTATTTGTGTTCTGTGGTAATTGACATCTAAACCAGAATCATATTACATCACGGCGGTCCCTCATCGTCCGTGGATGTAAACACCCCCAAGTTCTGGTTCTCCTTGTAACTATAATTTCACCCTCAGTAACTGTGAATTTTCTGCTAGGTGATGTACGGTATTCTAATACAAGGGAATGATCATTGGGTACTTGCGCCTCCTGCTGCTACTCCCCCTCCTCCCACTGCTGCTGGTCCTCCTCCTGCTGCTGCTGCCGCCCTTGCTCTTGACAGGGCTGCTGCCCCTGCTGCTACTGCTACTGCCCCTGCTCCCCCTCGTGCTGGTGCTCTTACTGATACTGATGCTGATGCTGGTACTACTGTACCTCCTCCTGCTCCTGCCACGGCTCCCGCTCCTGCTACTGCTGCCCCTGCTCCTGCCATGCCTCCAGTACCTGCTGCTGCTGCTGCTGCTGCTGCTGCTGCTGCCGCTGCCCCTGATATTGCTGGCGCTGGTGCTGCTGGCTCTGCTCCTGCCACGGCTCCCGCTCCTGCTGCGGCTCCCCCTCCTGCTGCTGCTACTGCCCCTGGGCCTGCTGCTGCTGCTGCCGCCCCTCCTCCTGCTAC
This sequence comes from Terfezia boudieri ATCC MYA-4762, assembly GCA_003788615.2. Classification (NCBI taxonomy): domain Eukaryota; kingdom Fungi; phylum Ascomycota; class Pezizomycetes; order Pezizales; family Pezizaceae; genus Terfezia; species Terfezia boudieri. The sequence continues at coordinate 323,960 of ML121576.1, read as the reverse complement.
AGTTCCCACTCCTGCTGCTGCTACCGGCCTTGCTGCTGCTATAGAGCGTACTCATGGTCATGGTCGAATTTGTGGCCGCACAATAGGTCATTGTAGAAATACCGGGGGCATATTACCCCCAGGCAATACATTCACCTGAATTTTGTGCTATAGTTTAACATCCCGCTGTAGAATTGTTTGCCTGTTATGAGTTTCACCACCTTGTGTCGCAATCAAATTCACTGCTTTTCCATATTCTTGGGTTAGCCATATTGTCCGTAACAGTATCCATGATACATTACACATTTTGACCTACTGGTGAAAAACTCATGCATATATGCTTCTGCCACCTCCTGTAGGGCATCTGTTGCCTTCACTTGAATATGTTTTACGTTATTCCGATTTATGTAATAAGGAAGCTTATTGTCTTGTATTTCCTATCGTATATTTTCTATATTTATGGCATTATTATGTAACTAGCATTCAGAGTCGAAGGGCTAGCCTTCGTCTACCATAAGCAACTGCCGGATTCGGTAGTTCCACTGCCACGGAATTTGCCATGGTAAATTCCATGGAACTTGCCGTTTCGTGGACACCCTCTTGGGCTCCACACCCTCCTGTATACCACACCCTCCTCAGAAGGTATGCTAACCATCATTATGTATTTCCTTAGTCATTAGGGTCTCTGAACAGCTATATAAAGGCCGCTGGATCCCCTTTGGAATCCATCAGTCTTCAAACAACCCGAACAGCAGCGATCAGATAGATAGCATAATTACAACCGAAGATTACACCTGTTATATTATTGTTCCTTACGGAACACCCCCTCTTAGTAATCAACCTACCCTTCTGAGGCAATCCCTCAGCAGAACCAGTATACACAAACATCCGTCCCCAAGCGGATATAGATTGTATAAACGGTACCGAATGACTACTGTCTAGTATCATTCATTACATTTTTTTTAACATCCAAAGTTAATCTTTATTAAATAAACCCTCTACATCCAAGGCCTGATCAACCTTAGGATACTTTATATTGCACTCACGCAAGTGTAAATCAATCCGACTTTATATCAACGATATCGAATTCAACTAGCTAGAACAACATATTCCTTCAACGAGACATCAGACTCTCAACTGCAGTACATCAAAAGAAAGACTGAGACGCAAGCTAAGGAGAGCTCTAACGGGCAGTGGTCTTCCACATTAAACAATTCCACCCTCGTTCCATACACTTTTCCCAGTATACTCGACAAATCCACTTGCACTCCTGGCAACTAGTCCCACAGCTATATCTATAAACGTGATACATTAAGGAAAAACCGGCACCCCAAGTCCCAGGAATAATCGGCTCAATCAGCCAATTGTCATAATCCCACGGCTCACGAATCGCCTCCTTAATAACCGCCAACTCCTCAAATAATACTCCATCTCCAACAGCAGTTTCACCAGACCCAGACATTGCAACAACAGTCTCGGTACCCCCAACGTCTACCTGAGTATTGAAATCAGAAAAAGTGACACTCCTGCCGGACGATTCAGAACTAGAATCGTGAACAGTAGACGCGGAGGAATCAGGTCCATAAAACGTATTAGGACTCTTCTAGTCAGACTTGCCATCGTTGCAAGCAATCGAGCCAACAGTATCCTCAGTCGAGCGGATATCATATATATCTTCATCCACAACTCCACCAGTACAGTAAGGTCCTAAAGCGGAAAAGTAACTAGACGATCGAATCGAACGATCAGGTCTAATAGGTTGCGGAGCAGTAATTGGTACTGTAGCGTAATTCCAAGTATAGGCAGCATTAGACATAATGGCATCTGGGGCTGGCCAACGGACAAAGAAGTCCAGGAGATTAACTATATTACCAGAGGAAATCCAAAAGTTAGTTAATCAAACTCCAAAGAAAACGAGGGTCATAGATCCTACAATAGAAGGAGAAATAAAAAATCAGGAAGATTTTCTGGAACAGGATTATGAGGGATCTTCTCAGTATGGAGTTAGTTTTAGTCTTCCTCTACCTCCAGCGTCAGAGGAATTCTATGCGCAGCATACCTATAATTTGCAAGAAATTTTGAAATTTATGCAGACATTAGGTATAGCGCAAGAGTATCATCCAGAAGATACCAAACTCTTAATGGAAGCAGCAATAAAACATTATCTTTGGACAACAATGTATCCATTCAAGGAAAGAGATTTGGAAATGAATGCTTTTCTAAGCAAAGAATTAAGGAAACCACCCGTGCCTCTACTAAAAGAGCCACATTAGGTAACAAAGGAATGGGATGATATTATGACCTTTATGTTAAGCGGTACACATCTGGAAAAGAGTACACTAACTGCGGAGGATTTGTTTAATCCTAGTAAAGGTATGCCCGGAGCATTCGCAAGAAGTCCGAAGAATAAAGGCAAAGGTAAAGAACCTGCAAAAGAATCAGCAAAAGGAACAGGAAGTTCCGATCCTCCTCCTCCTCCACCAGACGAATCAGGTGAGGAGGGA
>ML121576.1:296043-312667 GCA_003788615.2 Terfezia boudieri ATCC MYA-4762 | reverse complement strand
TTGAGAGGTCACAAATTTACAATCCTAACCGATCACAAACCATTGGTTACATTCCACACTCAAGCACCGTCTAGCCAAAAGCTCAGATGATGGCAAGATTATTTAATGGAATTTGACTGTACTATCCAGCACACTGTAGGAAAGGAAAATTTGATAGCAGACGCTCTATCCAGAAAGTATAAATATCAGGATATTCCCACTACAGAGGACGATTATATCTCCACCAACATCGATCCTCCCTCCATTACCTACTATCCTCCTCATATTTATACCAACGCTATAACTACCTCTCGAAAAGTTACTCCACAACAAAAAATCATTATTCCAGAGAAAATGGTTTCCCGCGGAGCTATCAACTTCAAGCATGTCGACTGCGACTACAACAAGTGTCGTGGAAGATCAGAAGTGGCAGGACACCACTACTCTTGCCCTTACCTCGATGATGAGAACCAAACAGAAACCGAGGACACCGAGTATGACATGGTGAAGGAGGAGGACTCTTCTTTAGAAGAAGAGGCCCTCACGGAAATTCCAGAAGAGATATTTGAAGGGTATGATCGAGTACCCAAATCAGAACGCAAGCCTCTAACAGTTCTTGGACTTAGATTTGTTCCTCTCACCAAGGAACAACTCGAAGAAATATCCAAGGGGAAAGCAAAAGCGGAGGCAATAGCACCAGATATCTCTACCCCCGAAATCGAACTCGAAATAGCATTCAGATTGGATGCTGCTCTCGCGCACTATCTACAATATTGCAAGGAACACTGGTCCTACTGCAAGGACTACTATTGTCCAGCACACGGAAGCTCTCACCAAATGAGCAATAGATATTTTGATATCACCAAGTGTGCTATTTGCGGAGAAGAGGGACATGGCAGCTTGACCTGTATCTTCTTGGATACAGTTCTTATAAAGAGGAAGGAACATCTCAGGACTATAGTTAAGCAGCTAAGTGATAAACTAGAGTCCAAAGGTGCTATAGTAGTACCACCTCCACCTCCACCTCAACTTACACCAGTCGAGCTTTTCCAGATCTCCAATGGGGTAATGACCTACCGCCAACTAGAGGAAGCTCTCAAAAATGCACCAATCGCACCTCAACAATCGTGGAATCCTCCACAACCTCCAGTAGCGAGCGGTAGCAATTCAATCCAGATCGAAACTGCAGCCGTCACCACTCGTTCTCACAAGCGAGTAGCAATCGAGGAACAACCAATTCTTATTCCCATGCCAAAGTACAAAGGTCCCAGGCAACGCTGTGACTTTTGCAAACTCCCAGGACACAACGCCGCCACCTGCCAAAAGAAGAAGCCTACTATCCATGACTTCAACCATCGTATTGAGCCAACTCTCAACAAGCTCATCGACGACAAGCACGTCAGTGATGGTTGGGAAGACAACAAGGACTACTATATCATTTAATGGTTGGATCAAGGAGAAGGAATGAAGGCAGCATACCAAGCGTGTATGAAGGTATGTCCCATCTGGAAGGAACACTATGATTCTACAACGCAGCGGAAGGATCATAGGAAAAGAGACGGATTTTTGTATGTCAAGAACATACAGGGACAATGGAGATTAGTCTTACCTAGTACTTTCAATATCGAAGGTAAGAACTATCTTGAACTAGTGATAAATGAAGCACATGAAGCAACAGCTCATAGTGGAATCGAAAAAACTATGAGATACCTTACTGACTGATATCAATATCAGTCCTTTGCAGAAATGGTTAAGGACTATGTCAGCAGTTGTGATACTTGTCAACGGACTAAGTATTCCAACAGAGCACCTCTCGGGCACGTAACGCCTTTACATGTACCAGAGAGACCTTGGACGGATATATCAATGGATTTTCTTAAGTTAGCACCTGTTTTCACCAAGTGTTCTATCCTGTATCCGAATATTCCTGTTGAAGAAGAGCATATTATTTGTATTTCTCGACTTTGGATGATTGTCGATAGACAATCAGGATTCAAATTTCTTATTCCTGTACCAGACAATTTCACAGCAGAACAGTGTACTGCTACCTTTGAGACTCATGTAGTCCCAATTATTGGATATCCTTTTTGTATAGTTTTTGATCGAGACACTCTTTTTATGTCAACTCACTTTAATGATTGGGCAAGGAATAAAGGAATCAAATTGGAACCATCTACTGCGTACCACCCTCGTGCAGACAGACAATCTGAAATCGTTAACAAAGAAATCTTGCAAGTAGCAAGAGCATGTAAGATTGAAGGATTTGACTGGCTACAGAAATTACCAGAGATACAGTTGAAACTCAACTCTAGGTATAATGCCGCCCAGAAAAATAGTCCTTTCCTTACATTATTAGGATTTAATGCATACCAGGGAGTATCGATATTACCATATCCTATCAACGCCTATAAATTAGCAAACGAACGTCATAGTAATACATCTCAAAATCTCTATGACGCCAAGAAGACTCAAGCATCTCAAGCCAATAAACGAGCCCCTATGTTGACTAAATTTAATGTTGGTCAACAAGTCATGTTATCCTCAGAAAATATCAACCTATCGAACGTCTCAACCAATAAACTCAAGCCACGATGGCTAGGTCCCTTTCCTATTATATCAACTAATTGGAAACGAAACAACTATAGCCTCGATCTATCGAGCCAACCAAACCTTAATCTCGTATATAATACTTGCCACATCAGCAAGCTGAAACTTTATCGAAACAATGATCCATTTAAATTCCAAACAGACAATCCAGAGAACCTGGACCTGTACAAGATGATCGTTATGAAGTTGAGAAAGTATTAGAATTCAGAACGGCACCACGCACTGGTGAACGTCAATATAAGGTTAGATGGCTCGGCTACTCTCCTAAGCATGATTCTTGGGTAAACGCCAAGGATATCACTCAGGAGATTCTCCAAGACTTTTGGACAACCGGAAGCTTAGAGAATACATTCAAGAGACGTTGAACAACCAGAGGAAGACAAGGACCTCGTACTAGGGATGAAACTCCAGCTCTCATACAACAAGAATGAGATCGAGTCCTAAATCAGACGAACCCTATCGAAATACACACCAACGCCAACATACTCAAAATGCATAAAAATTCTAGGAAGAATGGAAGCGAGAATGGCAGAAGCATAAAAAACTATAAATATAGTAAATCCTTCTAAGTGGGGAAGTGTAATAAGGAAGCTTATTGTCTTGTATTTCCTATCGTGTATTTTCTATATTTATGGCATTATTATGTAACTAGCATTCAGGGTCGAAGGGCTAGCCTTCGTCCACCTTAAGCAACTGCTGGATTCAGTAGTTCCACTGCCACGGAATTTGCCATGGTAAATTCCATGGAACTTGCCGTTTCGTGGACACCCTCTTGGGCTCCACACCCTCCTGTATACCACACCCTCCTCAGAAGGTGTGCCAACCATCATTATGTATTTCCTTAGTCATTAGGGTCTCTGAACAGCTATATAAAGGCCGCTGGATCCCCTCTGGAATCCATCAGTCTTCAGACAACCCGAATAGCAGCGATCAGATAGATAGCATAATTACAACCGAAGATTACACCTGTTATATTATTGTTCTTTACGGAACACCCCCTCTTAGTAATCAACCTACCCTTCTGAGGCAATCCCTCAGCAGAACCGGTATACACAAACATCCGTCCACAAGCAGATATAGATTGTATAAACGGTACCGAATGACTACTGTCTAGTATCATTCATTACAATTTGTCACCTGCGAGAATTTGTCATTATAATCCCTATTCACCTTTTGTACAATCTCCCTACACAGCCTACGAAAAGTAATCTTTGGAAGTATCAGGTCTGCACTTTTTTGTTGATCCCTAATCTGTCGTATGAGACTCACTGATAATAACTTAGATTAGTCCTCATCCTTTTCAGTATCACTGGCATTTCAGGCATGGAATGGAATGCTAATGTCCTTGTGACTGCTTTCTTATGGTTTTTTATGCCACCGCTTTCTTTGGTCCTACGACTGTTTTTATATTCTTAGGGACTTGTGAAGTAGTTAGTTGCTGTAGTGGGTCCCCAGGGTTTTTCTTCACAACCTACTTTATTCTTGCTATTCTAATATATTAGGTGGTAAAGGAGCCGGGGAACCTTTTGAGCAAGAAGGGATAGTGATGAGCTTGTAGACAGAGAGGGCTGTGAGGATCCAGACCGAATATAATATCATACAATAAATCCAAGTTTCCCTGCATGTTTCCACAAGTTAGCTAGTTTAGTGTGAGACTTTACTTGTTCCTTTGGATAAAGGAAACCAGACAAAGGAAACCAACAAAGGATATTATGACAAAGCTCAGGTTGGGAAATCCCCCGCTGTTAGACTGTTAGTCGTGTATACAATTAAGCTGCTATCTTCGTAGCATATTTACTCACCTCGTCCTAATCCATCCAGTGTCATTATAGCCCCTTTAACTGGGCTGCGCGCTATGAGTTGGTTTAGTACTGCAGATAGGTTGGGAGTAGACTAGGTTGGAGTCTACATATCTGTCTCATGTGTAAACCATCGATTAAAACACCTCTACTAGCCTAAGTATCTTAAAAAAAAAAAATTCCTTACCCATAGAATAATGAAATAACTAATACCAAATAGAATTTCAATACATCTGACGATAGAGAAATAGAGAAATAAATCGCTGGACACCAACAGAGATATGTGAAGTTCATGACAAAGTTTAGGCTCTGTGACATCTCATATGTGGTCGTTATTCATCTAGTTCTTCTTCCTCAACCTCATCCTCACCTTGACTCTCCTCATCCTCTTCATACCCTTTACTCTTCTCATCCTCTTCATCCCCTTCTTCCCCTTCATCCATTTGCTTCTGCCCTTGAATCTCCACTTCCTCCTCATAATCATCATCATCTGGGTCACTCGGGATGAGTCCTGAGGAGTGATCGCTGCCAGGACGGGGCAACCCTTTTTGACGCAGCCTCGATGCTGGCCATAAAGGAGTTTCAATCACACTATCCTTCACCACGTGTACCTTGCCATCATCGTTGGAATCAGTAAGCTTGGCCTCAGTATCAGATGACGAGAGGTCGTCCGCTAGAACCTGACCATCACTTTCATCTTTAGAGTCCTATGCTATAGTGAATAATATATCACACTTCTGAAGGGAGAGATCTTACGGGTTCAATATCCTCAAGTGCATCACTTAAACAATCTTCCGCACCCCCTTCGGCTATTTCCATTTCCTGTATGATGCGATCGGCTATTGCAATTGCATCATCCTGTGCATGTGGCTGATCAACTGGGGCCTCGAACCGTGCATATGCTTGGCGTGAAATTGGCTCAACACTAACAACAACGCTAAACTCATTTACTGGCTTTGTTACCATTTCTTCCAAATCACCTTCTGGAATTGTGTATACAGGTATATTATCACCTTCGCCTAGCTCAAGATAAAACCTCTGCTGTACTTGGGAGAGCCCATACCAGCGATATAAAATATACATCTTCTTCCGAACTACCATCACCTCCTAAGTCTTTTGGACAAGTCATTCGAACTTGCTGCGTTACACATCACTGAGCTCATTCCTCTTTGTCCTGACTGGTGTACCAGTAATAGTCGCATGCTCACTCTCCGCCACGCCTCCTTTGAGAGCCCTGTTAACTTTTTGGCACTTCCAGTCCTTACCTCATTCGAAAGCTAGAAGAGGACCCAGCAATCTTTTCTGCCTTTTCCGAATTTTGCTGGTGTGTGGATTGGTTGATGTTCCCCAAACTTTCCGACCCCCACTAAACTCTGTGTATGGGTCGAATTCTTTCGAGCCTCAAGGAAAGTCCGCATACTTCTTATATGGGTTTACTGGTATAACTGGGGCTGGGCTAGGCGCGGCTGCCCCAGATGCGGCTAGGTCAGACGTTACTGGGTCAAGCACAGCTGCAGTTGTCAGGGACGTCTTTCTCCCCTTGCGTTTGTCTGGTTTTGGATTCTCGGATCTTGTATTCCTTTTGGATAGCACCTTCTTTTTCTGCACAGGGCCTACCATTGTGATTCCTTACTTTAGTAGTCTCAGACGATTTGTTGGCTACATGCTTTCTTGTCAGATCTGTGGACTTGGGATCTCCAGTCCGTGACACCATTTATGACACAACCCTGGGGTACCAGTTTGGATCACGCATGATCTTAGAGCACATACCTGCACAAATGAAGCCTTCTAGCCTACGCTGGCAATAGGCAATAGTTGGTATTATACTGGACGCAGCATGAGACTTCTACAATTCAGTGAAATACACTATCGTTTCACTTCAAGCTCGCCAAATTGACTTGTGTAACTACTCTCGTGATCTAACCCAACCTTTGAATATTCTGAGCCCAACTTATGTGGGTTAAAATGTCTGTGATGTCTCCGTCAGCATCTTTCACTCGCGTCTTGTCTCCGGTTACAGAGCTTTAAGCACATACTGCTTGATTATCATGAGCACAACTTATATGTGAGTTGAAATGTTTGTTCTGAGAAATAGATGATATTCTTATAATTTAAGGCGAGTTAAAGTGAACAAAGATAAAGTGGACAAAGGCATTCATTCATTCTTTGTATGCTAGCATTCGTATTATTAATCAACGAGTAGTGTGACTATGCGCATAGCGCATTCCAAACAATATGCATACATTATGAACCAGACGAATAATATGCACATATCATTAAGCAGACAAATAATATGCACACATCATGAACCAGATTTATTACTTCCTAAAATTCATGATTATGGGGCCAATATGGGCAATATGGATGTTTGAACACGCAAGCCCGATAAGATGCCCTGTAGAGTCCATTGAGCTGATATTTTGAGTCTCTTTCTTCCCACCTGCCCTCTGTCTTTCCCGCCGATTCCGATCACGAGCCCTTTGTTGCTGGCAGACCCGCTGTTTAGAGTTTATAGCCTTTATCCTTCGGGGAATGATGACCTCATCTTCATCAGGCAAATAACTTACTACCTGCAATGGGGAATTGAGATTCCTTGGGAGGCAACCAGAAGTGGGAGGGTCTAAGGTCATTGAAGGGTCTTGGAAGTGAGAAGGAAGTTGAATAAATTGGGAAAGTTGATATTGGGTACATAGGATGGGCTTGTCATTTTCCTTGTTCTCCACCTGCTCGCTAGGAACAAAATCATCTTCATCATCCTTGACTTCCATCACTGCTTCACTCGAGGTGGTAGGCACTTCTATTTGCCTGCGACAATGGTAGCACAGCGGATATCGGCTCCTAACATCACTATTGTAAAGTTCAGATTAGCTGCAAGCTTATAACAAAGTCTGTTTATTTTCTGTGATCCTTTTTCTGTCTACTGGAGGCTTAACCATTTTCCACCACTACAAGCCACAGTGCTTTTGGCACATGCAGTTGCCTATGGCTTCCAAAAGCTCTGTCCCCAAAGAGCAATAAAAATATGATCGAAATCTATCCAGTGCGATAGGTCAATTGGGCAAGCCCATTAAGCCCTGATCGCATGTACCAAGATTTCGTAGATAACTGCCAAATAATGATATTGGGTAAGAAACAAAATATGAAAAGTTTATACCTTGAGGCCATGCTTTGCTCTCCCATTTCTCTCATCGAATTGGTATGCATAGTGTATATAGTGTGTATAGTTTTGTTCCGTATAGTGTGTATAGTGTTGTTCCATGTGTGAGATAGTGAGGATGAGGAGTGATTACTGTTTTTATTGAAGGAGCAGGTTGGATATACGGACTTTATCTAGATTACTCTAGCTACCATCTAGCTATGGCCTCCACCCTCTAGCCCCTTGATATCTCTGTTGCTAAGGTAAACTGGCCTCAGAGACTTGTTGAGTAGAGATAAGCCTATGCAACTTACAGGGAAGAAAAAAGCGAATCCCGAGGGGTAACTTGTCTCAATGAGGCTGGTCATCACATATACTAGTAACTTTAACTACAAGATTGGGAATTTGATGGCATTGGAATCACCTGGTTGTCTTATCGCAGATTTTTGATATGTTACGGATTGTTACGGATTGTTACGGATTGTCATGGATAGGTTAACTGTCTTGTTACAGACTGATATTCTTGTCTCGAAACTGTAACGTACATACTTGTTAACTCATAGATTGATTGTCTTGTCAAGGACTAGTTTAATTATAATGGTAGTCGTTCCAACCAGACTATTATGTCGGACTAGGTGACTTCTCACAGACTGGTTAGTGCTGTACTTAGTGTCAACCAACTTGCAGTTATCTCAAGCGAGCATAGGTACTTCGATTGGGCTATTATTACTGAATATGTTTACATACCGTACTAAATTTTCATGTGAGCTATAGTGTTGAGGGTCTGATCGAGACTATCTGAGCTGCATACCTATAGTTTCTGTATTAAGCTTAACTAAGGAAGTTCACAAAAAAGGTGTGATCTGGGTATTAGATTTATTGAGGCACAGCAGCAACAGCCACCATATCTTAGCACAACTGGAAATGTAGCCTACATTGAAATTAGGCTACTGCAAAACTAGAGCCCCTACAGATCTACTTGGATAAAGTAACGGAATGTATGGGGTTGCGGTGCCAACTAGACTAGGGGTTGTGAGGCGGATGGGGATATGGTGCCAACTAGACTAGGGGATATGAGGCGCTTTGACCTAACTAACTGTGCCAACGTAGGCGCAGTTCGTAAGTCAAAACACCTATCCACTATGTTAGGTACGTGAACCGGATCTTATCCAGATGATTGCTAGAATAGGAAATAGTTATTGAATATGAGCAATTTTTCTAAAAAAAAAAAAAAAAAGGAAAAATAATAAAAAATAATAAGATTATATATATAGCATGTAGGTATTGCCATTTCATATTAGATATGGCAGAAAACTACGAGAATCCTGATGATGAAGAGTCATTTGAATGGTTCAGAGAGTGGTGGGAATAGGGGGATGGACTACAATATTTCCTGAGCCTGTGCAGTAGTAAATTGGTAAGAGTTGAGGCTACACTGTTGGTTATAGAACGATTCAACGCGAGCAAGATTGAGTCTCGAGTAGCAGCCTAGGTGCTCCTGGAGATGATCTGGATAGGTTGCTATTACTTACGCTCTGGGGCTGCGTCTACTTAGGACCCATTTTACCTAGACGACTACACTCTTTATGATTTATTGTGGGTTACTCTTTTTAGCTTTTACCTGACTTGCTGGAGACTAATTACCAATGGCATGTGTGAGTTATCCTGGGGTTTATGTGAAAATTGTCAATTCCCATCTGTAAGTTAACACAAGGCCGAAGAATATCTGGGCATTAACTTACCTTATTGTAGGTGCTTTCCAAGACCTACCGAATACCAGACGCCTTGATGTTTCGACGCCGTGTATTTGTGCCCCAACTATGGCACTCATCGCCAAGGATAATAGTATAATGCTGTGGAGAGTGCATCTCGCTTCTACCTTCCCGGAGGTATGTTCTTGATCTTGTATCTAATTACAATGTCAGGCTAATCCCATGTAGACCTCTAGAGATAATCAACTTCTACGCAATGCCCAACTGGACTTGGAGATGCACCTTACTATAATGGAACACTCCCACACCTAGCGAGAGTGATACAGATATGGAAGTGGATATAATTGCTGGCAATGAAGAATGTGTGTTGGATTCGGAGTATAGTAGTTCTTCAAGTGCATCCTGCACAACCAATAGTGAAAGCTTTAGCTCTCAAAGTGAGCTCTGGAGGTCGTCTTCTAGTTTGGGAAGCTTGGAAGCCTCAGAAGTGTCAGAAAATGATGATTGGAGTACGCATTGGCCTGCGCAGAGGATTGCGGCTTTGGATTGGGTTTGGGTTTGGAGTGCAGTAGATGCACCAGCATCGGCCCATGCCTGAAATTTATTTCCTACTGTATCCTTAATTGTATATAACATTGGGTTTTTGAATTACTGCAAGTACCTACAGCTTTATACATGCACATCTCAAAGCCTCCCACTTTTCCGTAACAGAGGTGGTTTTCTATGACAGTAGCGGATTTCCGTGAAAGAAGTATTTTCCATAATACCATCCTCTATTCTAGAGATTTATTAAATATGCTTGCTTCTCTGCTATATTGCTTGACCAATCGACCAAGTACTATAGCCTAATAGTATCAACCTTTACCAATATATCTCTCTCTCCCAACGTCCTGGCTCCTAGTTCATCTGCGACAGGTTCGTCCCTCACTAGGATTCTAGGGGGTACTGCTTTCAAATGGGAGGCCGAGAAGTCTACCTGCTTCACGGAATAGTGGGAGACTACCAACTAGGCTGGCAAACTCCATGATAATCTTGCCAAGGACATACTGGAGGGAAACAATATGTGTCCACCTTGATGGGATTCAAAACTGCGAACGGCAATGCACTGGGCTCAATTCAGTCAAGGCGCAAAAGTCAGCAGTAGAGAACCTTTCCTATATTGCTTGGGTTGCAATGGTGCATTACAGCACCCGAGTGCATTCAACTTGGGTACGACATACATGAAGTCACATTTGAGCTCTGGCAAATGCTGCGCTGTGACTGGGCGAAAGAAGCAGGACATTGCCAACATGTTTGTGAGGGTAGTTATATAATCTATGCTAATAAAATAACACAGACTGATAACATATTTTATATAGGCTGGAACTACCATTGCAACTAGTACTATGCAGGTTCCTCAATTTAGTGACAAAGTATTTCAACATGAACTGATGAAGACGGTTATTGCCTCAAATTTACCTTTCCGAACAATTGAGCATCTACAGTTTCACCGCCTCCTGAATCTGCTCAGGCCTCGAATTAGTATTCCTAGTTCTACTACACCTCGGCACAGCATATATGTCTATGCAGCAGAAATTCAGGCGAAGCTGAAGAAAAGCCTCCCAGACGATACATTGCTTCACCTCGCCACCGACTGTTAAACCTCTCCCAATAAATTAGCATTTATGGGTACAACTCTTCACTATATAGATAAAGAATGGCAACTGCGTCAACATACAATTAGATTCCAATTCTTTGGAAGGGAATCACATAATGCAGTACAACTGGCCAATAAGCTTAGCCAAATAATCCGGGACTTGGGTATTACTAGCAGTGTCTTGGCAATTGTGTCAGACAATGCTAGTATCAATACGGCACTGGCTAAGCATTTATAGGCCAATGTCTTTTGCCCCAATTGGGATGCAGAGCAATATAGACTACCCTGCCTCGTACATATTATTGCTTTGGTGAGCAACCAGTTCATAAAAGAACTGAAGTCTAGCCTAGATAATGATGACACTATCTCATCTGCTCCTCAAGTCGAGACTTCAATCAAAGTACTGCAAAAGTATACACCAGGTATATTCACACGATCAGTATGCAAGGTTAGTCATCTCTGCTCTGCAATACCGTGTGATATTGTGCGCATTCACATTCATAGACGTGCCACCCAGATTGTCACGGAATTCCATAATATCATGGAATTCCATAATGTCACGGAATCCCTTGTATCCGGCCCATCTGCTAACAGTTTTCCAGGTTCAGGAGCTCTGTAAAGCTATAGTGGCCAGTCCTCAACGGTTGGCACAATTCAAAGAACTCCAACATGACACTCACGTGCCTATGGGCCTCATACAGGATGTCAGAACTCGCTGGAACTCCACCTTTGATATGCTTACTTGCGCATTATGGCTACAATCATACATAGAACAATAGATTAGTCTGGCTACAACTGAAGGAAAGTATAGCCAGTTGTGGCTGAGTCAAGAGGAATGGGCTCAAATTCAGGAGGCTATATTGTTTCTAAAATCACTCTCTAATTATACACATGTTGTTTCCATAGGCCAGCATGCGACTATCTACAACGCATTATTCATCTACAATGATATTTTCAACCATATCGAAAAACAACCGAAACGAGTACACAAACTTCCAGCTAGTGCGACGTGGGCCCCGGGATTTCTGAGCGCGACGAAAGGGTGTCACCTCATCTTGCAGAAGTATTATTCGAGAACGGAAAAACAATCCCTCATCTACAACCTAGCAACTATCTTGGATTCATCTAAGAAGTTGTCCTTGTACGGGGATTGGGAAAATATCTCAGTACAGGATCCTGCCATGAACCAGGAGGCTGTGGACTGCATACCATATACAGAATATTACCAGTAAGTATCCATTCTACAAATGTTATAGTGTATATTCCATGACAATACATGCATCCATGACATTATGAAAGAAAAAATGAGAATCTGACATTATTAGGAGCTTAGAGTACAGTTTGAGGAGTATTTTGATATCAACTATGCTAGGTACACACCGGAGCCCTAGGCTCAGAAGAGTCGCCTTGATGATACAGAGCAATCCTACATCCTGAGTTGACTACAAGAGCGGACAATAACCAAATCAGAGCATATTCCAGAGATCAAGAGATACTTAACCAGCAGTCTGGCCATACTGGATAGGCAGTGCCCCCTATCCTGGTGGAAGGTTCATGCAATTGAATATCCGATGCTGGCACGAATGGCAAGGGACATCTTGAGTATTCCACTAACATCTGTAGCTATCGAGCGTATATTCAGCAGTGCTCGAGATATATTGCCTTACCGCTGGAACCGAATGAGTCACCAGATGATCATAGTGCTGATGTTGACGAAATTCTGGGACTCGATGCACACAAAATATATGGAACCAGACCCTGAAGACACTCTTGTACATATAGAGGCAGAATTAGCTAATCTTGATGAAATTGATATGAGCCAGGAAAGACAGGCTCTCAGATATGACATAGAATTCCTCCGCCACATGGTACCAGTCACTCTAGATAGACCATCAGGACATAGTGATACAGATTCAGAGTATGAGAGTAGCGTGGAGAGAAATGAAGAGTTCAAGGGAGATGATCTTGATGTAGGACACACAACCTCTCAGGTTTCTAGCCTATTCTACAGTTTCAGTACGCAGTCAGCGGAAGGAATAAGATTGTTTCAACGCAGCATATTGCGGGAGGAATATGGGACACTAACATCAACTACCCCACATTGTGGTACTAAACACCCTGCTTCTCCAGCCATCAATCTAACGCCTTCAATGGCAACAAGGCTTCAGAAAAAGTTACAGCCAACTTAGCGTAGGAATTACAAAGTGTGAGCCTGCATACTTGATGGGGCATACACCAAACTAGGTATGGTCAATTATCCTTTGTTTATTACTTTTCCTTTATAAGAGGATTTTCTTTTGTAGGTGAGTTTTGCTTTGTCCAGTTACCTTTCCTTTATATACGTGGTTTCCTTTGTGTGTGTGGTTTACTTTGTGTGCATAGTGTATGGTTTTCCTTGATATACTTATTATCCTGGACATGGTTGTCATTTTTTTTTAGTTTAATTGTGCTTACTTATATTTGGAATGAATTGGGGAACTATCATAAGCCACACAGAAACCAGGGTGGATTAGTTATTCCAGTTAGCTTACCTTTGTGTACGTGGGTTTCTTTGTGTGTATGGGTGTTGGTTAGCATGGTGTGTGAGTTTTCCTAAATATACTATAAACCTGGACATAGTTGTGCTTACTTATATTCTATATGAATGGGGGAACAATTCTATCATAAGCTACCTGGAAACCTGTGTGGATTAGTTCTCACAATAACTGCGTGGTTGGTTTACGATTGTAATTTGCTATTACTTTTTGTTTTGCTGATTTATTTCTTCTGAGTTGTGAATTAAGTCAGAGAGAATGGGAGTAATCTATGATGTGGAATGTGGGGACGTCTTGGGTGGACATGAGATCATTATTAAAGTGAAGAACAATTCAGAAAACTATGACAGCAGAAGCGATCCGTGACAAGGATAGAAATCCATGACAAGAATAGTGATGTAAGGAAAAACCATAAAAGAGACAGGAACATGATTGGTAAGATCGGTGCCATAATCCATGATCTATAGCAGAAGAATATATATATTGGAGGTGACAGAATGAGCAATCCAGGAGTAGAGGTGCAATCTATGACAAGAGAGACAATCCGTGACAACAACTATAATCCGGAATGTAGTAGCGACAATGCCCTCCATAGAGACAAGAGGCCTCTAAGGGAGAAACAAATCTATGAAGAAGTCATGCAAACATACTAGAGACGAATGGAGACAAGAACGGAAAATAACAAGCCCTCGTAGTTGTGCGAGTAAGAACGAGGTTAGTATAGGGTCTTGGCGAGTAATCTGCAGATCACCGATGAATTAGCGAAGTGGTCCGAGGCGAGTTGCAGCTGACAGAGACCGAGGCGAGTCGATAGACGAACAAGTTATCGGGGTGAGAAACTCGGACCGACTCGCCCCGTGGTGCACACTAAATCTGACAAGATCTGATCTGATTAGATAAGATAAGATCTTATTCCAGTTATCTCTAATTAACATAATAGAATACAAGTAGAATAATTATCACTATTGGATATGTAATATAGAAGATAGTATTAATAAGTATTCTCTTGAGTATATTATGCTTGGTCAAGAATAAAGATAGTTGTTATGGAGTGCTAAAGGCACTAATAAATTAACTAGTGGAACTCTTATATTGATTGTCTCTATCTCTACTTGCTTGAGTCTGTCCCCTCATTCTATAGGGGAATGAAATGGGATATATGCTAATTCTCCACAGAGGATTGAGTCAGGATTGAGGCAGTGTAGTAGTAGTGCTCAGTCTCTGACTCATACATAATTTGAATCAATAACAGTTATGACTCAACATATGAGTCATGTGAAATATATGAGTCAACAAGGCAGACAGCCCAATGTTTTGGGTGCTTGTTGAGGTTAACATAAGAAATTATATAAGTTGTAGGGTAGAGGGTTATTCAGGGTAACTGACTAATCCACTTCCTTACATGCCTCCCTGTTTAGATAAAAAGTCCATCCTAGGAAATTAAACAGGGTTAGAGGATTCATATACATGATTAGTAAAGCTTGAAAGGTGTTTCTATACTTTCTAAAAATGTCTTATCCTCATCTAATACATGATTATATGCAAGAACTAAATCATCATTATAGTAAAGGAGTACATATTCCTTAGGGAGTTGCATATTAGGAGGGGGAGGAGGTCCATAAACTTTTCCAACTATCCCAACATCCACTCTATCAATTATTGACTTAAAGAACTTCTGGAAGTTTTCCTCCTCTTGCTTACTAACTTTTAGGGCATTAGTGGAGACTGGAGCAGCTAGTACCTTCTTCCTCTCATTATTAATCATGTCAAGGGTCTCTTGCCTGGTTTTGTGAATACCAGCCTTGTAATTAGTAACCTTCCTTTTCTTAAATGTACTACCTTTATTACCATTCAACCAAAACTCTCTTTTCAACCCTAAGTCAACTGCCTCTTCTGGTACCCACTCATTGTACTTGTTTGGCCACCCTTCCCATTTTACCAAATACTGCAACTTTCCTATTTTAGGTGCAGACCTAAATTCTAATACTTTTTCCACTTCATACCTATCTTCCTTAACTGGTCCTGGTTGAGGTTGATCTCTGGTAGGGAACAGTTGGATAGGATTCTGGAACAAAGGCTTAAGTAATGAAGTGTGGAATTTGTTGTCAATATTATTCAGGTCAGGAAAGTCAGTGAAGTCCAGTTTAGCTGTCTAGCTCCATAGGTAATAGTGGATAATGTAGAAGGGTCCAATCCATTTTGGGGATAGCTTAGATGTGTGGTACCTGGCAGGGAGATTCTTGGTAGATAGCATCACTTGGTCACCAGCTTTGTAGCTAGGAGATGCTTGTCTGTGTTTGTTGGCTTGCTGAATTTGGCTTTCTTTGGCTTTGGTGAGATTTTCAGCAGCTTCATAGAATTTGGTGGTAGGGTCTGAATAGACTTGCATCTGGTGAGGTAGAGGAGCTGGTGACCGTTTGGGTTGGTATCCACTCCTAATCTGCCTGCCAGGTGCCACACATCTAAGCTATCCTCAGAATGGATTGGACTCTTCTACATTCTCCTCTGTTTGAACAGAAGGTGTTGCTTCAACTCAATTGAGTCCTTCCAACTTCTTGGCAGCATACATAGGAATAATAGTTCTGTTCTTCCTCTCACTTGCTCCATCTGTTTAGGGATGATAAGTGGAAGATGCTTGATGCAAAATTCCATTCTTACCAAGCCATTCTTGAAATTCTGATGACATAAACAGTGGATCTTGATCAGAAATAATTTCATAAGGAAATCCTACACTAGGCTTAATGAATCTTTCAAAGATATCAATAACTCCTTGTGTATTAATATTCTCCACAACAGGTATAAGATAAGTGAAATCAGAATGCCTATCAGAAATGACTAATAGCTTATGAAATTTTAATATGTGTGGAGAGGGTTTTTCATTGGTCTTATAACCATAAATAATGCTTGTGCAAGGTATCATGACAGGTTCCATACTAAGAAAATCCATAGCAATACTTCCCCAGGGTCTAAGTGGTACATTGAGTGGTATTAGGAGACCCATAGGTTTCTGTGTAGATCCTTTGGTGATTTGACAGATCTCACAGCTCTGGACATATTGGTGTGTCTCATTGTAGGAATTCTGCCAGACATAGTTACTATTTAGCTCTTCAAAGGTTTTTGACAAGCCTCCATGTCCAGTATTAGCATGGGCTTGCTGTATTAGGAATTCTTTTGCTGACATACCTTTTAGCTGTAGTCCTTTTGGAATTACCATTTTCCAT
>ML121576.1:275085-285508 GCA_003788615.2 Terfezia boudieri ATCC MYA-4762 | reverse complement strand
CAGGACTCCCAAGTACGTGACCGGAAAACGGGAACAGGTGTCTAACCTGAAACCTATGTCGAAAAGGAAACGGAAATAGGTACCTATGGCGAAGGCTTCTTCACATGCTGGACCCTCAGGGCATAACACTGGGTTGGCAAGGGGGCCTGTTGGAACTAGGAGAGTAACGAGGAGCACCTCCAAGATACGAAATCCTAAAACAACCAGTTCCGCCGCTCCCAAAACTTTCCCATCAAGTCCTCCAAGACGGCCCAATACACTATCTCGTCCTTTATATAAGGCTTTAGGAGAAACACATGTCGCTCGCAAATCTCCACCCGATAATGCTACCCCAACAAAGAAGGTGGAAGAGATGTTGGGGTCGTTTAACGACGCCACGTGCGACATCCCAATTGCTGAAGACGACGATGATGAGTACGAGGACCTTGAGAGCTCAGACGATGACTCCCAGAATAAGGACACGGACTATGAAGAGGATAGTTAGCGGGGAGTCATAATTAGCGTCTGGGATACAGCGTGGGTAGGCTTTTTTTTTTTTTCCTTTTTCGTTTTGGGTGGGAATCGGGCTTTTTGTGAATTTTTTACGTGATATTTCTCAGTGTGGGTAGGTTTCTGACTTTTTATTGGGCTCAACATTTCATTATCTTTTTTTTTTCTGGAGGAGGTCCGGGCTTTTTGTGGAGATTTTTTCCTCTTTTGTTGTCGCTTGGTTTCATATTGGGAAGTCAGGACTTTTGTGATATTTGTTAGGATTTTTTGTATTCAGTGGTTGAAGGTTGTAATAGGAATAACTAGTCGAGTTTGTGTAACACATGTTTCTAGTTCGGACTATGACAATCCCCAATTGTCTCAATAACGTCTCAGTGAGCATTAGGAGGGGTGGTGAACAGTTAAAGAGGACTACAATATCCGTTCGATTTGAGGGACGCAAGCAACTAGAGGAACTCGCAACATAAGACGATGAAGACACGCAATGGCAAGAAAATCAGCAAAAGCAAGGGGAAAGAGAGGGAAAACCCTCGAAAGAGAGGTGCTAACAATAATAACCTAAAGCAATGGAGAACCAAGCGACGCTGTGCGCTCGCCAACCAACGTTTGGAGTCTTCCGAAAGACTCTTAATGTCCGACGTAGGGTCACAAATGTCTGTTAGGGGTAGTAGTCCTGTGGGTAAATGTCTGTTTGAATGGAGTTATTTATATAGCTAACGCATTGGGAGTAGATTCCGCCAACATTCCAGGCTAGAATCAATTTTCCAGAGGTGAGAATTGCAACGGAGTGGAGACAACGCTGACATTGGACCTGTGTTTGGTAGATACTCCGACGAAGCGTCGACGGTTGTTCCAGGTCCATTGGAGGACCATCAAAAGTATCTGCAAAGACCAATATGGGAAGGGCACCGCCAAACGTAAGCCAACCTATCTGCACAGATACATGGGTGAAAATTGAAGATCAGCTTATAACGTTATTCACTAGGAAAGTCAAGTGTCGTCACCTCCGACAACAGCATGGTCACAGTCTAGTGGTGGACGTATAAATTCAGCCTCAGACACAATTGATGAACCACTTTCCTCAAGAGTTGATAGCACGAGGGTTTTTGCAGAGAACCATGAGGGTATCCAGTCACCAAAACCACGAATGAAAGGTGCAAAGCAAAGAGCACCTAGAAATCGCAGTTTCACGCAATTCGATGGAATTACCAAGGCAGTAGTGACGATTGCAGCCAAGAGAATTGAGAGAGTAACATTCTTCGAAAATCCATTGCCTGACACTGAGGGTACGGAAAGCATGTTAGCAGCTGCATGGAAAGCAGCAGAGGTGGAGTGTGCTGTGGATGAAGAGCGAACAAGTAAAATTGATTCATATGTGGGTAATGTATCGGATATGTTGTGGCGTATGCTGACAGTCTGATAACAGCTTCGAAGCATCCAGTCGTGGACGAGGTCGCATTTAGTTTATGAAGCGAAACGTCATATTGCTAGGCTGTATGGATTTGATCAAAATTGCAGTCCAGAATATATTCGCAAACATGTTAGCTGGTTATTGGATAAGGATAGGTTTACATGCCAAAGGGAGAAACGTGTGGTAAGTGTATCAGAGATTAGTCGAGTACCGCCGAACACTAACAAGGACGTCAATAATGACAGGGATGGGGTCAACGGTTCAGAGCAAGTGAGGCAGTGGACTTCATACATATGAACTATTTTGATGGTCCCAAAAAACTCGGAAACAGAGATCCAGAGTTTATGAGCAGAATTAGTAGCCCCTTTATGTGCTTGATATTTGCTACTCTTCAGCATGCCCTTCAGACTTATGAAACGGGAATGTTCAAAGATGGAGAGTTTTTTAACTATGAGAAAGCAGGTGGTAAGCAAAGAATGTTCAATGTCCGATGAGTAATACTGACTGCAAGACAGTTGATTTCAACAGAATGCTAGATCAGTGGAACCTTTTGACAACAACAATGGAGCAAACATTGTTGAAAATCATTCGGCTGGAGATAGCAAAACTGTGTGAACTGCACGGTAAGGTGGTGCGATGGCAGAGAGCGGAGGCATATGGGGTAGGGCCAAGAGAACTGGCGCAGTACGCTGAGGAGCTGGCTGCGGATCTTAAGGAGGCAGAGAAAGGAACCTTAATCCCCCCGGGATATTTCAATGAGGGTTCGCCGACCGAACCAGATGAATCGGCAATACCAGACAATATCAGCACAGGATTGCCAACTATGCTGGATGATGGGGATGATGAGGATGATGAGCCGGAAGGTGAACTAGGTGACAACGATGAGGACAATCACGAGGTACCCGCCGAAAACGATGATGGAGAGCAGAGCGGAGATAGTGACGGCGATGAGGTGCAGGAGGAATTGGTTTCAGACGATGGCGAGGACGAAGAGGATGAGTTGTAGGACGCTGATGGGCTGGACATCGGACGAACGAACGGAGGAATGGTTAGGTTGCTAGATATTTTTAGACGTGTTGGCTTTGGATGTTTGTTTCTTTTAGTGTCGTTTTTTAAGAAGTATTTTTTTTTGAAATGGACAATTTTGGGGGATATATTTAAGTAGTTGTCGAATTTATTTGTGTGGGTTTTATATAGTTCATGGGGAAGGAGTCAGAGAAATAGAATTGCTATTAGATCGATGTATAGCAGTCCAACAGAAAAGGGGTTACAGTACGAAACAGGATCATTAGATGCATGTAGTCTGGCTTGCACTAAGATGCATGTGTCAACCAAACTAAGGATGCAGGGATATTACAAGGTTGGGTTGCGATCGCCGGCTGGCGTCTGGCGGCGTCGGGAGGCGTTGTCATCGACGGGTGGCGCCAGGGAGGCTTGCGGGCGGCGCATGCAATCGCCAGATAGCGTCGGCACGTGACCCTTGAGACTCCATCGGACTTCACAATAGAAAATAGGGTGGACCGTGGACGCTGAGGATCTAGGCGGGGACAGAAGAGAGACAACGCGAGGGCGCGGCCCTACCAGATATACCACCAGGGCGCCGACCCAAATGGTCTACTTCAGGGCGCTGAACGTCCAGGGAGAGCGTCTCAATGCGAGCCCATTAGGATCCCCTTCACGGCGCAAACCAGCCGTCGCGGCGCCCATGTGCAGGAGTGACGCCGCGGCGGAAGTCAGACACTGTTCGCGTCCACAACTGTCAGAGTGTCTTCGCTGGCGTAGCCGGCGTGAGACGTACGCAAGGCATTCTACCGTCGTTCCTGATGTATGTTGTTATGGCTTCTTGATATATACAGCCGTCCTGCCACCTCCTTCTCCGAGTACTACTAGACTTACCTCTACACCCAAGTAAACAAACCTACTTACTTATTCATTCAATCACAGTGCATCTCATAATAAAATGAACACATCAATACCATTGGAACTTATAGGATCTTATAAAGAGCAGGAGACCATGATGATCAAGCTCACGGAGTATCGAACTGGATATACTCCCAAGGCTACCCAACTTCGTTTCGCAATGGCCCTGGTTGTTGCGAAGGATGTTACATGTATCGCAGCTACGGGATTCGGCAAAAGCCTGGCCTTCCAAATGGCAATGTTCATGATTCCTCGAAAGACAGGGTTCATCATAACACCGATTGAGGCTTTAGGACAGGATCAAGTAGAGGTATGTTGGCGGTATAGACTGAAACCTCTGGCTTTGACTGAAGGGGAATTGGAGAATAATCCGGCTGTTGTAGAGGACATATGCAAAGGAAGATATGATTTAAGTAAGTTGGGGTTGAGAACTCACCTTGTGTGTGCAATTGTGGCTTACAGTGTTTGGGCGCAATAGTCTATCTGGCACCTGAACGTCTTTTAGAGAAAAGCAGTGTCCTGCATAAATTGCTCTTCAAGGGGGGCTTGAAACTCAAGTCTATAATTGGTTTCGTACTGACTGATGAGTGTCATACTGTTGTGGATTGGTATGTTGATTTGTTGCTATTTTTGGCTTCTTCGCTTAGCTTTTTGGCTTCTTCGCTTGGCTTTTTGGCTTCTTCACTTAACCTTTTTGGCTTCTTCGCTTACTTTTTGGCTTCTTCGCTTACTTTTTGGCTTCTTTGCTTACTTTTTGGCTTCTTCCCTTCAATTATGGTCCTTTGGCTTCTTTTTTGGGTTGTCTTCACTGCGGCTGAGCCAAAACAAAAGCGAGCCGACCACTGAGCACTCAGCTAACTGACCATAGGGGGGAAAAGTTCCGCACGGATTTTGCAAGATTGGATACCTTACGATTTGTTCTTGGATTGAATATCCCTTTCGGGGCCTGCACTGCGACTGCCATTCCGGAGAAGCTCAGACTCATACGAGCTGGTCTTGGAATACATGCTGATGTGATATCTATTGTTGAACCTGTTAATCGTTTCAATCTGCACTACTCTGTCAAAAAGATCCAAGGCGCTGAGAATGGAGAAGAAGACCTAGGTCATCTGATACCGGAGATCGATCCTCTTGTGGCATCCGTGGAAGACATTGTATCTAAGATACCCTCCACTATAATTTACGTAGACTCAATCACCTTAGGTCTCAGCGTCGCCACCACCTTGAGGACGTGGCTTCCACCTTGGACACTCATTCGTCCTCCGCATCCTAAAGAATGGGATGCCGACCAATGTTCACCTTCAGAGTATATAGTAGTGTGCTACTATGCGTCTCTATCGTCTATGGCCAAACGGTATATCTAAGAAGATTGCCATGCAGGGGTTACAAGAATCTTAGTAGCAACATCTGCATGGGGGATGGGTGTACATGATCCTGGAGTAGCCAGAGTCATTCAGTGGAAAGTCAAAAACTTGGGAAATCTTGATGCACTCATCTAGAGATTTGGCAGATATGCTAGGGATAGCTCCATACAAGGCACCTGTATCCTGTATGCAGAAAAGTCGCTTTTCGGCGAAAAGGCCGCGCCCGACTTGACACTCAAAGCTTTGAATCGCCAAAGGCGTAAAATCGGTGATAGTGTGAAGAACCCATCAGCAGAACAGCAAAGGGGAGCTATGGATCTGGGTTTGTACAAATTCATCAACACCCCTGGAGAAGTTAAATGCCGACGAAGGGTCGTTCTGGGATACTATGCCGACCCTGAGTACCACAAGGACTCTACACAGCTATCGAACCCTGGAATGTGCTGTGATCAATGTGGCTCTAATGAGGGTGTGCCAATCAGACTAGATGACAATAGGTCTGTACCTACCACCAATGTTACAGCGCATACAAAGTCTTCTCATACATTCCCTCGAGCCCCATTTGCCTTGCAAAATCACCTCTGCAATGCACTTAAACTCTTTAGCAAGCAATTATCTCATCGTGATCATGTACACAGCTCTTTTCTCACACATACTCACATTATATCTGATTCACAGATTCAATCCCTCTCTATCCATTGTTGAGGCATATCTTCAGCCGAACATATCCTGCTCGTCTGAGGTCTCACATTTGACCAAGAAATATATAAGAAATATGGTCAGTAAACATGATATCCAAGCAAGTATTTCACTATCATTATATAACAAATCTAATTCTATTGCAAAGCTTTCGATATCGTCCAATGCATTACCGGAGCTATTGCCTCCTATATACCACTACAACCAGAACAACAAGATGCGACGTACCAAAGCAACACCTAAGCTAGACAAGCTCAACCACCACAACCAGAACAACTATCCCACAAAGACCGGCTTGTCATCAAATATCAGAAACACACAGTTAAAGAGCTTTCGAAGATGTCAGGAGAACGCAAATTAAAAAAGACTGTACCAAATAAGAAGGCATTCATTGATCGATTAGTTGAAGCCGACCTCCTTTTACCTGAAGAAGTTATCAATTCATAAGGCATTTCTAGTCTAGTTGGCACTCATATAATACATACTTCTCATACACCAAAGAAGTAGCCCTTAAGCCTCACTAGATAAACTGTTTCCACTTTAATCATCCCCCTCAAATCCCTCTACACATCCATTGCGTCCAACTCACCTTCATCCCCTCCATCATCCTCTTCATCACTAATATCCATCTGATCAACCAAGCCTACTTTCTTAAGTGCTATTGCTCTTCTACACCCTGGACTTCTGAGTAAATACTCAGACCACTATTTCCCATCCCGCAATTTTTCTAATCCACATGACATGACATCCTCAACCTCAACTATACCCGCTTCTTCAGTTGTTTTCTTCCCTCTTCCTGCAATGAAGGCCACCACCTCCTCCTGTAACAAAGTATCCAACAGCACTTTTACATCAAAAAGACTGTCCTGTTTTGTACAATCCCCAGAATGTTTCCTAATACCCAATGCAGAACGAAGCTCATCCTTCAACCCCATTAGATGAATTGCACAGCGTGCAATTACATTCCTTTGAAAGCCCTCCAACATCTCGGAACCTCCGGGGTTATATTGATGTTTGTACGCCCTCACTAACTCCTCTATAAATTCATCCAGCCCCAAATTCTTACCAGTCCGCCCACGGGGATTGATAACCCAATTCCTCCGAATGATTGCCCTCAACTATTCATCCCACTCACATAGCATCCCACACCTCAACTCCACCAATTCAGGCCCATACTTAGTTCCCCCTCCTCCTAGGAATTGTGGGGCCCACAACTGAAGGACCAACTCCATTATCCCTACATCGGCTTCCCGAATCGCTTTATAGAAGCACCGGAATTCCAGCTCCATGCGCACAAATAGTAACAAGTTTTCATACACACGGTCACGACTATCCTCCTCTTCATCTCTCAAGTTGCTTACATGCTTATATCTCAACTTGTTAGACACAGCGGCAACTACTTGTCTCCACCTAATCTCACCCATTTTGGACTTCCCACGGAACTCATCCCAGGTCTTTGCGCCCCCCTCCTGGACAATCAACCCAAGCAACACAGCATCGCCTGCATCTTTTGTAAAATCCACACAAGCCCAATAATTTCCTGCCTTTTCATCAATATACTTCCTGCGCAATTTCTTATTTAGATTTTGAAGGCTACCCAGGACCCTTCCAGACTTGTCTCCCAAGAACATCTTCATCATCATCTTCTTGAAGTTCATATTGGTATGGAAAGCCCCCAATACAGGCAAAACACGTGAGAAATCCTCTCCTGGAATATCTCCTTCTCTCTGTTTTTGGATACTACGGACCCTCTCAGCTAGCAATTGATCTCCGCCAACCAAGAAAATACCTTGCATGAAGTCGTCCTTGGGAATTTTCAATTCATCCATTAACACCCTGCTAATACCGCGGAGATTTCCCTCTGTTGAAGATTGTTCGATGTCCATCAACGCAAATGGAATGATATTCGTAGGTTCCAAATCAATAACCTCGAGCATCGGCTTCTGGAACTCATTCTCCCCACAAATGAAATCGTCCTTACTTCCGGAACATCTGTGCAGCAATTGAACCATGTACCACTCATTGTGTTTTTGTATTACTTCCCATGCCTTTTCACTTGGTTCCAAGCTGGTCTCATCCACTCACGAGGGATATACCGGTGTCCTGGTGGTATTCCAAACACAGGCGTACAAAACCCACCAGTGCTATTAACCATAACCCCTCCAGCACGGATGCTGGTTGCATCCCGCACTCCCACCATTTTATTAACATTGTCCAAGGACACCAACATCGCGCAGACCAATGCATCTTTTGCAGCCTGTGTTTTTAACTCGATTGCAAGCTTGCTCAAAGCATCATTAACATGGGCATATGATGAACTCCAGCCCAACCAATGAATAATCTCCGTTCCCAGCTTGGACAGATTATCTGCATAGAAGAAGATTCCCATCATGGTTTGGAAAGTATTGATCAGTTGATTTCGGCTGTTCAACATTCCCGTAATAGCACTTACGATGACCTTGTCGCTGTTTACCTAGTCTCGTTAGCACAACGGCCCCCAAAAACTAAAGAAACTGGTGTTTACTATAACCAGACTTGGTATTTACCTTCTTCATTTTTCCAGTTGATACTGCGGTACTGTTATGAACCAACCCTTACCCTTGTCTCAAGAACCTCCTGCCCCTGTTTTGTATTGGCAACCCACGCACTTGCCGACTCATATATACTTGCGGCTCAACATGATCCTGACTCAGTATAGTCAAGCGTTAGCATTATCGGGAATTACTGGAGCTATGAGCGCATTCAATGGAACGTGTTCACAGTTTATGCAACCAGGAGCCTTAATGAGTTCTTTTCGGGTAAGACGGGCAACGATCTTGCAAGGCGGTCAAGGTTTCTAAGAGGCCTGTGAGACTCCAGCAATATCAATATGGATCGATAAATGCCGAAGAAGGAGCCACTGGTGAGAAGAGTACGTTAAGGACGTAATAGAGAAGTCTTCACCCTCAAACCACTGATCTCGGACATCAGAATCTGCCCAAGACCAAGTTGTAGAATCGGGATAATAGGTTGAATTACGTTTCAACCTGTTTAAGTAGCTTTAGAAGTCCTCCACATCGAACTATCCTCTCACGCTAGGATTCACGAACCAAACGAGATAAGCACTTCTTCCTCTAAAACCAAGCCACCAGGCCTGACTCCCGTCGTCGTATACATCGCTTAAGTCGTACTATTCACCTCGTCAGAAATAAAGGAACGAACTCTCGTTCCTCAAAAGCAAGACGCCATCGTGCCCGTAGTCCCAGTAGCATACGTAAGAAATTACGCCAACGCTTAAGAAGTATACTTAGCTTCAGCTAGTTAGGTCATCAAGCTAGTTCTACTCCGAGTTTGATCAGCCGACGCCTGGGGCAATTTATTCTCCGACGTATCCGCTAAAAGCGTCGAAGTAATAATATAGCTCATCCCAGCCTACTCTTATGATTACTCTCAAACTAGTATTTAGATCATTTGAATCTAGATCATGGTAGTTTCAAGAGACCAAGCACCTCAAAACCTCGAGCTCTCCTACAACTACACCTTCATCTCGGACCTTAATTTGATCTTCGGCATTAAGGTATAAGCATAGGGGATAACATTATCACGGTTGTTGTAAGACATCAACATCTTCATGGACATCGTCCCTATAGCTTTAATCATCCTTGAGGAGCAGGACTAGCATACGGACGTGGTTTTCGAGGTACCTAGGTCCTTATCTTCCTTCAACCCCAGGGACAACCTTCCGATCCCTTCTGTCGTCCCCCACGACCTCCTCACCGCGTCTCTTAACGACGATTTCATGCGGTAACTAGTAGCAGTCTACCACCAAGGACGATAACAACGACACATCTCCTTCCGTAAAACGCATCACCTCTGATATTCCATGCGTTGTTTCACATTACTTGGGATTAGGTTTGATGGTCATTATGCTTCCCGTCCTGAACACTCCTACACTCCATGCAACGCTTATCAATCCCTAGGATCCTAATTCGCCTTCCATTATGACCAAGTTCATGACCTCTTCTCGTCCTAACTGTTCTAGCTCGTCCACATGCCCAAGTCCCCAGCCTCCCCCGAACCTGCTCTAGTTTCGGTTTGTTCGTCCGTATTTGCTCCAGTTCCAATTCCTGCCCTTTCAGACTCGATGCGAGCTCTCTATCTTCTAGCTATATAAACACTTGTTGATCCATGTCACCTCACTTGTTCAACAACGCACTTCTTCTTCTCTCTTCCTTTTATCTGTCCTCTTTGACCAAGGAAAATATCCTTAGGTCATAGCAAGTTCTGAGTATTAAGAGCAATCTTTAAGATCCAATGTTTCGTATTTCTTACTTGATCTTCTAAGCATGCACTTGATCTTTTGGTATCTCAAGGCTGTCTTATAAGATAAAGAGTGCTATACTTAGATGATCTTCCAAGATCATCTAAGGGCTTATTCGCTCATGGATTAGACCTGAAGGCCCTACGCCAGCCAACAGTACGTCCAGTCCCGACCCTAACCCCAAGCTCAATGACCTTAACCTTATCGTTGGTTTCCCGGTCGTTATCGTGCCACTTGAGT
>ML121576.1:108824-272792 GCA_003788615.2 Terfezia boudieri ATCC MYA-4762 | reverse complement strand
TATATGCATCGTTGTAGACAGACTTTCATTGTGATAAAGGACAATATATAGTACATCTCGACACTCAAGTAGTTGTTTATTTATTATACCTCTAAGTTTTGTGGTCTTTCCTTTGGGTACCCTCCGGAGGATTTGGTGGGGGTGGTGATCAATTAGACGCTTGTGTTACTCGAGCACTCGTTCGTCGGGGTTTTAACGACCTCTAAGTACTAAACTAGAGTTTCGTAAAGCCGTTATACTCTTAGAAGAACGCACTCACCTCACACTTGTTACGGGAAGCAGAGGTCTCTCTGTTAAAGTACAGTCCCCCCCCAACGTTTCTTTAGTAACTTTATACCAACGGCTACCAATTCCTGTTTGGATTCCTTTGGTAAACACTAGACAAGGACCCCATATAACTCCTGCTCCAGTTGCTAGAAACGTCCCTATGATCACGTTCACGCCAGAACGCAATGAGTTTCTTCTTCGTACCCTAACCTCAATCATAAAGTCATCCCTACCGTCTCTACGTTCTAACGGATGCTTTCCTCCAAGGTAACAACACCTCCCATACATGGACATTACTTGGGATTAGGCTTGATGGTCATTATGCTTCCCGCCCTGAACACTCCTACACTCCATGCAACGCTTATCAATCCCTAGGATCCTAATTCGCCTTCCATTATGACCAAGTTCATGACCTCTTCTCGTCCTAACTGTTCTAGCTCGTCCACATGCCCAAGTCCCCAGCCTCCCCCGAACCTGCTCTAGTTTCGGTTTGCTCGTCCGTACTTGCTCCAGTTCCAATTCCTGCCCTTTCAGACTCGATGCGAGCTCTCTATCTTCTAGCTATATAAACACTTGTTGATCCATATCACCTCACTTGTTCAACAACACACTTCTTCTTCTCTCTTCCTTTTATCTGTCCTCTTTGACCAAGGAAAATATCCTTAGGTCATAGTAAGTTCTGAGTATTAAGAACAATCTTTAGAATTTATGACTCGTTGGCACTAGGTTGGTATGTAAAAAGCCAAGGAGCCAGTTTGCCGATGGCGCCACCCAAAAAATAAAACCTTTTTGCCAGACCCTCTTTTAGAGGTCGTTGTGCCAACCAGACTAGTGCATGCATACTTCTGAGGTTTCTGATGTTAGATAGCACCGTGAGAGTGCTCGGATGGGATAATTTCAAAATACTACGTACCGTATGCCAACGTGTGAGTAAGACTGCTCTCTTATACATGAACAGGCATC
Organism: Terfezia boudieri ATCC MYA-4762; assembly: GCA_003788615.2. Classification (NCBI taxonomy): domain Eukaryota; kingdom Fungi; phylum Ascomycota; class Pezizomycetes; order Pezizales; family Pezizaceae; genus Terfezia; species Terfezia boudieri. The sequence goes on along the minus strand of ML121576.1, from coordinate 271,562 downwards.
TGGGGACTTGAATCCAGCTGGTTCTGAGGGCCAGTGAGATATGCTTGTGCGAGGTGCCCAGGTTAGAACAAGGTGGAAGAGGTGAGCTGAACTATGTGAAGCAGAAGTTTTATCGTGGCAGAGAGCAAGGCGAACGAGATATTCGAAGTGAGATGGAATGATTGATCTGTATTGCTAGATACTGGAAAGCGAAGGTATTACCATCTTTCACGGGGATGCAGATCATCACAGGGATGTGGATCAGCCCCCACGCAGATCAGTGGTGGGCAGCTGCGGGGTAATTACAACATCAGTTCACAACGGATTTGAACGCCAGTTGTAGCATTCAACTCTATAGGGTTTGTCGCACCATATCCAACACCTAATACGCATTTCTAAGAATCTAGGTTGTGGCCTGAGTGTTGGAAATAAAATTATCCGGTTTGTATAAACGTTTTAGATAACATGTGAAAACTCCACTTAGTGGTATATAGAAGCTGACATGGGAGTATAGAAGGCCTGAAGCACATCATGGGAAGGCTAAAGCAACGAAAGCAGGTATCGGAAGCCCAGCGGGAGCTCCGAATCCGGCGAGCAATAGTGGCAGTTCAAGAGGGAAAATACAAATTGATCCGAAAAATAGCAGAAGCCTTTGGACTTGGATATACAACATTACATAGACGACTGAATGGTGGAGAATCCAGAGTAAGGTCACACATATCACAGCAGTTGTGTACACCAGCGGAAGAGAAGGCTATTGTACGGTGGATCCTGAAATTAGAGGAGTGGGGATTTCCTCCACGTATAGCGCATGTTAAGGAAGGTGTTGCATTATTAAAGGGAAAAAAATGGGATGAAAGCTCTACGGTGGGCAAAAATTGGATTACACGCTTCCTTGATCATCACCCACAATTAGTTTCAAAGTTCAGCAGCCAGTTCGATAAGAAGCGGATCAAAGCTAGTGATCCAGGAATTATCCGAGATCATTTTAATAAGCTTTTACAGCTTAAGTGCCTATATTGAATTACTGATACTACAACCTACAATATGGATGAGAAGGGGTTTCGCCAAGGTATTTCAGATCGTGCTAAGGTTATTTGCTTAAGACGAGGTCATGGAATGACTGGCAAGTTGGCAACTGATGGAAATCGTGAAATGATTACTGTTGTGGAAGCAATTGGTGGAGAAGGGATTGTATTGCCTCCATTAATTATCTATAAAGGAGCTGGACACTATATGGGCTGGTATCAATCTCTAAAATATCCAGAGGTTGATTGTGATCGGTGGAAGTTTAGTGTATCAAAAAAAGGATGGACAAGTCATACCTTAGGGATGGAATGGATCAAGCATTTTCATGAGTGTACAAAAGAGTCGAAGGAGGTGAAAAATGGAGAATATCGTTTACTAATTGTGGATAGTCATGGGTCTCATATTATGATTGAGTTTATTGAGTTCTGCCTTAGCGTTAATATCATTGCCTACTGTCTTCCAGTACATTCTACCCATCTCCTACAACCACTTGATGTCGGATTATTCTTACCACTACAGAAGGCATATGGAAAGCAGGTTGATCGGCTTGTTCGATTTAGTAATGTTGCAATTAACAAAGGCAATTTTCTTCCAATGCTTATTGAGGCACGCAATGCAACATATACCCAAAAGAATATTCTTAGTGCTTGGCGGGGAGCAGGCCTTATTCCACACAATCCACGATATGTCTTAGACAAGTTAACGCACGGACAAGCACTACCAAGAGTCCATGTTGTCGATCCCCCGCTTGAACCCCCTACCCCATGCAACACGGCTGAGCTACACCGACAGGTCAGACAGGCAACCTTGCGCCTAAGATCAAAGGATGCGGTGATTAATCGAGCGGAACTGGCTGATCTTATTGAGCGACTTGAGAAGTTTGGAATTGCAGCAGATAAGGACCGTGAGTTGGAGCGCAGGACACTACAGCAGTGGCAGGAGGCACAAAAGCTTGCATTGAAGGTTGATAAGCGAGAGATAGGAAGGGCTCGAGGTCGGGTTATGGATGGTAAGGCACTAAAAGAGCTCTATATTGAACGAGAGGCACGAGAGGCAAAGAAGGAGGAAAAGCGGCAGAAAGCTGCTAAGCGAGCTGGCAAACCCCAGGTATCCAACCCTCCCCATACACCCAAGCAGGCTGGAAAACGCAAGGTGGTTTCCTTTGTTGTTATTGATTCATCAGATAATGAAGAGGCTATTAGCGGGGAAGAGATGGATAACTGGGAAAGTGAATTGGATTGCCCCTCTATTTCCTCGTCTGGTTCTATTTTTTCTACAATAACACTTGCTACTCCGGCTCCAGGCCCCCCAGTTGAGTCCTTACAGCCTCGGACACCCCCTTCCCCTACCCCTGGCCCCTCCTTACGCTCTCACACTCGTTCTGGGCTCCGTGTAACTAGATCTCGTGCGTCAGGTAGATAGCCGATGAATTGATCCATTTCTCTGTAATGATCCGCTTCCCCGTGAAAGATGGTATATACATGATTGTAAGTAAACCCGAGCTTTCTAACACATGAAAGCAAATGAATTCAAGCTAATATGAAGAACCACATGCCGTGAATAGTCTAAGCCATGAACAAGGTAATTGCGTGTACTTATGAGCAGCAATACTGCAAGTAGTAAGTTGCGAGTGAATGCTGAAAAAACAGTAGATGACTTAACCAAGCGAAAGGTTATATATGTACTAACTTAGCCGAGCTAGTGATAACAGCTTAACGGATAATGAAGTAACAGATTAACGGAAGTAACAGCTTAACGGAGCAACAGCTTAATGGAGATGGGGTGACGGGACATTCATTCTAACACTCTCTCTTGAACTGTGCACCCCATGAGTTCGGTAAGATGTTTTGTACTTCAGATTTTAGTCCTTTGGTCATAAGATCAGCAAGATTATCGTCTGATGGTACGTAAGTGAGTGTGAAGTCGTCATTGTGAAAGGCGCTTACAGGTATAGTGGTAATGCACGTCGATGTGCTTTGTCTTTGAGTGGTGAACCGGATTGTCGGCAATCTTCATTCCAGATTGGTTGCCACAGAGCAGTGCAATGTCCATTGGAATTCGAAGTTGTTGAAGTGCATGCTTGTACCAAATTGCCTGTCGAGAAGTAAGGGAAAGTGCCATGTATTTGGCTTCAGTGGTAGAAACAGACACAGACTATTGCTTCTTAGATCACCAAGAACAAGAAATGCATGAACTTCCCAGCATAAAGCAGTAACTACGGAGGCTCACACCAAAAGTCTTTTCCCCTTTCCTTTTTGGGAATCCTGCATATGCAAGACTATGCACGGCATGCAACTTGGCATTATTCAGCTCCAAAACGGGTGGCAATGGCAATTAGTGATGGGTTTTACCTTTACTATTGCCTTAATCTGCTGTTGCCTGTGCTGCCCTGAATATAGCCAGACTACCTTGAATATACAGTACCTAAATGGCTTATGACGTCCATAATGTGGCTGGCGGAGTGTACCAAGGCTGCTGCATTGGTGATGCATACGCCAAGCACATCCGCTCAGGCTTGGCATCAATGAAGCAGCCTTGGCATACGCTGCATACGGCAATATAGGACAATTAAGACGTTCTGCACCCAAAGAAGCTACTGGGTAGGAGGCGAGCCTAGAGGCGAGGAACAAGTAAAGGTAAAATGAATCGTTACATGGCTGGTATATGATGCATTGTCATTAGAATCCATTTTAATGCCAAGTTGCATACAGTGCATAGGCTTGCATACGCAAGGTTCCCAAAAAGGAAAGGGGAAAAGACTTTTGGTGTGAGCCTCCGTACATAAGTAGTGACACAGCGGTGGGTGTCCAAGCAATTAGCATAATCCGAATCAGAAAAACCATAAAGAACAGAAGACTTAGATCGAGTATAAGAAAGGCAAATATTCCTAGTGCCTGCAAGATAACGAAAAACACGCTTAACAGCTGCATGATGATCATTAGTAGGACAATAAGAAAACTGAGCAGGAAAGTAAACAGTATAGGTATGCAAGATCAGGACGAGTGCAAGTAACCAGGTAGAGAAGTGCCCTAATCTTTTGTTGATATAGATTTTGGTCAAGTGGGATCATCCTGAATCCTTTTCGGCTGAGGCTAGCTGAGTTTTGGGGTCAAGTGGTGTCTTGACAGTATAGCAATTCTCTATTCCAAATCGAATAAGAAGTTGTTCGATATAGAGTGGTTGCGCGAGATGAACCGAGGTATTGGAGAATCTAAATTCGATTCCAAGCATATAAGAGAGAGAACGATTCTGAACCTTTATCAGTAACTTTGAAGTTCAACTGCAGATGTTCTGTAAGAAATCTTCTATCCAAGGCAGAGCCCACAATTAAGATGTCATCAACATAGAAGAAGATGAATAAGAGCTTAGTAGGGTCTATGAATATGGAAGGATCAAAGTGTGATGGGATGAGGCCGGCTTCTTTTAGAACAGTTGATAGCTTGAGATACCACTGTTTAGGAGCTTGCTTCAGGCCATAGAGTGCCTTCAGAAACAGAAGGACTTTGCCATCTAGACCAATACCAGGAGGAGGTGTGATCTAGATTTCTTCGTCTAAGGATCCGTAGGTAAATGCTGATTTGATATCAAGCTGTATAGTATCAAGGTCGAGTTGTGCTGCTAGGGCAATAACGAGGCCTAGAGAACCATACCGTATCACAGGTGCGAACGTCTCATTGTAGTCGATACCGGTTATCTGAGAATAGCCCTTAACTACAAGGCGAGCCTTATACCTCTCAATGGATCCGTCCTCTCTTAACTTAATAGTATAAACCCATCATGATCCAACAGGCTTCCTGCCACTTAAGTACAAGGCTGATGTATAATACCATGAGGAAATCAAATAGCTGCTATGAACTCCTATTGGCATGCGAATAAGTATTCAAAAGCTCAGTGTATGAAGTGACATATAATTCACACGTCCATCAAGTAAATCCAGCTTGCCTCTACCTAGGGCTTATGTGAACATCGCGAGCAGCCGTGGCTAGCAATTTTACAGTTCCCATTTTTGTGTATATGGCCTGGATTACCAGACAACTCAGAGGTTCAGCCAAGAAGAAAAAGTTTCGTAAACTTTGAAGTACCAGGGGAGTTGTAGGTAGATAGCTCGGAATGACGAGCCCTGTCTAGGTCCAAAGGTGAGCCTGAATTGCTTCCAATTTGGCTCCCAGAGCACTAGGACGTTGGTTTGTATTTCTTATTATCGTATAACTCGTGTAGGTAGTTAGGTGAGTTCGTTCATTGCTGAATCGCATATGCGGAGCTTGCATCATTCTTTGCATCGAAACAATCTTACATGCTTAGTGAACGTACTATAAGTATGTGCCAAGGAGGGGGCGTTACAATGTAGCATGCCATTCCGCCAATTATACCGATGCACTTCATATGTACAGATGACTCTCGTTACAAGCATATAGTCGGGACGGGGGAAAATATGCTTATAACCAATATATGCTTACAGAGTATAGCTAGAGAAATTTATTACTAGGTAGAAAAGTTTGCGGAATGACACCATAAAAAGTAGTAAACATGCAGACAACTAGCAGAGAGACGTCAGGAAGAGGAGGAGGATGCTCCGAAGGACCCAAAAAATCAGTTATCCTGTGCTGGACATGCTGGCAGGGGCCGACGTCTTATTCGATTGAGGATTTTGTTGATTTGAGATTGTGTAAGCTCCTTATTGGGGTTTTGTTCAAACCAGAGTTTAGTGTAGCGCCAGGTAGTCCCCGGGTTTTCGGCAGCATACATTCGGATAGCTTCTCCGACCATGCTTGTCGTTGCGGAATATGTGGAGATCTATGAGAATAAGGCATATGAGCTTGTCGAGTAAATAGCAGTAAGGGTTATTCTTGGTATATTACTACAAAATCAACTAGTACGTCACTTCATGAGATCATGCGTGGTTATTTCTTATCGATAAACATCCCAATATGGCAAGGCAGTTCTCTTGTTACAAGCATATGTATGGTGACTAAGTAAAAGAAATAAGAATATTCTAGTAACGAAAATATGCTTATTTACTATGTGGGACTGCCGATTGTACATGTAATTATAGAAGAATTTCGGGAAGACGCCGACCGTGGTATAATTGATAGGTATCTAGTTACACGATCTCCTCGAAGGTTGCTTGAAGGTTTTGGCTTGGTGTTTACGTATTAGGTCCAGCACGAGGTGCCAGCGGAATGGACATTGGAACAAGGAGGGTTGGTGATGAGTGTAAGAAACCGGCTGCATCAGTCAACGTCAAGATTAGAACACTACTGTCCTATATGAAAAATTTGCTGTCTAATACACGATTCGGATATCTCGGGCAAGCTTAGCCGCCGTTAGCGCCCTGTCTTATACACTGTCTTACTTGCGAATTAATACTCAACTGTATGCATGTGAGCCTTCAGTTGTTCGTCTATACAGGTATATATAGCTTGTGAATTTCCTACTTTACGGTTGATGGCATTGATTCAGATCACATCACTTCAATACAAAGTTAGCTATCTCTTCGTCTCTTCTTGTTCGAACTTCGCACGGCTTCACATTGATATTCGTTCATTCCTTCACTGGATCCACGGCTCCCCGCTCACCTATTCTTATATGTTATGAGCCCGGATTTCTCGCTCAGAGCTACACATGATTACAATGTCTGCCGAAGCCGGACCATCGACAAGGGCATGTCCTCAAGGAGTCCTACACCCAACTCAAATCCTCAAGAACAGTGAAGAGATGAAGAGATAGATAGCTTTGTATTGTGTAATCTGAATCTATGCATAAAGTAGGAAATTACGCAAGCTATATATACATGTATGGACGAACATCTGAAGACTCACATGCATACTGTTGAGTCCATATGGGACATCATAAGAAGTGCATGTGGGTCTTTCGGTATAGCTAGGATATTAAAAAAAATAAAAAACGCCAAAACAACTTCACCAGCAGACACCTTTAAGTGCTTCTTGTTAGAATCTTTTGCAGTTGGTGTTTTTGGGCTCGCACCCACCAGTCATTCCGCTCACTACTTCCAGAAACCCCCACCTTCCTCCTCATCAATGTCACTTTGCTCAGCCTCTAACAGTACTGAGCTAGCTTTCGCTTTTGTTTGGTATCCCAATGGTGTTTCTGTGCTGTAGACTGACCAGGGATGGTGAAGGGGCTATCATGCTCAAAGGAGCTGCAGGAAACTATCCCGGGCCCTCGTCCTTTCTTACCTTTAGTATCTCGTCTCTTTGGAGGCAATTTGATTTTTTTTCAGGAGAGATGTTGGTAAATAAGGTCGTAGATATTGCATACGAAATAGATGTTGTAGTTTATAGTTCAGGATCGCATTGCAACATTGAGTGCATACCCATCCTACCTTGAGGCATGGACGTAGGGTGTCTTCGGTGTGTTTAACCCATTTGAGTAATGAGTATAAAAAAAAAAATTCGGTGTGTTTAGGAAGCATGTAGGCACTGTACATGCTAGTCTGGTTAGTACATGCAGCCGGAAGTCTATGACTAATCCGGCCTAGCACGTACGGAGGTATGACAATGTATGCAGCCTAGCGACAACTAAATATGCAGCTCAGTAGCCGGCATGTGGTACAGCATACAACAATTTCATTGTTTTGGACTATGCAGGAGAGGCAGCAAATCACTCAGGTTCTGCTCAATGGCATCGTAGCTGGTCATATATCCACCTCAAGCAATTCACATATTATGCACATATCAGGAGATCCCCCTACCCAAAGCCCTCAGGCAGTTCCAAATTTATTATCCAAACCAGTGGGCTGCTTTTGACCCCCCTGTTGCCCATTTCCTATGAAAACTAATCCAGTTCTACCCTATAGCCGTTTTGTTACATATTGCCCATACCCCGCCGATTACTGTAAGTACATAGAGGCCATGAAACGATTTTTTTTTCTGGGGGGGGGGGTCTATACTTACATTCCTAACACCTTCTGACTACATCTTCTGTTAAAACATATGTGTCATACATATGCACATGTTCATTCAGCTCAGCCCGTTCTGATCCTGTCTAACCTTATGGTGCTCATGGTAATGTGAACCTTCATGTAAATGTATCGCACTCACGTATATTTTTTTAACTCCGTACTCGCATTCAAACTGTCTAGTTTTGACGAGGGAGGGCATCCCCGAGTGGGTAGTTGTCCAATCCCTGAGCCGTTTTATGTCCCATATGTAGCTACATACAAGACCAGATATCCTACGAAGGATCCGAAGAATAAGTTGAAGAAATTAGGAAAATTTACCGCGCAACAAATGACTCTGGGACCTCAGAAATTCCCACACGTTCCCACACATGTATATATAGCCGCTGTACTTCCTGCGTCTTCAGACACAACTTTAGACAGATCAATACAGCACTATCTTCTCTGTTCTTCGTGCTTTCCCTTACCGGACCTTTCACTGCTTCACTGACTCCCAGATCTTCATTTAGCACGGTTCTCTACATGTCTAACGTGCAGTGCACCAAACGGTAGGGCTACTACTGGACAGCACTATCCCTTAATTACAGTAGTGCTAAAGTCGAATTAATGAGTTTTCATCAACCACATATTGGACTAGAACCCCTCTGGCCGAGTCGTTTGTACTCGGGTCTCCTAGGAGAATAGCCCTGGTTTGAGTCACAGCTGCCCCGTCAGGTTCTGTATTTTCCTTTGTAGGGCTGATCGTCAATTCATATTTTTTTGAATTATATAACTGTTGCGGTCATATAGCTCTATCATGCAGTAGCTCACATATATATAGTCACATGAAAAAAGTCTTGCATCATCCTAAACAAAGATCTTGGCGCAGCCAAAATGGTAAAAAGTGACCTTCGTGGGAAAGCTGCTGAAAATTGAGTATGCCAGATAATTATATGAGAACAAAATAGATTTAAAAAGAAAGCTTATGGATTGCAGGTAGGTGCGATGTCTTGGACGGGCACAGTGATTTGCATAATTGAAGGCATTTCAAACAAGGATACAACTTTTCATGAAGTTCAAACAATCACCGACACAGCTAGACAGTTGGTTCAGGTCTATAAACTTGGATCGAGGAGCGCCATCTCAAGCTTAAGTGCCATATAAAAATAATATCGCCTTGAAAATCGAAGTATAAGTATAATAATTGAGGCATATGATGGACACTTTTAGCGGTTTGGCTGTAATACCTTTGTCTAGGATTTATGCATGCAGAAGACCTTTTTCATGTGACTGTACATATGAATGCAGGTCAGTGCGTTGATATTTATGGTGGCGGGATCCACCGTAAAGTGGGAAATACACTAGGTAGCTATATATACATGTATGGGCAAACATATCAAGGCTCACATGCATACTGTTGGTCCACATGGGACGTTGCGAACCTAAATATATGTGAAGTGCATCCGATACAGATATGGCATTCTAACCGGCAACCGCACAAAATTATATGAGTAAGGCCGCCTTTCTCTCTATGATGGACTATTTACCAACAGAATCTCCTTTATAATTACTGGAATTGTCTCTGAGAGTACTATAGTGCACTAGATTGTTCCTAGAGTTACCCTGGACAGTTCAACGACTCTGCTTTCTTCATTGTATGGCGAAATCCTAGGGGAAGTAATCCTTTGGAATGAAGAAGGCTAGATCCCCCACATCGAGATTACATACGCAAATAATAACCAATATTTCTTGAGTTATACTAGAGAGAATATATTGTAAAACCCGAAGTAAATCGCTCCCAAGTTCTACAACTCCTTTACCAGTCTCGCCAATACGCCCTCGGTAAATCTCCACAACAAAGTACTATCCTGTGTAAGCCACGCCGCTCCAGTCCACCATGTCCCTCTTTTTCCCTGCAGCCCATACATCCTCTCATAAAATCCGCCCTCGATATCTGCACGGTCCACCTTCATCTCAAACGGGCTATGGTCGCTATACGCCACAAACTCTGGTCCTTCCTTTACACAAGCAATAACTTCATTGTCCTTCAAGCGAGACAACGCGTCAAGGATGTCCTTCTTGGCAGCCTTCTCGTTGATAAAAGAGGTGGACACATACTTCACGTGTGTCAATCCCGAAACGCCGGTATCAAAGAATCCATAGGGAGCTGGGAGCTTTGGGAGGCTGTAACTATTGGCAGGGTTGACGTTGTTGAGGTTAGTTCCTAAGGGAATACCAACATTCTTCAAGATCCCAGTGATGTAAGCTACCCATTTGAACTTCCCGAAGATGGATTTCTCTGTGGTGTCGAGGTTGAATGGGGCGAGTTTCTCCATAGTGGGAGGGATGGTGATCAGAATCTGTTTTGCGCGGATGACTGTGTGGTGAGGGGATTTGCCGGTTTTGACAGTGACTGAGAGGTAGCCATCTTGGTCTCTTTTGTTGCGATCAGCAGAGAGGACGTAGGAGTTGAGTAATACGCTTTTTTTTTCCGCCAGTTCAGCTGTCGCCTTCTCGTATATCTGACTGTTGTCGCCCGTTGCTAGGAAGGCGAATCGTATGACATCCAAACCAAAATTCTGCAAAACATAAATCGTTGGCACGTTTAAGATATCACCGAGCCCTTGAGATATCATAAAGACAGATTGCACTAGGGCCTGGAGGCTATGCTTCTCCACGAACTCACCAAAGGGGATGACTAGCTCTTGGGGTACTGGGTATGGTAGATTAAAACCCCCTTCAATGTAAGAATACCTGTCTAAGAGAGCCGCATAGTTCTGTATCGCAGCACCCAAGGCCTGTGGCGTAGGAGGGACATAACCCTTGGCCAACTGCCCAGTAGCCAAATTAACGTACGTGGTGTTTGAAGAAAATAGATCGACTTTGGTTAACGCAATGTTGAAACGTGCAAAGTAGTCCTTCACAATATCCAAGTCATGAAAAACCACCACACCCATCTCAATTGGTGTTCCTGTGAGAGGATCATGGTACGTTTCCGTATGCCCACCCAAACGATCTTTTGCTTCAACCACGACGACCGTATGGCCCTGGTCGAGGAGCTTGATTGCAGCAAAGGTACCTGTTGAACCTCCACCAATGATTGCGACGTCGCGGGTGATGGTATTGGAGTGTTGGGCAAGGTTATGGCTTGGGTTGTCCCGAGGAACAAGAGCGGTGGAACATGCCAGTTGCAAGAGCAAACCAGTGGCTTGGAAATATATGGAACGCATGTTGAATTTGACACCAGAGGTAAAACCAGTGAATTTCTGTCTTCGGACTGGATGACACAACGAATAATGAAGTATCAGCTCTTAGGGTGGCCTAGGTTCGCCCGTTTATATGTCACCCACCCCCTACATAATATGCAGCGCCGGCACTGTTGTGGAGTAAGAATACCGCCCCCCTCTATATTTAGAGTCCTTGGGTGCGCTAGGGTGTCTCAGTGCACAGATGGAAGCTTGATTTTTTCAGGACATGATAATCTAGTTAGAACTTCTGACGCAATGGCACTTTGTCTTTCCTTTGTACCGCATCCACTGGTGAACAAGAGTCCTGGTCAGTTTAGAGACATAGGTCGAGCTTATGCAGTAAGTGACGCTACAACGGTCCATTTTTGGGGAAAAGTGTACATGGTATCTGAGCGCAAAACTAGGGTGGATGATACGTGCAATCTGATCTACAAGAGACCATTTTTTTGAAAAAGTACACCACGCAATCTGATCTACAAGAGACCATTTTTTTAAGAAAGTATACCGCTAAGGATTTACATCGGTTTCATCCACCACATCCTCAGCCAAAACAACATATTCAACGTCTTCATCGGAATCCAACTCTTTTTCCCATTGCCCCACCACAAGATTAGGTAGCCCTCGTACATGCAGTTGATGGCCATCATTACCAGTCGGACAAAGTGAAATACCAGTCTGCTTAAACGCCTTAATAATTGTATCCTGCTTATGTAGAAGCCATAACCAGGCAGCTGCCACTGCATGTGTAATTGCAATTCAGTGATGTCTAATGCTAGTATCTTCATCCTCATTTGCCAATGTTTCCTCCAGAATATCACCAATTTTCTACTCCATACGTGGTGTACCTTTTCAAAAAAATGGTCTCTTGTAGATCAGATTGCACGGTATCATCCACCCTATTTTTGCGCTCGGATACCTTGTGCACTTTTCCCCCAAAAATGGACCGTTGTAGCGTCACTTACTGCATAAGCTCGACCTATGTCTCTAAATTGACCAGGACTCTTGTTCACCAGTGGATGCGGGACCTAACTACACATGATGGCGTTGCATATGTACTTAAGATATATGTACAATAGTGGGAAATTAGGCCCGTATCGAGCTGAAGTTTTGGGGAAGTCTGCCTCCAATAATGCCTTGTTCACCGACAGGATAATTACAGTGCCTACATTTCCATCACATTTTCAGCTCCTGCCAACAGTACGGGCGGCCAATTGGGTGGCTACACAAGGTCCCTCTAACACTTCCCGCTGTCCATTTACACTACGGCTCACATTGCACACCAACGAGTGGGATGCTACTCCTTTGATTGGCCAACACTGAACGGCATCACTGCCCCGTTAGGCGAGGTTGTTGTGTCAACCAAACTTACCAACCAGACTAAACCAAACTATGCCAGGCAACGGAAAGAGAAAGGACTAGGACAACCCGGGAAAGACCCGGCTGCCAGTCACCAAGCACCCACAAGCCACCATCTCGACGAACCGCCTCAAGCGGCAGCTCCAGGTCCTGATACAGGAGAAAGGTTTCAATATCGCAATATGTATTTTGACGCGGACATTCGACCCAATATTCCAAGGCTGAGACCGGAGACAAAGAAATCTTCATTTTCACGGCCTCTCCTAACCATCCTAGAGATTCTCTACAAAATTAAGCCGTTCAGCACTACCAGGATGGCTCAGCGAAGGATTATGAACTACGCACCAAAGAGCTGGCCCCACCACCACCAGCCCCGACGACGAGGAACAGCGTCTCCACCAACACCGAGGAGCCGCAGACCACATCCCCAACACAAGACGAGTATGACAGTCTGAAGCAGCAATTGGAAGAGACGGTGGAAGATTTGGAAAGAGCAGAAAACGCGACAGAGTACTTCGTAGAGAAATTAAATGAGCAGTATACACGAATGGAGAATGCGCCCGACGTAGTGACCCAGACCACACAAAATGGAACAATATCTCCGAGACCACCAGTTGCCATTACCTCCCTCGAACTTTCCGAATTTCCGCGATCACTACGTACACGAACCGTAGTCCTACATGGGGCCCCAACAAAATACATGCCCGGTCAGATGTGCCGCTGGACAACCAGAAGGTCCAAATTTGGGGTATTCGCTGGTTACTACAACAAGAAGAGAGAAGGATTGGAAAGTCCGCCTCGTCGTTAGTCATCTACCTGGCGAAAGACATCGACATTAGGCACGGGCTCCGCATGGGAAGGAAGATCTTCCGCACCACAGCATTTGACTGGAATATGTGATTATTCCCACCGGAACAATAAGTGACTTTCGTACTCGAGTTATGATATGACCGTGGTTTTTACACTCGAGCGGCATTTCTTTATTTTTCGGGAGATATGTTTGTCCACTAGAGCGGGAAGGATATGTGTTGTGTAGGGAACAGCAAGGGACCTCGATTCACTTGAGTTTGTTCTTTGCTTTTAGCGCGCCGGGCCTGGCAGATTAACTTGCCTTGTCCTGAATCCACCCGGGTTTCCGGGTGGCTCCTCATGGTCTTCTTACTGGGACCGAATAGGAGTAATGAGTTTAAAAAAAAAAAAAATGCTAGCAGAACATCCAAGCAAAAGGAAGAAGGCAGAATTGACTGAGTTCAAGAGGGGTGGATTGTTGGTGCCTGGATCTGTCAAAGAAATTGATTGAAAGGCGGTTAGCTTAAGCGGATTTTACACCAAAAGATTTCCTGATATTACAACTTGTCGGGGAGGGCCAATACATATCTACTACAAACGCTGTTCCAGCAAAGTAATTGCAAGTATAAAACTTCAAAATCTGATGGCCAATTGCAACTGGAAAATGGTTTTCTGGCCTTAGAAGTCCCGGATTCCCGGAATGTCATAGCCTGGTTAAGGAATGTCGTAGAAGTTGCCAAATGTTAGGTATTGGAGGGTATAGTTTCCGGACACTTTTACTAGCTCTACCGCATCCACTGGCGACAAGACTCCTTGTCAGTTTAGAGACATATGTCGAGCTTATGCAGTAAGTGATACGGAGCACAATGATAGGTACCACGCTACAACGGTCCATTTTTTGGGGGGAAAAGTGCACTGGGTATCCGAGTGCAAAAGATAGGTGGATGATACCGCGCAAACTGATCTACAAGACTCCATTTTTTTGAAAAAGTATACCGCGCAAACTGATTCCGATATCACTTACTGCATAAGCTCGACCTATGTCTCTAAACTGACAAGGAGTCTTGTTCGCCAGTGGATGCGGTATCGTGGTAATTCGAATTAAAGAACCGGTTCTTATGTTCGAGTGGTGGGCTGGGGTCTGTATATACCATGTCTCGCAACGGTTAGCACGACAACAATCAGAACCGACATCTGTAAGTTATGCTGATGGTTCCGACATTGTTAGTCTCAATATCACCTAGAGTATCTCTGAACCCCGACTAGCCTGTAATAACATGCATACACATTAAACCTATTCTAGGGGGGGTTCTTTTATTCGAATTACCGCGGTATTTTGACCTTTGAATCTGCGGTACACATTTGCGTTCCAATCCTTGCATATTTGTTATATTTATTATAAATAATATCTGCAGGTCATCAAATTTCACATGTACTCTGCAGATCTGGTTGCATCTCTGTGCAGAGTGCTTGTGCAGCTGTACAGTCTGTCTAGCCAGTAGTCACGAAACACCTTATAGAGGCAAACATGGTTCAGGAATATTTATGTCGTTTTAGTAGTCGGAGATTAGGATTCTATCTCCCCAAGGCGTTGCACTGGCGTTGCACAACTTATATCCCGTACCTACTTACAAATTGGCTACCTAGCACTAAGTAGTAGGTAGATCTCAAGGATATAATAATCCTGCACTGTAGCGAGAAAGTAGATATTTGTCGGAAATAATAACCTCTTGCATAGCAAGCAAGTCCTCAATATCTTCTTCATAATCATCTTCTTTTTCTGATAAAGATGCCAATACATAGCATAAGCAATACTCTCAACTTCAGTATCAATATCTTGCAGAGCTTGAGCTTCGAGGCATTGTGGTAGTGATGATGTGATGTGTAGCTTACAGGAAATTCATTTGTATCGGTCAATACTTATGTTTCACTTCTTTTGGCTAAGTATGTTAAAACCCCCGTAAGTACATGGTACAGGAAAGTTTTTGACTACTGCTACTTGATCCGGTCCCAGACATGAGTTCTCGAACCGACAGGAACATACTCAAAACAAAATGTTCTGCTGTACCAGATTGTGAACTTGTGGTTGGTAGACTCGATAAGAGCTGTAATCTCTCGTTATAACATATGACGGGGCTGGAGGTGATATGCTTATAACGTAATACCTATAGTGAGAGAAAATTACTTGCATGAAATGAGACCGCTTAAGACTGATGTAAGAACTGCATGATCCTCCGTTGCGTCTGTTTACCGCTTCTATTCGATTCGTAATATCTCTTCGAACTGCTGGGTATATCTATCGGACTGCAAACAATAAACGGATTGTTTCCAAAGCATCGATAGCGACTTCACTCGGCCCCGTGCTTTAGCGGCCTCTTCAGCTATCTTGAATCTTCTTTGGTTGCGATTCTCCTCAGGCCATAATAATTCTCCGAAACGTTTTCCCTATGTTGATCAAGTTATAGTGCACGAAGATCTTCAAAACTTGATTATTCATCAATCCTCCTTCACCTTCTTCAAATTAGTTCAAACCCCATATGGCCGCAGAGCTCCAAATTAATTTACGCAATAACCAAGAAGTAATTCCTATATGTTCACATGGATATATACTGTACATAGATATTCATGTATCCAGTGGTTCTTAGAGATCTATGGCTACAGTACTACTCTTTCATTCACAGGGCGGTGTCACAGCCAACTCTGAAAGTCATAGAAAATTTAGGTACATACCGTATTAATTCGCGAGTAAGAAAGTACTACTCGGCAGGACAGTGTTAGTATATAAGACAGGGGTAATACAGCCTAATTTTGGCTGAGTTATCCGAATCGTGTATTTTAGACAGCAAATTTTTCTTATAGGACAGTAGTATAGAAATGTCTGTCGGTGTTGACTGGCGCAGTCGAGTTCTTTCACTCATCACCATCACTTGTTACAATCTGGACCCAGTGCGCAAACCACCAGCCAATTAAGTACTTATCCTCTTCATTCCCCCACGACCGTGAGAGAGTACTGTTGGAAGCGGGGTTTTTTAGCTAACACCCCTTAGACTCGCTCATTTCGCAAATGTGGAATTACTGTCCCAATCGATGGCACAGCAGATTCGGAGATCCATGTTGAAGGAATCTCGAACTATACAGTCCCTGATTGGCAACTACCTCCTGAGTCTGAAGACCAACCCGACCTGCCAAATGAAAGTTCTGACCTTGAGGTTGTGGATGATGAGGAGGAAGCGGATGGAAGTGACAATGAGCATGGAGATTACATTACTGAAGAAGAGGCTACGCAATATGCTACAATCACGCTGGGAGAGGAGATCGTGTAAAAAGATATCAATTATGCTACTGTCGGTGTTGTTCCAGAACTTTTTTTATTTATTTCTAACCCCGTGTTTAAGCTAGTATCGTATATAAGACAGTATATTTAAGGCCCCTCCGACCGCCCGTTTGTTAGTAAGACAGCATTCTTACTCGCGAATTAATACGGTATTCTCCTTAACTAGCAAAACTTCAATTGGTTTGCATAGGAGAAGAACCTAATAAGCCAGGCTAGCGATTTAAATCGCCGGCGTTGTGAATTGATGCAATTTTGTGCTTAGGTGTTATAATAATTTTTAGAATTAATCAGCACAGTGGTAAACTGTAAACTGTCCCCGGCTTCGACTCGGTCCGAGTCGCCATGTTCAATTTATTACCTGTTGATGTACGGAGTATGGGGGGATTTTATCCTACTGTTCCTGGTATACGGCCAAAAAGTGAAACCCTGCAAGAAAACCGTGACTTTAGATCGTTCTCCAAATCCAAAAAGCAAGCATAACACCTCCTCTTTGCTCCCTCCACTAAAAAACCACCCAAAGCATCCCAACCTCACCCGACGCCTAAAAGGTCACCCCCTCCTACACCGCCTCCCCCTCCTTACCCCTAACCTTCCTCTTCCAAGCCCCCACCTCCCTCTCCATAAATCCCCTCAACCTCTCCACCGTCATCCCCCCAAACAACAGCTCCTTCTCCGGCAGCTCCTCCATCCCTAACGTCTTCGGATGGATCCTAACCCTCCTATACTCATACGGCGTTTTCCCTAGATGATCCTTGATAAACCTCCCAATACTCTTAAACGAGCATGCGGATGTCGGGTTCCGGCTGAGGATCATGGGGAAGACGTGGGGCATGTTTGTGTATTTTTCAAAGTGGAGAGGGACGGAAGAAGTGAGGAGTCGGTGGGCGAAGAATACTAACCCCATCCATCCTCTAGTTAGCTATCTCACTTCTGTATAGAAACTTTAGAGAAGAACATCGCACGATTACTATCTCTCAAACACTCATCCCCCACACACCACCACACAGGCGGACATCCCTCCCAGCTATTTGCCATCACCGGACTCACAAGCGGATGCGTAATCGCCGTATCGTCCGCATAAAATAACGTCCTTGGCGGGTCCGCCGGCCACGCCTCGCTCTGTCTATACCTCGACTTGGACCCCTGTTTTGGCGTAGGTATGTAATCCCCTCTAGCACAACTAACTTCACTGGGCAAACATCGAGCTGCCTCGACCCAACCGCTCATGATTATGAGTCCCTTGGGAAGAGCTAGTTCTATATCTTTACCCATCCAGCGGATGGTTTTCTTGCTCCCGTCTGAGTTTGGGGTTTGGAACCAGAGGAGGACTTGGATGAGGGAGAGAGTGAGACCGCCACCAGCAGAGTCGCCACCGAAGAATATCTGGGAGGGGGTGTAGGGGCTGTGGAGTGAGCTGGAGGGGTGGAGGAGGTAGAGGTAGGAGACTAGTGCGTCAACGACGGCGGCTGGGAAAGGATTTTGGGGGGCGAGGCGGTAGCGCGGGAGGAAGACAGGGCCTAGGTGGACAGAGTTAGCTAGGGGAGGTTCTTGTCATGAGACTGTTTGGGGTGAGAGGGGATGATATACCCCCGAATTCTTTGCTGATGTACTTTCCCATGGGGCGGTGGGTGATAGGGTCGCAGACACTGTCACAATCCTCCAGTTAGCCAAAGGAATTTTCACGTCCACATATTCAAGCTGTATCTTAGCTCCAGCCTCCCAGTCCCGAGAACACTACTTACAAATAAGCACCTGGAGAAAGGTATCAATTAGCCAACGACTACCTTCGCCATACCCATCCACCATCCCCATCTGAAGGTCAAATAATCGAGACTCACCACCATGCAGCCACAACACCACCCCCTCCTGCGCCTCCTTCTCCCTAAAACCCCCGACATCCTCATTCAACGCCTCCCACTTCCTCTTCTCACTCCACTCCTCTCCCCCGTTCTTCACCTTCTCATGGGGCCCCCTCTTCTTAGCATCCCTCCATCCCACCCACTCTCCTGACAACCCCTCCCTACCCACCTTCGCTCTATTCACCTGAATGTCCTCTCCCCCCATCCCCATCCCTACTCCCAACTCCCTCACCGCTCGATCAACCATTCCCTCTAACCCCAACATCTCCTCCTCGCTCACCACCCCCTCAACTGGCATCGATACCTTTGCAACCCAAGTCTTGTCGTCAATTTCTCGATCTGTGGCCGCAATGGCTTGCACCTGCTCGACAGTCATGACTCTGCCTTTGCGGTCGTGGATTTCGAGGCTGGTGAGAAAGGATTGCAGGATAGCGACGGTGGCGAAGGTGCGGAAATCCCAATGCTGGGAATACGGGTTGAGGGAGAGGAGGTGGGAGGCGGTGTTGGTTAGGAGGGAGGGGACTTTGGGAAGCACGGCGCGGATGATATCTAGAGACATGGTCGGGTGATGTCGATGCGTGGAGATAGATTTTAGGTTTTGTCAAGTTTCTCTTGTATTGTTCTCTCTTTGTTTCCAAATTATATTCTCCCAACCAGTGTGTACTAATCCGAAACCAAAACAAATTAATTATCAACCAGCATTCAATAATCAATCAGGACCTCAAATTCGGGAGTAACGTCGCGCAATTAAGTTGCCCGTATATGGCCAATTTCTGCAATTTCTGGCCCCGGCATGACCAATCATTCATTGGCCGCACTCTCGCATGAGACAAAGTGGCGCAATCTTCGGCGAGGGATCGGAGTGTCAGATGGCGAAATATGGAGTCGGGTTGCGCGTTGCGCATGCAGGACACATAAAGTATGAATATGTATGTACCTAGCAATCGAGGTCGGTAAACGTTTGCATGTGGGCAGAATAAGTAAAGTACCGCAGTCGTTCGTTGCGGGATGCAAATCCGTACCTACTCGTTCGCAATATGGATTGTGTGATTGGCTCGGCTACCCGTATTGGTCTTACTGTAGCGAGGAACAATATCCTTTTGTCCAGGCTTCCAGCTGTTCTGTCCTGCCCGGGAAGCCACACGATTCTTGGGAGGGATGATCTACGCAGGAATATTGTCCTGCCCGGGAATGCAAAAATGAAATTACACTGGAGGACAGATCTTGAGTTGTCCTCCCCTGGAATGCGATAACCAAATGAAGTAATTTAGTGAATGTACATGGAAGATGAAAATACATCAGCGCTGACGAACATGAATTGTAGTCAATTATAAAATAAAATGCATCAACGCTTGCGAACATGAATTGTAGTCAATATAAAATAAAATACATCAGCGCTTACGAACATGAATTGTACTAAATAATAAAATATCACCATGCTTACTTATCAGTAAGGACGAACATCAATGGTACTTAGTAATGAAATATCACTATGATTCTCAAGGTCTGCTTCCAATTTCACTTCCAAGTCCGCTTCCAAGTCCAATTACTGTGCATCTTGGTCGATAGGAGTATTCAACCAGTTATGTGATGGGTGGAAGCGGCCGCTACAATGCAAATCGGATTAATAGAGCTGCATTGTCGGGTTTGGCATTTCCCCTTGCACTTGTATGAATTCTGTCATAAATGTAAGTCTAAGTGGAAATTGATACAGAATGCGGAAGACATACTTCAGGATATAGGTAAGCCAAGTGCAGTACGGAGAGCAGCTTCACGAAGTGTGATATATTGCTGCGCAATATCAAGCCATGCACATTCAGAAGTAAAAATATTAAATCCCTTTAGAATTCGAATTTTAGGTGCATCTAATGTTGTAGCTCACGAGTTGGATAGTGGCGATCCAATAAGTCATATGTGGTTAATAACGCATGGCGGTTAGGATGAGGTTTTCGCACAAGACAATAAAGTCGTTGGTTATCTGTACCATGTCTATCTTATCGAGGGATATTTACACTAAAAATATCTCCGATAGCAAAAACCTCAAATGCATGTTAATATCTGCAGTAGGGAAAGGACCGTGTAGAGTAGAGTGCACAAGCTCTCCAACCATAGATATTCGAATCTATTTTACTGGTAAAGGCGGCTTGGTGGATTTTGCCCTCATGCAAGTTTTACACTAGAGCATAGAATAACGAAGAGCATAGAATAGCGAAGGTGTACTGGAGCTTCGGTATCTTGGTCATGCCATTCCATATCAGTGAGGTTTACGTTACCCTCAGCCACTTGTTATAGATAAATTGATGATGTGGGTAATCAAAAGGTCTGTTAAGCTTGTTCTCAAGCTAGAGAATATCTGATGTTGGTGGTTTCCGTATTGGTATCGGTGTGTGTTGGTATCGGTGTGTGTTGGTATCGGTGTCGGTATTGGTGTGAGTCTTTAGTTAACTCATGGCACTTCAGCTGGGTGGATAGATCTCGTTATCAGCGCCAGTTGCACTCGATCAAGCTGAATCACAAGCTTGGATATTTGGTAATTTGAGGGAGCTTGGTAGCTCAGAAATATAGATGTCGGAATGCATCGAGCTTGTTCGAATGCCTGATAGATATTTGTAGTAGAACGGGGCGTGGGTTATATCGATGGGCAGTGTTACTACCATGTAGAAATCGTTCTACGCCGTTCACTTGTTCGCGAGGATAATGTAATATATTCGTATCTATATGAGAGAAGCCGCTTGCTTGATTGTTACATGAAAGTAAGGAAATTCGCCTGTCTTAAATATCCCGCTGATAACCCTTCACTTAGCCGAACATTCAGCTTATATCCTGCGTCGTCCTATTACCCTTGTTCCTACAACGTTTTGTAGAGGATGTCCACTGGTATTGAATATAGGTGGATTTCTTTCCCAAAAGTTTGGAGGGACATATTGACAACTCGTTAATCGTCAGTTACATACTTGACTAAACTCTAGATGTCGGGTTGGCAATTTATTGTTTATTAGTATAACATTGAAGTCTTGACTACAGCAGGTTGTCTGAAGAAGCGTGCTGAATTGCACAAAGAAAGGCCGGCCCTCGCAAGGCACGAAAATATGAGAGAGGAGCAAGAATGAAGTTGAGGATTTAAACTCAGTTGAAGAGACACCTTCGGCGGATTGGAGTGTGAAAGAGCAGCGAAGAACAGGAACAGGTTGAGAGCCAGAATACCTTTTTACGGCAGTCCAGTTTATGGAGTGGAGTAACTCGAAGAGCTTTTGATATATACAATTCCGAATAGGAGTACAGGTTGCGGGTCTTTTACAGTTCGATTTTGAGTTGGTTTAGTGGATAGTTGGCCCGTTGTTCCGTGGGCGTACAGGGCAGTCTCATAGCCCTAACACATAGACTGAGTAAAAAAAAAAAAAAAAAAAAAAAAAAGTATGCTGGCCGAGATGCAATGACGGAGCAACTCAAAAAAACACAGAGGAGATCAATAGTCACTTGGGGACAAGGTTAAGTTTTTCTTTTTCTAAAAATACTCATTACTCATGTGCTGTCCCAGTAAGGGGACCATGATCCGGGTGGATTCAAGACAACGTCAGTAGGAGAGCGGATATCAACAGCTGAACTTGCCATTAGGCTTGAACTCAGGGGAGAGTATGTGTGAGATACATAGGCGAAACGTCAACAACGGAAATGAGCTTTCTAGTGTCTGGTTGTCGTAATGCTGCTAGGCTTACTACTACAATATTTATTCTCTATTATCAAGTATACAGAATCAAAATAGTCAACTAACCAGGCGTACTAACATTAGCTGGAGAACTAATGCTTATTTCTATCTATCTAGGCAGGGGCATGTCAGGCAACAGAACCTGATCCGATTCTTTTAATGTTTTTAAGTCTGATAATTGGCAGTCAGCCAGCCTTATACATGATGTGATGCACCCCGGGGCATACCAATTGATGCTAGGTCTCTAATCCACTGCCGGTAAGTAGTTTTGCTGCCCTGGAAAATGCGCTAAAAAAAAACGGGATATCCTTATGACGTAATCTACTCCAGCCACACATCACACAGGGCTATGACAACCTACTTCATTTGGGAGAAGCCAGATATAGAGCTTCTGATTGATTGGATGGAGGAGGACTACGGAGGTGTTAGGTAGCAAGAATGCTGGGATTGATGATTGTAAGAAGTATGTGTTTGGGTGGAATTTGGGTGTAACAACAGAGTGTATTGGTACGAAACAAAACAATTTGAAGGTCTGTCTCGTGGACTACAGGACGTAAGAAGGAAGAGCTTGGCGGGAGTCACTCAAGAAGGGGTGACTGTGTATCAGGAACTCGAAAAGAACTACCCGCAATGATGCCTTCTATCAATGCTATACTACTTCATGGTCCTTTCTATGTACTAATTCAACCCTGGTATTGGTGTAAAATGGCGTCTGAAGTGATAGTAATTGGTAGTGTGATACAAATCTAACTCGACGCGACCTCACCACGTAGCTGTGTTCCAGGGCCCGCTCCTTCTCTCCTAAGGCTCAGTAGATGGGAAAACGGTTTTAACAGGCAAAGGCACACTTACTGGCTCTCGCTAACTTTGCTAACATCTATCTCTCAAACAAAATCTCTCCAGGGAGCCCGATCTTAGTGGATGTTGAAAACGATAGTAAAAGAAGTTAAAAAGATAGGTCAAATCCAATGTCTTGTCATGGAGGGTACCGTAGGAGAACTTGGAAGGAAAATGGCGTCCTCAGAAGCGGCAGATAATGCAACAGGGATTGGTACCCCAAATGATGTCCCGCAACCTTGCTTCACCCCACCAGACATTTTACGGGTGATTGGTGCTCATTATTTACATCTCCCAAGAACTCTGTTCTACCTGGCGCGTTTCAGGATATGTAGAACGACTGCAGAATGAACTTGGGAGAAAAAAAAAGGATACAGAGGAATCCCCAGCGGAAACAACATCGGCGATGCGCACATAAGAAGGAGAACGGTTGACTACGAGCTGTGCCACGCCCTCATAAATAAAGATGTACCTATAGGTATCGGTATCATCGTGCTTGACCATTCTCTTTGTTGCAAGCTGCGCTATACTATTAACCACTTGGCCTAATCAGCACACTTGGCCAATCCCCAAGGACTTTTTAACTCCAGAACACCGCCCATATCAGACCTCACAGCTACTCAAAGTAAAATCAAACTAAATTCATATCCACAACCACAACCACAACCACAACCACAACCACAACCACAACCACAACCACAACTCCAGAACAACAAATCCACAACCAAAATGTCTGCAGTTCAAACTTGCTACATAAAAATCACCGAGAAGCTCGAAGTTTCAAGTAAATACATCGAATTACTTAATCTTCAACGCTCTAGAGGGGATGGGGTTGTTTTTGAGGATCTTGAGGAGCTAAGCACAATCTCTCAGGAAGGACATGAAGGGCTGGAAGCGCTTAAGCTTCTGTCAGAACAGAACAATGGGGAGGGGCCTGATTACATTGCGTCGGTAGAGGCTATTTTGACGAAACTAGGTGAAGTAATTATGGATTTTAAAGCTATGGCATTGAAAGATGGGCTGTATCACAGGAGGGAATATTCCGATGAATGTGGAAGGGGTAATTAGGGATTTTGAAAGGATAGAATAAGGTAAAGGAAGAAGAACATGCATGTTACTTGAATAGTTACAGGATTTGAATTTAAGACTCTAGCTAGACAAACAACTTTAGATCAGTTCATTTTTATCAACCTACTTCTCTCTATCTCCAACTGGGAGCGTGCACTGGGGTAGTTTTGCCAGACAGAGCACAAGTACTATCTTGTATTGTCAGTTGCTTATGTGATAAAAACCTACATTTTTAGGCGGACTTTCAGACTGACTCGGGACAGGTAGAAAGTTTCTCCGAGCGTGGACAGGTAATTTCCCGCAACTTGCGCATGGAGAGTTATATGGCCAAAGAGTTTATTCCAAAGCAAAGCAAACGATATCGAATGATCTCAAGCTACTAATTTACATTGAAGCAATAGAAGGAATTACAGAAATAACCTCTTGTATCTCCTGATGGCTGACCTCACCCCTCCTACAGCGCTTTTTAGTATGTGAATTCCTTTGGCCAACTCTGTACCAGTTAGAGCACATGCCTCAGCTTTTCCTTTGGCTTTTTGTGCCGGAGCTTGTTTAGAGCAGGTGGAACAAACTTTTGAATGATCAGTGGTATACTAGAGACATTGTCAGACATTTTCTACTCCCATATTGTCTGTTGGTGCAGTTGCAGTTTGTGGACAAAACATCTGCTGCATTTTTGTTGTATAGGCTTGCTGCAAGCTTGCAAAGTGCTCAGCTTCTTCGCCAGTAAGAGATTGATGTAGTGTTCTTGAATATAAAGTAAGCGAACTAGTAACTCATGTCCTTGGTTGATATAGATGTCATGTTGTTGTTGGTTCCGCTGGTTCTGCACCTGGTAGATCGATCATACTCCACTTGAAGGGAGCAATTGGTTCATTAATTACCTAGTGTGGATGTAGTAGTAGTGATAGTGGAATTGGCCGATTTTCTGCCACCATTGGCAGGAGCCGATGCCGACAAGGTAATGTATAGCGGATAATGATCTCACAAGAACATTTGTAGTGAATGAGCTCAATGAGTTTATTGTCTGCTTCAACATGCATTACAGTATTTTCAAGAAGGAAGTCTGATGCAAACCGTTGACACAGATGAATTTGCTCTTGGCTGGTAAACAGGATTTGCTCCAAACGACATACAGCAACAGTTTCTCTAACTTCTTCCCCAGTTCTTGCATAAAATCCTGCTTTTATCAAGGCTGTAAGCATCTGCTCAATAAGAGCAGCTGGTATATATGTTCTGGGCCGCTCGCGGGCATCGGCCGCCCGTGGGCGGCATACCCACTGTGCCGCTCACGGGCAATTTAAATAATTACTCAATTTGGTGTATAATGCACTTGTATTGATAAAGGTTTACTTGTTTACTTACCCCAAAAAAACAAAGGAATTGATAACGGATACCTAGCAGGAGCTATCCCAGCGACTGCAATAGATTCTTGTTTTTCGCTCTGCAAGCTGTCTAGTATTCGGTGGCTTGCCATGGTGCACCAACAATAGCAAATTCTGTGCGCATAGCATAGTCCTGTAGGTGGCGGTATTATTTGGAAATGCGTATTGTTCTCTAGTAATTGGTGTATGTTGAGGTAACTCTGAGATTTTATCTGTTCTACTTGCCAGGTTGGTGGGGCGGGCGGCGGCTGGGAACTGCGGGCCTTGCTGTATTGTTGTGGCCGGCCGTCGTAGTTGTTGCAGTTGTAGTCTCGGTGAGGGAGACTTATTTAATCACCGGACAGGTAACAAGTGTTACAAATAATCATTTCCTTACTGTATAGTTACATAAGTAAGTATTATCCGTGCTATATTATTATTGCTGATACCGTCTCAGTTGATGTGATTCAACGACTATTCCTCCTCCGTTGACTATTTCACTATCACACCCTCTTGTATTTACTAGATCTTTACCCTGAACCTGTACCTTTATTTACGAGGCTCAGTTGAATCATGTATCTATATACTTCTCGATAAGACTCAATAGACCGTCGACTATCGACATACTTAACCCATTTGCTGTTCGCACTACTTCGCACTTCTCTGCTTTATTGCACCACAAGTCCACTGCTGTTACCTCCGTGATTACCCCCTCAATAACTCCACGATAACTCCACGATACCTCCAAGATACCTCTGATCATAGTAACCTTCGAATAAAAAGCACCTGTCCCAAGTCAGTCAGGCGTACTTTATTACAACTAGTACACTATGTTCCAGCTCGCCTGCGATATCAAGATTCTTAGGACACAGCAAACCGCTCATATTTATTTAATGCCATCCACCGCAACTGGGAGTCGGCTGGAGCCCTCAATAATATACCCCCGAGGTATGCTTAAATGTGGAGCATCTATAAATTGTATTAGATTTCAGGTTTCAAAGAGCTTATTGTGTGCGTTTACTCTAAACTCATTGACGAAGCATTGAGTACTGTGATATTGTAGACTTACAAGGTAATAGATAAAGAGGAGGAAACTTTTCTTACTAAGCTTATAAGTTCTTGTGCCCATTATTAGCGAATCTCCCATCTGCCTATGAAATCCGATCTTTCTGGGCTATTCCAGGCAGCTACAAAGAATGGATCACAGCAGAGTGCTACCTTTGCTTTGAATTGCAACATCACATTACTCATCAACTCGCGACAGCGCAGTACTTGAAGCATTCTCTGCTGTCATCGACTCGTAACAGCACAGTACTTGAAGCATTCTCTGCTGCTGCATGTCCGAAGCTGAAGAAAATCCGAATCTTGATTGACTTTGGAATATAATTCCACATCAAGTTTGCATGGCTAACAAATTTAAACCATATGCAGCAGACCTCTGAGATCCATTTTTGAAGGCTCCAGCTTGTAATTCGCAGCCAATTATTTTCGTTGCAAATGCATCGACCCAACAGGAAGTATGGTTCTAGCTCAGGGTAGTTTCCATGTACTAATTCAACCAAAGTGTTGGCAGAAGATTGACCGAGCATTGAAAACAATAGATTGAATTTTATTTCTAGCTGGAGGAAGGAAAAGAGTGCGTTGGACAGCATCGTTGCTTGCTAGGGATTTTCCGGAGTTATATCGGAGGAAGCCAGAACCTAGGTAGTTATCCAAGCGATCGCCAGCTGGTATAGCGGAGGTACGAATCACAAATTTAGCATTCCCAAGTTGAAAGAATTCTCGGATGGGAGCAGAGTGGAGGGAGTAGCGACGGCTACCTGAGTTAGAGACATACTGGGGAGCGTACGCCAGAGTCATAGACGCAGAGAATCCAGGGATTCCCATGGCATTTCTTTTCCTGGATTCCTGACATGCCTCGAAATGACCTAAGTAAACCCCGATACAGAAAAAGAGGTGTGTACAGGCCTATCGCGAGCCTTAGAGTTAGATAGGCATCAGGGCTATCGCAATCCCTGTTAAATTTCTATTTTATAGGTGATAAACCATGTTACTGTACCTTTCACTTTCCATATATCGTGCTCTGGTGAAGACAGATGGGCAATTATGAACCGTTAGAGTACCAGTAGATACATCCTGTAACTATTTTCTCCATATACTGAGTATATATGCAAATGTATTGAATTGTTGATTACACGAAATGTATAACCAGACTATGACGCGTCTGATACATTTGCAGCTTGGAGTTAAATATCGTGAATTGTGGATTAATGCCTATTGTAGTGACTAAGTAGTAAGTATACCTAGAGTTCCCTATAAAACTCAGTTTATTCCTTCTATTATTTTACCTGATCTTCTTTCATCCACTTTCCGAAGTGGACTCTGCTTCTTTCGCCATACAAACGAAAATCCGAATTATGCTTTACGCTGCCAAATCCCATTAATATATACTATAGTTAACTTTGTGACTGCCTTAAGTAAACTATAGAGCTCAAGATGTCATCAATTACATAACAATGCCAATATCCGACGACTACGCAAGCACCACTAATGTATATGTATAACCTTGCTAATAGTTATTGTTGAATAAGTATTAACCCACGGCATCCCTATTCAACCCGATATCTCCATTTGTTGATCTATATTATATGATTATGAACATATGATCAACATGTGAGATGAGGCGATTTCAAGAATAGCAACTGCTCAAGAAAAAAAGAAAAACGGTAAGGACCTTCCCCCGGTCACTTCAACCCAGCTTCACCTTCCTATACTTCATAACCTCACTCCCATCCTCCAACACTCTCCTCTCACTAACCACTTTATATCCCCCCAGACACTGCAGCAACTTTGTCCACACTACCCAATAATACATCACCCCAAGCACTAACACCCCCCCCACAGCCTAAGGGACACATAGTATTGATAACTCGTACTCTTCGCGTTTGGAGAATAAATAGCACCACTACCAAAAAGAGATTCAATATCATGTAGATCACATTAACCAAGAACGTACTATGCCAGGGACTGTCCCACTGTTCCTTTTCGCAGTTCCAATGGAGGTATATCAACCCTGCCGCGACAAACATATTGATCCAAGCTCTTGGGTAGGTGTACAAGTCGACAATAAATTTAAACGCTTCACCTGCGGGAGGAGCGGCCAAGATGATTATCATCAAGTTTAATTAACACAAAGAGCCTCGAAAAAGGAGGATCCCTTATTTCATAAGTTCTTGATTACCGCATGCATGCGCGAACGACACAGCAAGAACGGTCCTAATATTACTTATGGCCACCAATGCAGGGAGTTCCCTCGCACCAGCACTATCTCCAAAGATGTTTTTGAAAATAAACCTGTGACGATGATACTTGAGTTTGCTAAGTAACTTTTTGGGATTGCGGTGAAGTATGCTACATTGGCAAGGAAATAGAGGGTCATTACCCCGCCAATTGTGAGGGGAGCGGTGTACTGAGTGCCCGCTTGGGGTCTCTGACTTCGACAATGATGTAGTTTGCATTCTCTCAACCCTTATACTGGTATAGTATATGATTCGAATGAAGGCAGAGGCGTAATTGTATACCCTACCACCCATGTCCAGGCTGAAAGATAGGGAATTCTGAAAGTTATTGGCTTGTCTATTTTAAGATGGCCGTTGAGTACGGCGAAGCCGCAAAAGACGATAAACATGAGGACGATGACTTTAGCTACCCCGAGGACATTGAACAATCACATTCTCCATTTTGGCAGATTGGAATGCAAGATGGCCGTGAAGGTGATGCAGGTGATGCCAATCCCACAAGCTTGCCAGCCATCAAGTTCGTCGTTGCCGGTAGTGGAAAGCACATATTGACGGAAGGCAAGGGCGCTTCCTAAGGAGAACCCGAGGAAATCCATTTGGGAGAGGAATATAGAGCTTGCAAGGTACTTCGCCTGGTGATTATTTTTTCTTTAATACTCATTACTCCTATTTCGCCTAGTGGTAGATGCGATCGTGATAGTTTTTCTCTCCCCTTCTGTGGTCAGTATGATCAGCGAGGTTGTGCGGAAACTGATGAATAAGTGAGTCCATATTAGACCAAATTCAATGTTACGCTCAAGCATGTGGAGGTCAAGATCCCGCAAACTACCCACAAGATGATACTGACGCCGACGCTGCCGTGGCCTTGTAGATACCCGGCGGAGTTGAGGGGGGAAGGAAGGTAGCAACATACTTCCTGTCCTAATTATCTTGTTGAGAATCAAAAATACGGAGCTAGTGACCCCCAGATTCTAGGATTCCTCAATCTGGTCACCTCCTCCCTGGCGATTCTAGCAGAGTCCCTATTAGCACCAGCTTTGCGTTTTTCTGCTATATCTAGTGCATCATTGGAGGGGTATAGATAGAAGCTGTCCTCCTCTCTTGCAGTGTACGGAGCCGATGGCTCTACCGCTATAGTTTTGTCGGTAGTCATTGCCCTCGAGTTCTTGGACTCGATGAATGTAAGAGGGCCGGGGGCGCCCTGTGTGTTCTGATCCATACAGCAATGCGGCCCACCCAGCGATGGGCCGGCCTATTGACCAATTGGGCATGTCCCCGATGCTGGAACCTATGCGCAGGGTAGAATACCACCAGGGTCCGGTCTCGTCTCGAGACGTCCCGTACCTAAGTCTAAAATACCAGGCCCTGTGGAAAATCAAAGGGGCCTACCACAGGAGCAGCCACGAGAAACTCGGCTGGATTGCTAATGTCGAACCTCTGCAGGACAAGCTTGACGATCTCTCCGATTCTTTCGAGGTCATGGGCAGCACGGTCCCTCCGTACTGGTGACCGTCAGATGAAGGCCAGACACCACCTGGCAGGACGGCCGTGACCCGCACTCTGATAGAAGTACTGTAGCCCAATCACAGAGGCACTCTGGAAGACGGCGGCTGACTTAGACGAGTTTTTTTTTTCTTCTTTTTTTTCGAAAATCTAGGTATACGTCTATGGAGCCTAAGGCTACCGTTCCTTACCTTAAAAGGTTTGGTACTCTCACGGAACAACGAGTTGCCAACCAAAGAGATCAATGATACAGAAATAACCCCTCCTCCGCCGCCACGTCCTACCGGCCAACCCCGCCATGCCCCTAATAGCCCTATGTGAGTGGCTGCTCTAACCCATGGCAACCTTGGCCCACAATGTTGACCCACAACCGACCCTCGCATTCATAGCCCTTTCCTTTCTCCCACGCAACCCCGCTTCAAGTCCAACATCCAACCCCGCTGTAACGGCGCTGTTCCAGACTGCTAGGAATCTAACTCTACACTTCTCTACCTAGACGAGTTATCCTACGGAAACAAGGACGACTCGAGTGTATTCCCGTTAATTCACGAGGTGCTAATCGACCCATATCGTTTGAGAGGTCAAAGGTGCAAGCATATTGTTCTGATCCATTCAGCTATCAGATCAATTGGTCAATGGAACCAGACTAGGTCAATGGGATGCTATTGATGGTTGGGCCGACCAATTCAACATTCAAGCACAGACGTACTAAATGGCCGTCCCATTGATGCCTTCCGGGGTCCTCTGGCAGCCAGCCGTTAATGACAGCATGGGGGCCCCTGTCAGTTGTCTTGTTCATAGTTATCTTGTTTTCGCCATGTTTGGCTCTTGAGCTCATTTCGTTAGTGTTGTTATGCTCCTCATAGTCCCCTCACTGGGACTGAATAGGAGTAATGAGTATTTAAAAAAAAAAAAAAAAAATTAGTGTTGTTATGTCTTACGTGTATCTAGCCTCGGGCAACTTGCCTTGTCCCTGAATCCACCCGGTGGCTCTTCACGGTAGTATGGTTCTTCACGGTCCCGTTATTGAGACTGAATAAGGAGTAAGTAAAAAAAAAAAAAAAAACCCCGTCCCATTGATCAATGGAACGCTAACTGACCAGCCCATTCACCAATTCACCGTCGCATGCATCAGTCTCACGAAATGTTCAATATACGTTGCATACAACACATCACCATCCGCGTTGCATATAAAATGCCCAAAATACGAGTGAGATTAGGGTATTCAAAGTTAGGTTGATGCGCGTATTTTTGCGCATATACGAGGGCCGTATATCCGGCCGTACGTCCTACTAAGTACGAGTGTACATAGAAATAAAAATACGTGTAAGACCCTATTACATCTGCAAATTTAGCCCGTATATCTGCAATTTGTGTGAGGGCAAGTACGCACATATATACACTGATAGGATTGTATTCTAAGATGTGTGGCTCAACGCCAAGCACCGAGAATTTCAGCCAAAAAAAGGACTTAGAAATTTGGAGTTCAGAAGTGCCCCGTGCTGGCGCAGCACACTAGCGATGTCACAAATCAGCGAGAAACGGCTTATCATCGAATGGTTCCTAGACTTAATACCGAGATTGAAGATGAAAGCTATGAGCATTTTGGAAAGTTCTTTAAGGCGAGAATAGGTAAGAGGGATAAGTTCATAGGGGCAGGGGGGGATAACGATGAGGGCAGCCTAAGCTGCGGTGTGAGTCTTAGTGTCAGTCAAGAGGACTTGTCTGAAAGAGATGAGTCATTGTTCGGAGGGCCAATGGGTGTAAAGAAGAGAAAGTTCAAAAGAAGGATGTTTGGGTTAAAGGTTCTGCGATACCTATATGACATTCGCTAGGCAAATCATTTGATTGAAGGAAAACTACACTGTCTGGTCCGATCCTGAGCATTACCAACAAGTTGTCAATGACAGTTCTGTCACCAAGTATGACATTGACCAATCACATCGCCGGAGTTTTCAACTGACTGATACTCCCAATTTTATTCGAGTTTATGACAGGCAATATTTCACAAGCAGATGGAGTTCCTGATTGATATGCTGACGACACTTACTTACCTATACATTATCTAGAGAGACTAATATCGATCAAAGGTTCTCTTGGAACCGGCAAATCTACTACGACTGAAATCTTCTCCTCGTATATCATACATATCCAAGATACTATTATGACATGGGTTTTGTGCAGACGCGCAACTCTCCCATTACTCGTGAGACTGGAAAATACGACAAAGAAAATCTGCGGCTTGAGGGAGGAATCCTCATTACCAACTCTCTTACAGGAGGTCGAGGACAAGCCGCTGAATCCACCCGGAGTTCCAGGTAGCTCCTCATAGTCCTCTGGGATTAAACAGGAGTAATAAGTTTAAAAAAATAAATAAAAAGAGGACAAGCTGCATGTTGTAGTTCTTGATGGATATATCGATAGCAGTGCCGCGGAGAGAACCCTTGCATACTATCGAATATGGTTGAGAGAGAGCACTGATCCCACATCCAAACTTCTTGTAGTCAGCTCGATAGGAGGAAGATCCAAGGCCTACGGAAAAGTATCAGACATTTCAAGTTTCATCATGGTTATTGGATGAATATATGGAAGCCATTAAGGACGACAAGCTATTTAAGAGTGTTGAGAAGAATCTCGATGCAGGAGTAACATTGCTTTCCAATTCATCAATATCAGAAATCACGAGGTGGGAAGCAATGATTACCTCAAAATACTATTTTGGTGGTGGCTTTTATCGAGGAGTATTCGAAACGTCCTCGAAAAAATTCACCGAACACTTCTGCCAAGCAATCCAGCCAAAGATGGCGGGTTATGTAGGTGGTCACTCCCAATACGTCACAAATCAGCTAGTTGGCAGCATGCTCGACACTGAGGGTGATCTTCAAAGCATTTCGATAAGCCCATATGTAAGAAGGGAGCTAGCTATAATAGTTGGTCCTTGTCTGTTGGAACAGTTTTTGAAAACAATCCCAGACCTTGAGGAGAATCCTTCAATCCAAGGATTTTTTTTTGAAGTAAAATTCTTTTCGCTTATTAGATTGACCCATCTGCCCAGTAGGCGGAAGGGTTTCCAAATTTTAACGAAAGACGGTAAGAGATCTCACATTACTACCCGAATCGTCTTGTTGTAACTAAACATAACAATCAGGCATGATATCATGGGAATCCACAGGAGTTCCTGGGTTTGACCCCCAAGATCCTTTCCTTCCTAAAACTCCATCGATGTGGCTTAAGGACAGAAAAATGGAACCAGGGAGAGTATGATGCAATTTCTATTGTACCGCCACCAAAGTTTGTTACGTTTCATTCAAGTAACTATTCAGCACAATCATGACTTCAAGTACGAATACTACAATAGTATTCTTGATAAAATCGGATTAAAGTTCAAAACAATTGAGGTTTATTGTATTGTGCCAGTTGAGAAGTTCTCAGTCTTCAAGATCCCAGAGAATGGGCACCTAAGAACTTGCCCTTCCAACATTAAAATCCGATTCTGAACTAGTTTTCTGGCTGATTCACCAATCTCGCAGATTGGTCAATCTGTCGCCACCAATGGGGGGAGGGAAGGGGCAATGCAAACCAGCCCCACTCCGTATATATATATATCATCCAGTTTTGCTACCTTTCTGTTAAGGAAGCCTTCATAATGAGATTTACCTCTTCGTGATGAGCCAACTTATGTCTATACCTGCTGCTATTTCCGATGATATATAAATCAATAAAATCCTTGATCTGGACTGCGTTCCTTACATAGGTAAGCGCAGTCCAAACCAAAATTGCACCCAGTCTGTGAATAGTATGATGAGTACCTTGCCTTCTTATTCTTCCCAAATAGAACGCCTTCCGGGGTAAGAAGGCAAAACAACGATGGTCAAGTTCGAGTAATTCATCCATCATTGCTCTCCATGCAGTGGGCCATAAGCAAAAGATTAATGATCAGGCTGAATTTTTTTTTTTCGTTTTTAATTTCTCTCATCGCATTATATTTTGGGTTATTATTTTATTTTACCAAATTTTGCCTGTCGCATTCTATTTTTTTTTTTTTTTTTTTGTTCGTTTATTTGTTTGATTGTGTTGTATGTAACATATATCGAACATTGCATGCGACAGTGAATTGGTGAATGGGCTGATCAGTTAGCAGCCCAGTGATCAATGGGACGTTCTTTTTTTCCTTTTTTTTTAAAAAATACTCCTTACTCCTATTGGTCCCAGTAAGGGGACCATGAGGAGCCACCCGGAAGCCCGGGTGGATTCAGGGACAAGGCAAATTAATCTGCCAGGTCCGGCGCTAAATACAAATAGCGATATGCAACGAACAATCCACCCGGGTTTCCGGGTGGCTCCTCATAGTCCCCTCACTGGGATTGCATAGGAGTACAGAGTATTTAAAAAAAAAAAAATATGCAACGAACAAAACTCGTAAAGAAGACACGCGGAGCCCCCGTGCTGTCATTAACTGGCTTAATGCCAGAGGACCTCCCTCGGTAGTCTGGTTGCTCCCTCGGGAGGCCTGATATCAATTGGACGGTGATTTAGTGCGTCTGTTCGTGAATGTTGAATGGGTCGGCCCAATCATCAATAGTGTCCCATTGACCAAATTGACCTGATAGCCGAATGGGTCAGAACACCCAGCCAAATGCACCCTTTTAACCGCACACTACTTCTTAGGTCACCCTCGTTGTAGACTCGCGCTCCGGAGATATATATGTAGTGAACTGGAGCATTAGGGAATTGATACCCGACAACCCTGCTCCTTCGTCCTTCCCAATGATATTAAGGCAATTAACTTGTTGCCTCCGCTGGGATTCAGACATCAGTCGGTTAATGACAGCATGGGGGTTCTGCGCTTTATCATCTTCTTGTTCTCTGTTACTTTTCTGTTTTTCGCGTGCGGTGGACATGGCAGATTAACTTGCCTTGTTCTGAATCCACCTGGAGTTCCGGGTGGCTCCTCATAGTCCCCCTACTGGATTGAATAGGAGTAATGAGTATGTAAAAAAAAAAAAAAAAAAAATCCGCTGGGATTCAAACTAGCCTCGTACCCAGGTTAAAAATTTTGAAGCGTTCGTGAGATCCTGTGCACGTGACCACGCCAAATAACTCCCCCCAGAGACAACAGCAAACTTGGGCTCTCAATAAGTAACCATGACGTAAAATAAAGAACTTACCACTGGGCCATGCATATCGTCAATTCATACACCAAAATATTATGCAGTTGCTTTCGCTGCAATTTTTTTGGCGCTAACGGCACGATTATTGTAATAACCCTTTGGAGAGGCTAGTGCTAGCCAGACTAGTGATAACCAGACTACATTGGTGAACGGTTCGACCCAACTGCGTCTGCAAATAGCGCCCCCATTGACAAATCGACATGATTGGTGAATAGGCCAGAATAGCTGCTTATAGATACCCAACATCAGCCTGGTTCTATATGTTTTCCCTGAAAGGAACAGTAGCCATCATCCCAGTAGAGATTGGTATGCACACTCAATTTCATTAAGTCGAACTCAGGCAGCATGGTTCAACTATGGTATCTTTGAGATGATTAGTCGTTGCTGACGGGACATTCCCTGAATCTTCGTAGTCTAGTACATAATTTTTTGTTTCCAGAAACACTCCTTGCCTTTTTGAGTCTGTCCCTTAATACCTCGCTGGTAATGTCCTTAGTCCTGAGCCCTGGAAGTATATGAAGGTATATCATCTCTCTCCGCCTATACCGTACTCACCATTACCAGGGACGATACTTACAGCAGCTGGACAGCTCTGTGAAGCACAAGTACTGATTTCCTGGTGGGGGTTGCCGAAATGGACCTACGTTGCGATCCCCAAGGTCTCACTGGTGGGGCCGATCCTGTTCCTCAAAGAGCACGACAAAAACAACCAACGTCCTCGCCGCAGGTATCTCATCCCCCTCCAGCTTCACCAAGGACTACTTTGAACCCTTGGGACCCGCAGAACCTTGACTTGATTTCAAAGAAAGCCACACAACAGCAACGGTGTGAGGCGGCCAAGGGCTACACTCCAGCCTCCTACATCCCTCAAATTTCAATAGTGCCCACTACTCTCCACCCACAAAGTCTTGGCTCGAGCTCCGAGACAAACACACAGCAACAACAGCCCACGACCAGCAAGCTCTACTTCTTTGGAATCCTCTGGAACAAAATCCAAAGCTATCTCCGGACCTTACACGAAGCATTCACCATTGCTCTTCAACTGAATCCTCCTTCACCCCCTCGTGGGCGTATGCCAGGCGCGTGGCCTGAGGATCTCTTCTACACTGAAGACTCGACGACAGCGACCCAAACCCCAAATATATATTCTGGTCGATCTGTAGACGGCTCGATGGGTACCAGCGCCTCTCAGGATGCTTCGGAATTCTCAAGACGTCAAGAGGCGCTCCCCCATGAGAAGCAGAGTACCAACCCAAGGCAGAGTATTTCTGACACAACGCCCCTCCTGCCGATGTCAAACATCGCTGGAGTTGGTGCAGTACCTCAGCCAGGCCGACTTGGATCACCCACCAATGATAGGCAGTCTTCCGTAAGGCGAGATTGGTCTAGGATCGTGAATGCAGCGCTTGTTTTCACAACGAAACCCAAGGAACCGCCAGTGAATTTTGTTGACAGTATTGACTCCGACTCGCAAGACGAACCCACTTTGCCTACATTCAGTGGGGAGGAGCAGCTTGAAGCAGCACCTTCTGGCCTAGACACGACAGCTAAACCTGGGCAGCATATTCAACATCAAGATCCGGCCCGTGTAAGTTTCTCATCTGAAAACATCCACTACCCTAACACATGCACATATATTAATGTCTAATCCTTATTAGCTGCAACTGCCTGAAAAACACACAGTACAAAAGGCTGTACAAGAGCCTTCACAACGGGCCAACAAATCTAATTCAAGAATTCACATAGCACCTGGTGCACTGGCTGTGGGTTGTTCAGGGCTCCAACAGCAGGGACTCTCTGTTTTCACCTCTGGACATAAAATAACGGGCTCAAAGACACATCCAATGGCCACCGAAGGCATCCCTGTTAGCAAGCCACTGCCAGTTAAGCAGTCCAACAAAAGCATGAAAAGGCCCAACTTGTACCCCGAGAAGCAGAATGCAGTGATTGACCGGCCTTGTAGCAGCACCCCGTCTGTCTTAGAGGAGCAAGCCACGAATTCTAGTGCTGGCCAAACAATGATATCAAATCTACCACAAGGCTCTGGAAACTCTAGCAAATCAACCAAAGTCCCTTGGGTACTCGAACCGACTACAATGATTCCAGAAATTTTGCCAACTCATGATGGTCAGGAAAACGTTCCTCATCAGCTGAGACGCAAGAATGATCTCTTCTTGGACTCTAAGAGCTTGTATTCGGGGGCTCCGGTACCAGATAGCAGGAATGCTCAAACCCCGTTTCCACCACTTCTAGATTTGGGGCCACCTCCACCATTGCCCGTACCTCTAAAGTTTCAGACTGGCAAAGATATTAATGAAACAAGAGCGGCGGCTAATGCTCACTCTAGCCCCCCAATGCAGGGCCCCATTCCAGGCAAGAGCGGGGCATCACCTGCCACTGTTACAATAGGCACTCAAGGAGTGACTTCTACTCAGTTGAGGTCCAAATCACAAATAACTGACAGGAAGTCATTGGTAACAATCAGCGCAGAATTTAACCCAAAACTAGGAGCCTCTAGGATTCCCAAAACACCAGCTTTCACGGGTAAGACAGGCGTTAAGGAACACAAGATTGATCTAATCGTGCCAGAAAAAAGCAAGCAAAGTCACCATTCTTCAGGAACTTCTCCCCTTCCGGTTGTGCCTGGTGAGCTAACTTCTGAGGTTGAAACGAGCTTCAAGGAATTGGCCCTCACTCCACACGACTGGGAAGAAATAGAAGCACAGGGACATTCTCAGGGTAACTTGACAGAGCAAGATCTGAAATGTATCAAGATATTCAATACCGAAGGTGGTCAATTAGTTACCAATGTGAATGAGAGTCAAGGAGCAGACGGAGAAGAAAAGAAGAAGCCTAAGAAGGCCAAGAAGAAAGTCAAAAAAAACAAGCAGAATGGAAAGTCAGAAAATGATCTAAAGGTCTACCCTAACCCGACGTTCAAATCCAGCAAGGCTATGGCCACAGGGGGCATGGGCTCAGGCACATCATCCGCCGACTACATCATGCTACCGGGACAGACTCCGGAGGTTAGAAGCGAATATTTGCGGGAGATTGTGGCCACGAGGCCAACGCTCCAGACTACCCAACCACCAGCCAGACTCCGTACTCTGAATCCAAACTCTGTCATCATGATGCCAGGTTCCTATAATACAGCACAGCCATTGGGCAGTGCTTTCATTAATTCAGCCGGAAGCCCTAAACCGATGGAAACGGCCATGGGTGCATCTGAGCTGAGGCTACATTCATTCCCTCCGTTCCCAGAGCCGATTACATTCATGCATGTAGGAGACCCGAGACAACCCCTGAAAGTAACTGTACCTCATTTGGCTCCCCACCCAAAGCGGTTCGGACCAGGCAAGCCAAGCCAAATAGGGGGACTATCCATGGGAACTGGGACGAAACCCAGTACTTCACACCCGCCAAAAGGCGATAGTAGATCACCTCAAGACGATCAGCCCCCAGGTCAATCTAATACACCGGTCCCCCGGGTCCCACCGATCCCAGAGAGGTTGAGTATTACGAATTTGGCAATACCTACAGCAGCAGCCCAGTCCAGTGCCGGGATTGTTTCGTCAAAGCCTGAGGGACGGCCAGCAGAGCAAATGGCCAGCCATATTATAGCCAGTCTAGAGAGAGAGCTCATGCAAGACCAAGTTGAGGCTCAGTATGTTACCCGGCTTAAGAATCTCGCTTCGGGCAGGCCACTCAAGACGGTTGCCGACGGGAATTTTTTCAAAGACTATGTTAAAAAGTACATTGAGGCATATATAATGTCTCGTGTGGTGCGCATAATTCATGAATTTAAAGGTCAGAGTTTCTTGACGGAGATGTTGAAGGATGAGCTGCAAGGATTGGCGAAACGGGCCATTCCATTGCGCCAAATTGAATCAGAAAGATTAGTAGATCAGTTCTTGAATACCTTTGCAATGCTGGTGACCACACCTCGGACTACTGCACTTGCTCCTCAAGGCATTACACAACAAGGTTCAGCCCAAAAACCTCAGAAAGAAGCCAAGAAATCTGCGTTTACAGAGAATATCCACTCCAATATTAAGACGACACCAGAAATCGAGACAGATTCGAGATCAACAAGTGTTAGAGGAAACTCTGGTGTCCAAGCGAAATCGGCCAGTAGCACCTCCATAGCTCCAGCTTTCAAGCTCACCGCAGGTAACACCCCAGGCAATAAACCCACCCAAACAGCAACTGCGTCATTTCATCGAAATCAACAAGAGTTAAGGGGGAAGCAACCAATCTCACAAAAGCCGGAACCACAAGGAAATCCCCGGGCTCCTGTACGGCCGGGGTGCACAGGCGATGATGAACCAGTAGAAGATGTGGTGAAGGAGCTACAAGGGACCCTTAGGGATCAAGAACTTCAATTTCTTGTGTCGACTGTGGAACCGGAAGTTGGCTATGAGCATCATTTAGAGGATTTTGGTAAAGAGGTCACAGAAGCAGTGTCACGATCCTCGTATCGCTATCTGGTGGAGATGGCTCAATTTGCTAAGGGGCTGGCCTACTGTCCAAAAGTCCCGGTAATGGAAAAGAAACAAGACGTCCCTCATATTTCTGAAAAGGCGAATATAACACTCCAAAAGCCAGATCCATCTACGTATGTCCTGCGAGTGCAGAATAAGTACAGCCCTTTCGAACCTCCCTTCTTCAAGAAGGAAGGAAAAGACAAGTGGGCATACGAGAGTATGTACTCGGACCAATATTTCCGCATACTCAACAAGATGAAAGAATGCAAATTGCCCGACGAGGAAGTCTCATTCGAGAAGGTTCGCCTAGGAAAGCGCAAGGCCGAAACAAAAGATTCTGGTTGTGGAGTTGCGTGGTGCACTGGATGTCAAGCTTGCGCAGGGCGAAATGGATCTATTAAGAGCCACCCTCGAGGTCAAAACTTAGTTTCAATGAGTAATGGGGATACAATACTCGTCGAGACATCTGTTGACGATTGGAAAGATACCGAAACTTTCACACTCAATCCGGTTACTTCCAGCACCCGAGAAGGCTTGAGGAAGGACGGGATACCATTCAAGCCCTTTAAAGGTGAAGACAGTGCGGGATACGCTCTCGACCATGGCATGCAAACTGAGGGGTGGGAGTACGAAGGGGAGTACGAACTTTCTGATGATGATGATGATGATGCGGAGACGCTTTCTTCAGAGAAGGAGGAGGAGCTCGTTAACACTACCCTCGCAGAGATGGAAAAGGGGGCCAATGCGAAGAAAGAGATTTTGATTGCGGAATTGGAGAAATTTAAGGCGGAGCAGCAGAAAACGATGGCAGCATTAGAAGCATTGACTAGTGAGTTTGGAAAAGGGCAGGCTCCAATTACTGCTCCTTCCAATGAAAACGCTCCGGGTGCTGGTCTTTCCAACGACAAGAGTGGGGGTAAGAAAAAAAAGAAGAAGAAGGGGAAGAAGTAGAGGCCTAACCTGTTGCTATGGGGGAGTTGGCTAAATATCGTTGCAAAAAAAAGAACCTCTTTTACTTCAAACCTTCTTGGATGAGGAGAGAAGAGAGGGCAAACTCACCTGCTTTGTTTGTTTTGAGTTCTTTGGTTACGACTTCGTTTTGAATACCTCATATACTAAGGAAGAGGCCGTGGTTTGGATACGGAGCAAGAAAAACATGAGAGGAACTGCCGATTTGGTTCATCTGAGATAGAAGTTGGGAGGGAAGGCTGTCTTTCTTTCCTTTTCTGTACGGAATTTCTTGGTTTCGTCCCGTGTTTACTTTGCCAGGTTCTTCTCTTCCTGAGTTGAGGGTGTCGGCTTTATCTGCAGTTCCTTGTGCACTTTCCTTTCGCTTATGGTGCCTAGAGAGTGAGATGTCTTACTATGTATGCGGATGAATGATTTAGGTTGATTAATGAAGGAAACATTGTGGGGTTTTGTGTAGCGGAGAAGGCAGTTGCTATATAGGATACTTGTTGATAGCTATCTTGACATGCTAAATTACATACTTACATGCATAGATGTTTTAGTGTTCAATGCCCTGTTTTGAGGCTCGCAAAGAGAGGCAGAGGTCGGCCCAGTCGTTGAGAGAATCCTCGGAGGAATTAAATATACAGCCTCTCTTCACAGATGAATATGAGTACCGAGTTTTTTATTATAAAAAAAGAATGAGGCTCGCACATACAACTCATAAATCAGCACCGGCTTTGACATTGGTTCAATATTACTTTGAATTCGCCTCTACCAGAGCTGTACACCCGAATATTATTTTTTACTTGAGTCTCTTATGCCCTTGGCGTTATTGTCAACCAAATTCAAAGATCTACATGCTCTATAGTGGTATTAACGCCCAAATTTAAGGCTGCTCGGGTACAGCCACATTATATTGGGACATGGTAATTGTTTCTTGTATTAGGGCCTGTTTTTTTTCGTATTGCCGAAGTATTTTATGAACCACAAATGCATGATCCAACGAGAAATGTATGGCATCCTCAAGCTTGTGTATAGACTGCAGGTGGGAAGGTCTGGGTGGTATGTGACAGTTGGACTACTTACGCAGCTGTTTGTGCAGAAGTTTCGTATTGTTTCAGTCCGCTCGTGCTAGCTAGACCCAGATATGTATGCGTTTCTCCCGTCATAGATCGTTTTTTTGTTTCCTTTGTCAATAACAAGGCCAGATATCCCAAAAAAGAAGAGATGAAAAAAAGAAGCCATGTGGGTTCAAACCAATCACCTTTTTTTAAAAATAAAAAAAATACTTAAAAAATACCTGTTACTCCTATGCGGTTCCGTTAAGGGTGCCACCCGGAAACCCGGGTGGATTCAGAGACCAGGCAAGTTAACCTGCCAGGTCCGAGGCTGGATAAATACACAAATGAAAGCGGCACTCAATGCTGTCATTTAACGGACTGTGTCCGATGTCACACGGGGCCTGACTGAGCCCTGTCCCTAACTGAACTCGTGAGAAGATGAATAAGGAAACTCGTGAAGATGCAATGTCTCAAGTGAGCTCGTGATATAGATATTTAAAGAAGGCCTCTGTGGCCTCGAAACCCTCCTCTCCCTCCTTTCTCCAT
Organism: Terfezia boudieri ATCC MYA-4762; assembly: GCA_003788615.2. NCBI lineage: Eukaryota > Fungi > Ascomycota > Pezizomycetes > Pezizales > Pezizaceae > Terfezia > Terfezia boudieri. The sequence continues at coordinate 229,080 of ML121576.1, read as the reverse complement.
TCGACTTTATCCAACTCCTCCCAACTGCTCCTAACCCCCAGAAGACTCCGAACGCTCTCGCCTAGACCGTGGGCATTGGAAGGTGATGTGTTCTGCGGTTTCCAAAGAGTGCCTGCATCCGCACGCCGCGATTTCCGGCTTGCCTATTCGATGTAGCCAGCCTCTTTGAGACCCTCGGTCTGTTCGCATCCATGTATAGGCTGACAGGGCCTGCCTGCTCCATTCGCAGCACCTCCGTTGGCCGAAACCCTCCCTTGTTCTGGCTTCCTTTCGCACTGCCCTGGAGACCGCAGTCACCGCACGAAGGCCCTTCGGTTGCCATGCGAGTAGAGCCCTTATCTCCCCGAGATGTGACTCGAACGGTGCCCTGTGATCAGCTTTCTCATTACCTTCGATGCCAATGTGACTCCTGACCCAAGCAAACATGAAGTCTTTCCTATCCGTGGACCGAATCAGTTTTCTCAACGGGCCGGCCAGGGCCTGGCCTGAATAATCAGGCAGGCGAGATCTTGGCCTGGACCGCCTGGACCGGCCTGCATCGCCTGGACTGACCTGCATCGCCTGGACCGCCTGGACTAGCCTGCGTGGCCTGGACTAGTCTGCGTGGCCTGGACTAGCCTGCGTGGCCCGGACTAGTCTGCGTGGCCTGGACTAGCCTGCGTGGCCTGGACTAGCCTGCGTGGCCTGACTAGCCTGCGTGGCCTGGACTAGCCTGCGTGGCCTGGACTAGCCTGCGTGGCCTGGACTAGCCTGCGTGGCCTGGACTAGCCTGCGTGGCCTAGAGGTCGGCCCAGACCACCAGGAGGCGGTCCAGGCTGTTTCAGGCCAGCACGGACCTTGGCCGGCTGGCCAGGCCTCCGGCGGCCTGTAGGACGGCCTGGCCCGTTGCGACCACTGCCGAACGAGAGTTGATTTGATCTCTGCCTCGATACCGACCTCGGAGCTGCGCCCTTGCTCATGTTTGAGATGGCATGTATGGCGGCTTGGGAATCCGAAAGGATCGCACATCATATCCGAGTCCTCCGCGTTCAAAGCTAGTCGCATTGCCTGGAGCTCACCATCTGCTACCGTCGCTCTATCTCCCAGGAAACCTCAATACAAACTGTCCCCCCTCTTTCCGATCAGTGCTGTAAATACCACTAGCGGTCGACCCTCCTCGGCGGTGCCGTCCGTGAAGCCGTCCTCCAACCATTCCCTAGCATAGATCCTATGGCTGCGAGCCAGTAGGTAGGCTTGGACCTTGGATCTTTCAGACCTCGAGTCCATGGCCTCTTTGATGACCGGGAACTGGCTGGTATCGTCCCTATTCCCATAGGAGAGTTCGTGTGGGTCCAGCGTGGTCTTATAGAAGGCTTCCGCAATGGCGCTGCTTCTAATAGAGTAGGTGTCCCGTCCGTCGTCAACTGGAGTCCGAGTTGAGAAAAGCCTTGGTCTACTGAACACCAGTACGGAGTGATCGTGCCACCCAAGACCTCGAGATATCGTCCAGTTATCCTGTAGGGGTTCGACATTGGCGATCCAGCCAAGTTTCTCATGGCTGCTTCCATGGTACCTCCTGTAATCTTCCGCAGCGCCTGATACTCCAACCCCCGCATTGGCTCCAGCTTCGAGGCTACCCCCGGTCTATTGAAGAGTTCTGCACCCCAGGTGAAGATTGTTCGAACAGCCCCCATGTATAGGGCTCTTAAGGCCTTGGGGCTCATCCTTCATTGGAGTTCCCTAACCTCGTCAGGACGTTAAGGAGCCTGGCTGCCTTCTCTGTCCGGAGCTTGATATGCTCGTCCCAAGACAGGTTGCTCTTGACTCGGATCCCCAGAGTGGTACAGGCTTTGATTGTTATGAGCCCGGCGCTTTGATAAAGCACACATACACCTAGACATACACGAAATGTCATCCTCAACACCCGAGCCCGTATTAGAATGTTGCTCATGTCATTCAGCCCATGCCTACTTAGCTTAACCTTCGCCTGGATGTTAACCTTCGCCCGGATGTTAATCTTCGCCCGGCTCAATACCTCCATGTGATCTTCACATGAACTCACATGTTCGTTCATTCATGTATATATAGCTTGTGTATTGCCCGCTTTACTGGGACATCTTGCTCAATATCGAACTATCTTACAACTGCTCAATACAAAGCTATTTGCTCATTCACTGTGCTTCTCGACCGTTCTTCCACATTCGTATCTTCCTTCATTGGACTCACGGCTCTCACTGCTCACCTATTCTCATAGCCCGCAAGGGCTAGGGCAGGAATTCCTCCATATTCCTCCAGAGACAAATATACCTCCACCAACCAACAACACCTCGACCATCAACCCCGATCGGAAAATAATCAGCCTCACGTTAAACTGAATGGACCAGATAACTCCCCGGAATGGGTAACAACCATGAAGCTCTTCATTCAGTTAACCAGTCACCGAGCCTGGGATATTGTCGAAGGTACATATAGAAAACCATCAACTAATCCAGAAATTGGATGGATGGAAATAACTATATTCTCCTTGCCATTCTACAGAATTGCGAGGCACAGGTCCGGAGTAGGATCGGAACTATGGAAAAAGCCAAGGACACTTGGAATACCCTCAAACAATCCTATGAGGGAAAAACCATAACTGAATTCCATGCATTACTCGAATGTTTTTACATTTATTACGATGATCGAAAAACCATCATCACAGATCATTTCAACGCGTACAAGAAATGGAATACGTTCCCCGGGATTATCGCTAGAGCCGACTTAACTTAAGATACAGGGTTCGGTGAAGTATTATTGGCTTTCTCCAGATGCGAGAAAGTAAAAACCGAGTTTCTGCTGAAATCTCTTCCTGGATTTTATGCAAGCACTGTTGAAAACATCAGATCTAAAGAACTAACCTATGATGCAGCCCGCAAAATCAAGGAATACATCGCTGCACGACAACAAGGACAGCAGCAACATAAAGACACAATAACCATCCAGGAAATAGCTCTGAACGGTAATTCGACAGTGGGCCGCCAGGAGCAGCCGCATCTCATCATACAACCAATGAATTATGGCGATTATCAGATATACAACACAATCTTGCTCTAGTGATCAAAGGACATAATGGGGCTGAATCCATCTGCACTACTATGGGTACACTTACTCTTAAATGTAATGGGAGAACGATACATCATAAGGAATGCCTGTTTAATTCAACCTACAGCAATATGCCAGATAAGATATACTCCAAGTGCATGGCAGATTAGCCAAACTCAGAAAAGGAAAGAAGGTTACCTATAATATGACGAGAGATACGAAGGGCGCTCTCTGGGTAGTGTCCGAGGTTGGCCAGCATGCTTCAGATCAGGCCTCTATAACACCAGAACAGATCTCCAAAATGTCCGAGTCCAGCCAACGTGCATTAGATCAAGCCTCTACAGAAGATAAATTAATTAACATGCACGAACGATTGCACTGATAATATTGCTGTAGGTTGGATTAAATAGGCATTCCTTATGATGTATCATTCTCCCATTACATTTAAGAGTAAGTGTACCCATAGTAGTGCAGATGGATTCAGCCCCATTATGTCCTTTGACCACTACGCAAGATTGTGTTGTAAATCTGATAATCGCCATAATTCGTTGGCTGTGTGATGAAATTCCAAGAACGTGGTCCGATTCATGTCCTGACCCGCTTCCCCGCCATATACAGTTGCCTTTATTGCCTATTTTCGGTTTTTTGGCTATTCTCAGCAAGTGTATTTAATCTAAATACGTAAGTGACTAGTCTCATAAATCTACCCCTTATGTTTACTTCTTTAGGTAATACAACCTGTTGCTACGGGGCCAGGAACATAACTCTTACTCCCGTGGGGCCTGGGCGCCCCACGAACCGGAAATATTGACTTCTCCCGCGGAGGCTGGAACACATACGTTTATACATACATATAATACGTGCCACGTGCATCATGTGACTCTTACCCTAATGTTTATCCAATTCTAAACTCCCACAATATTTAAGCCAGCATAAGGGTGCCAACAATAATCAGCACAAAATCCTGGTGGGCTCACACCTTGTAAATTGGTAAATTGTTGAGCACATTGTAAAAGATAAGCCTATAATATATTCAATGCCAATGCGGATGTGGTAACTGGGGCACTTGCAGCAGGTTTATAGGCCAGTTCTGGAGACGCATCAGCATTGTCATGTCATTATGAGAAAGAGGTCTGAAGCTGTATGCTTTGCTTCAAACCAGTAACTGAATGTTTACAGGCTTGTATTACTATTCAGAGAAGGAAGCATTCATTAACAGTACACTTGGGAGATGGAAAATGGAACTGGAGAAGTTAACACAGAGCAAGATAAAATGATACCAGTGTAGGAAGCATTTCACTTCCCCCTCTCTATATGATGTATATAATACATCCGTATATCTTTATTCATGTGTCTGGAAATGAATAGGCTCCAGTTGCTGATCCTTTGACATGGCGTTACGCGATATGAAAGCTTTGAAAATATAAATAAAAATAAAAATAAAAAAGATACCTGAGACGCGAGATGTCGGCTTGTGGCGCAGCCTTGCAGTTGGTCCCAGTAGCACATTGTCACACCAGCATGGGGGATACAGTAACATCTATTTGAGACACCTTGTTAGAGTCAATTAACATATCGTGAGAGGGTCTAGATGACATGCACTACGAAATCACGATGAAGATGCATAAGTACCGAGACACCTAGTGGTAATGGGGGTGTCATATAGTACATGTGAGAGTAATCTGACAGACAGGTCCAAGTACAGCCCCGTCCATTGCTGAAGAATTTTTATATCACCATTTGGTGTCCATATATCAGAGGTGCATACTTTGCCGGGTTACCGTAAATCAGGTGATCGGTGATCTCTATTTCCCCAGTGTTCTTGTAACTAGCCGCATTCAAACCTCGTATACGTTGTTGAGGTATCTAACCTCTAGCTCACTCTCATATACGTTGGGAATGTTATGGTGATAGGAAAGTACTGCGTGGTTGAGGCGGCTCGCCGTTTATGGTATATAACTGCATGTATTTGGGTGTGTTGGTCTATAGCCTCTGTAGCCAGTATCTATTGTCCACCCCTATAGACCCCGTCCAGCCTATGGCAGTGCCTAGCACTAAAAGTACTTGTGATAGCGGAGGATGTCATGTGACAGACTATGTGGTTATATTCTTTTTTTTTACCCTGCAGCTACTCTGACTCAGAGACTCAACCCTAGTGCGGGCATGCGAGTTTATATCCTGGAGGTTTTTGATGCTCTTGTGTTCTAAGAGTGCAAATTTCTTGAAGGAACATATCTATACACCGAGAAGGAGGAATATATGGTAAATTTATGCAGGTGAACTCACCGAGTCAGTAGCTACAACTAGAAATGTCACCCCAAGATTCTTTTCGAGTTTGTTCCTGGGGATGTAAAACAAAATTATGAGAATTCACATTTCCCCCCTTCAATTCTAATATATCCTTGTCACTCTCAGCCCAGTGCGTCCAGCACGCGGCTGGGGCATAGGATGGCGGAGGAAGGTAAGCAAACCCTTGTGGCCTTCAATTATAACTCCAAGATTAAACGTACGGAGGATAGAAATACTAATATAAATAGGTATAAATATATTATTAAAGAATGCCAAGATAGTGAATAGAGGATTCTGGGCAGTTGAAAGAGACGGGACATTTTTTAAGCGGAATGAACTATTATTTATTAGTTTTTCTTCTATGAAACCCCATAATCAGCGTTAGGGTCTTGAGGCTACGTCTTCTAATCTGAAGCCTTCAGGATAGGACTCAAGACACTGATTTTTATAGTACGAACCATAGAGACATCTCATGTGATCAACGTAGTTAACCTGAACTGGGGATGTAGTTTCAGATACGATCAATTTTCTCTAAAGGCCAGATATATTAGAATTCAAGCCAAAACTTGCTATACCGCCTTTGGTACCTGCAAACTAAGCTTTACATCAAGTACCACCAACTGACCAAATAATGATTTAGAAAAATTTGCTCTTGGGAAAATTCTCTGGCTAGGTAGGCTGCAAAGAAATTGTGATATCAACTGGATTCTCTGGGTCTTTAGTTGAATAACTTATTAAATAGTTTTGGTCAGCAACTAGCTATATCAGCAAAATCGACTTATGTGGGCTCCGATTTGTGGATACAGTTCGAGCTCACCGCTATTGAGGGCATACGTATTGATATTTAGAGAGAGGATGAAACTTGTCTGACGCGGGGCATAGCTTGTAGGGTTGCCAACCTTTTTAAATGTTGATGAATTGTTTGTGCTGAGTTACCCTGAACAAGCATCATTGAACACTCTTCCAATCACCCAACCTACAACCATACCCACCCTGTATCTATACCACTCATCTTAGAGCTTAATGAAACCGTAGAGATATTTCTAGAGAGAATAAGTCAATGCTAACGTATTATCTATGCTAACACAGAACTATTTAATTACCTTCTATTATACCCCCCCTTTTTTATTTTTTTTAAAAATATTCAGTACTCATATTCTATTATACCCAATTCCCGCCACCCATATACATCCACCTCTTCTTAGCTCCTAACTTTCCAAATCCAAACCAATTTAATTTTCCTGTACACATTCTCTAGATCTAGTGATTTAGCTAACCTAACCCTCAAAGCTGCAGCTGCTACTAGTAGTAGCTATCTAACTTATTGCACTATTTGATTGTAGATGTTTCTTCTATTTTGTAACTTCTAAGCTCTCCCATGCCACAGCTGTTGCAAAACTCCAAATGAAAGTAAAAGCAAAGAAAAAAAAAGTGCTCAGAGCCAACACAACAGCTTCTACCCCCGCTCCCATGCCACTTCTCTCAACACCCTCTCTCTTTAATCTAGCTATGTACTCGGTGTCAAAGTCTGACAAGCGTCTCACAACGGAGATGCCCATGCACGGACACAAATGAGTTAGTTCGACAAAATCAAGGGACAAAACTCTACTGAGCTATTAACATATTTCTACTCAATAACAACGCTACCACAACCACAAAGGCCTCAGCATCTAGGTGAGAGTAGGCTCGAATCCCGCTCCCCCCAAGTGGGAAAGAAAATTTGGGACCCCATACACAAGATGCAGGGGGGTATAAGGGAATACAGGTATTAGGGCAACAACAAGTACAAGGAAACAGATGGATGCTACTGTACAGCATTGTGGACTGGTGGTTTGAGATCGAATGGTGCAACATTATAATAAAACGTCATACAGTCCATATTTTTGCAGTAGGTGATATAGTTAGTATAGAAATTGCAAGAGAAAACCGGGCCAAAACCGACAATAAAAGATTATATGCAAAAGTTATTTGCAAAACCATAGCCTGAACTCACTAATTGTTAACTTTTAACCAAAAAACATCCAGCCCACAACTGACCTTATAGGTTTAGAAGATAAAATTTGCAGATACTGCAACTACTGGATAATCCACAATCACCTTATTAATGCTGCCCGGCAGGCATCTAGATTTCTGTCTCATGTATTTGAAAAAAGTTCCGTACCAGTCGTTCGCTGCCGATGCTTCAAAAATGAGTTGAAACGCTCAATCTATTGTCATACCAAAGTTTTAGCAGAGCATGACTGCAGTAACATCTCAGCTCTAGCTGAATGGACAGAAATTGGACTAGTGGATTATAGCCCAATTTGATCTGGAGGATGACCGATCAATCCTGAGCTAGATATATTTTCCAGGCCAGCTTCTGGTCGATACCACCTGCATCGGGATAGCTAATAGCCTGGTTGTATGTATCTAATATATCTCTAATTTAGTATATTTTTATCAATTCAAGCGCGTTATGTACCAAATGCAGTAACTAAATATACTACCCGCGAGGGCCAGAGTGGGTATGTTCCGTTACCCTGAATACAATACGTATCCTAACTTAACCGAAACCACCCAACCCACCTCATAGTAGAGCATCCATACCAATGATATTTGATCCTCCTATTGAACTCCACATACATCACCAGATATAGTCTCCAAAGCCAAACCCACTCAAATTCTCTATATATGTTCTCTAGTTTTTGTAGTGCTTTTACCTAACCTTCAAAAGCTGATACTACTAATATAGTAGCCGATACCTAACCCCATCCCACTATTTGCTGGTATATATTTTTCTCTCCGATAACTCCTCACCCTGTAGATCTAGACCATCTAGACCATCTCCCATCCCCGCAAGTGCAAAAAGAAATTCACAACAGCGGTCAGAAAAAATAAAAAGAAAAACAAAAGAAAAGAAAAGAAAGGAAGTCAGATAAAAAGCCCTACAGCCCTATCCTATCCTTCCGCCTCCCCCTCCTCTGCCCCATGCGCATTCGACTTATGCTTCGGCACAAACACAAACCCGTCCGGAGCCTTCCCTAGAAACATCTCGCTAATTTTCAGCCAGTCCTTACAATCCCCACTCGCCAACATTCCTTCCCTATCGTCCCTGCCCCTCCACACGGGCGGACGGTCCTGAATCTTCGGCGGCAAACACTCCAGCACTCCCACGGGCACATATCTACACGTAAAACTCAGCCACTCGAGCAAAAACCTCCTTGTTGTCCCCACGCCAAACTCATCCGCACCCCATGTCTCCAGTCCCATGCGGACAAAGTCCCTAACGTACTCAAGCCGGTCGCTACCGGATTTATCCAGGTACTGTTTCTTCTCTATTTCTTCAAAGATCCACGGTTTTATCAGCGCACCGCGCGCAACCATAACGGACGAGAGTGCCGGTGCGGCTGTGAGGTGGGCATAGTAATCGTGGTGGGAATAAACATCCCCATTACCAATAAAGTGCATACTCCTCCCCAGCTTCCCCTCTCCCGTCGAGTCAACCGTGCTAGACACCGTCGCCTGTGGGAGATCATGCCCCTCCTTCCACCCCGCCGTATCAACCTCCATATTTCCCTCCTTCTTTAAACCCTCAATCAGCGCCGCGCACTCGGCTATATACCCCCAGTCCGCCTCCCGCGTGTACCTCTGCTGCCGACTCCGCCCATGCAAAGTCACAGCGCTAACATCCCCCGCACTCCAGAGCTTCTTCAGTAACTTCTTCGCGGAGGGGGTGGCGTCTTTCGTCCCCATGCGGATCTTACATGTGATTGGAGTTTCCCCGGAAACGTATGCCATCCCCTTGAGCATCTTGAACAACTTGCCATGTTGGTCAAGTAACGCGGATCCTCCTCCACTACGGTAAACCATGTCAATTGGGCATCCGCAGTTGAGGTCGATGAGGTTCATAGAGCGGGAAGGGATGAGTTTGGTGATTGCCTCGGTGGCTTTGACTGCCTGCCATGGCTTCATTGCGCAAATCTGGGCTCCGAAGCTCGGGACCTCCGAGGCGTGCGCGCGGAGGAGCGCCCATTCTGACTTCTGGCCCTGGAGGAGCGGGAGGGACATGGCCATCTCGGAGTATGTAAGGCCTGCACCTAACTGCGTGCATAAGCGGCGGAAGGGGAGGTTCCCCGTGGTTGTGAGCGGGGCGAGGATGGGTTTGTCAGGAGAGATGTAAAGGGGTCGCTTTTCGTGGATGGGAAACCGGGCTTCTACGTACGTGGCTAAGTTTTCTACACTTGCGTCGGCTGTGACCGGAGGGATCTCCTCCATTTGTGTCTCGATGTAGGAGAGGTAAGGCGTGGAAATAGGGTATTCGAATTTATTTTTGCGGAGAACGATTTTGTGTTTCATGTGGACTTCGTTGAGGATTTCTGAGGTTCCATATTCAACGGCTTTTGCTTCCTCGCCTTTGCCTGTGGAATTGAGGTGTTGGAGGAAAGCTATCTTCCGATCTTCATCGACAACGAGCTCCATCTCTCCGTTGTCGAGGGTGCGGAGGTGGGAGTTGAGCCATCTGCATCTCCAGCCTGCGGTGGGGCATTCCCCGCGAACAGCCCACACTGGACAGATCCCGTCGAGATCCGTTTTTTTTCCTTCCTTTAGGTACTTCCTGATGTCGTGCTCGAAGGTACATCCATTTACGCCCCCGCCTTTTCCGTTCTCGCGCTCTCCGGTTTCCTCTGCGGTGATGCCGCCAGCGCCGATGCGCTGGCAGGGGAGGGGTTTGTCTGTTGATGGGGACTGGCTGAGGTGTGGGCAGAGTTGGATTGCATCATGGGAGAATTGGAATTTGCGGCCTTTGTTTTGCCCACGTTCTTTTTTCTTCTTTCCTCCGGCGTTGCCGGGACGGTCTCGGCCGTCAATGGGCTTGGTTGTGTGTGGGTGCGAGGCAGCCTCGGCGGCGTCGTCGTGCACGATGGGCATGGGCATGGGGGTGGCGGTAGAGCGGGACTCTGAGCGGTGGACGAGGTATCTAGAACCATGGAATTGAAATCAGCATAGATCTCCTCCTCCTCCATCAAGAAAATTAGACATACTCCGCCTTGATAGGCGCCACACCCTTCCTTCTCCCGTCCTCCTCCTGCTTGACCACCCCACCATCGATCTCGACCTTAATCTTCTTCACCACCCTCTCTGCCTCATTGCCTTCTCGCTGAACAGCACTCTCCACCTCATGGCCAATCTCCCGTTTCAGTGTGCCAGCTTCCGTCCTGATCGGCTCAATTGCAGTATGGGCAGTAGCTGCGGTTGCTGGGGTGTCGATGTCCATACTCTGTGAATTGAGATGATCCGAGGCAGAGTAGATGGATATCGATGGCGATGGGGCAGTCAGAACGGCAGATGAATGCGGCTCTGCGGGATGCGGATGGTATGTCTTGGCTGGCATGTCTTGGCTGGTATGACTTGGCTGAGTTAGTCACTGGCCATCACGTGCAGTATATCTCTAAGTAGTAGTATACTCCATGTTACTTTGGAAGTATACAAATAAGTAGTTGTATAGTCCAAAATAGGATATGGAGTACAGTAAGAAGTTGTAAGTCCGTCTACCTCCTCTGAAGTACAGCAAGGACTTGTATACTCCATATTACTTTAGAAATAGATAGTAGTATACAATAAGTAGTTGTATAGTCCATCTACTTTGTAATAGGTAATGGAGTACAGTAAGTAGTTGTATAGTCAGTCTATCTACTTTAAAGTACAGCAAGGACTTGTATACTCTATCTACCTTGCAATAAGGTACAGTAAGTAGTTGTATAGTCAGCCATCTACTTTGTAAATAAATACTCGAGTACCTACCTACCTTGTAATTGTTTTTCTAACAACGGGCTGCTCTATATAACACTTTACATCATTACACACTGCTCCCGTATACCTACCTACACTCTACATACACGGATCGCCATTGCATGTCATCTAGATTGCAGAACACAACTGCAGCAGTGGCAGGCATGGTACGGTCCCTTATTCATGATCAGCAGATTCGTGTTACATCTGCACTTCTGCCGACCCAGTTAACGGCACCGGTAGCTCGGCATAAGAGTACTACGTACTTAGTAGGTACCGGGAAGTACAGTGTACTCTGCTCTTAGTCGCGCCGTCTGCTTCATATGATGTTTTTTATTATCTGTGCGAGGTGTCAAACGGCTGAAACCAACGACACAACCACCACACGCATCTCAACCAGACTGACGATTCTCCAAATTATATTACCGACGGCTCTCCTGTGATCTCAACAGGTAGCCTAAGTTCTGTGTCTCCACTGTTTCTCGCCATCGAATCGCAAAACTAAGCCATCTCCCCCATCCCCAACCCAATCCCCATCCCCTCCTCAATATCGGCCCCCACCAAACCCCAAACAATTACCGTCAGCACCACCCTTGCCCCCGCATCTCTCATGACCAGGACTAGTACGTACGACCGGCACCCAGTCCGCCGAAACTGCAACTGCTCACATCAATGCTCACATGTAAAATTTAAAGTAAACGAGCACAAGCATGAGCTCGCCCCTCCTCTTCCTGAATGCTCCTCCACGAGGCCGTACGCATCTATACAATTGTGGTCAAAATCATCAGTTTAGGTTCCCCACCTCGGTGCCGCCTCCGATGTCCGGTTGCGGGGACCATCATTGCCTACATTGGCCATACATATCAAGTAACGCCAACGAATACCAAAATGAAGTCCTCTCCCACTTCATATTCTCAATATCTGTTTCTGTTCCATCATTATCATATAATAATGCCTGCTTTCAAGAAGAATATCGGTGTATACACCGACCCAGACCACAACCTATACATTGCTGACGCTACTCCTCACCACGAAGATATCAAAGACCCATCTAACTTGAAGCATGGCGAGGTCGTCGTCCAGATTAGAAGTACCGGTATCTGTGGGTACGTCACACCGCCCCTCTTCCCTCCAGCATGAGCACCGCTGACCTGCGTCCGCATAATTTCCTTAGCTCCGATGTGCATTTCTGGCATGCAGGCTGCATTGGCCCCATGGTTATCACAGATAAACATATCCTCGGCCACGAATCAGCCGGCGAGATTCTCTCCGTCCACCCCTCCGTAACGCATCTCAAGCCCGGCGACAAAGTAGCCGTTGAGCCAAATATCCCTTGTCATGCCTGCCAGCCTTGTCTTACAGGACGCTACAACGGCTGCGAGTCTGTCCTCTTCCTCTCCACCCCTCCAGTCCCTGGTCTCCTCCGCCGCTACGTTACACACCTGGCATTATGGTGCCACAAGCTCCCCGAGAACATGTCCTTCGAGGACGGTGCCCTCCTCGAACCCCTCTCCGTCGCACTCGCCGCCATCGAGCGATCCGGTCTGAAGCTCGGCGATAGCGCAGTGATTTGCGGTGCTGGCCCTATTGGATTAATCACCCTTCTCTGCGCCAAAGCCGCCGGTGCAGAGCCCATCCTCATTACAGACATCGACCAGGGTAGACTTGACTTTGCGAAATCGCTAGTTGCCGATAAGCCAGGCACGCTGAAAACATTTCTTGTTCCGCAGAGGAAATCCCCCGAGGAGCTTGCTACCCTCATGAACGCAGAGCTTGGTCAGGAGCCAGACGTTGCCCTCGAGTGTACAGGTGTCGAGTCGTCCATCTCGGCATCAATCTTCGCGGTGCGCTTTGGTGGAACGGTGTTTGTGAGTGGTGTTGGCAAGAACAAGATGCAGTTCCCCTTCATGAGGCTAAGTACCCGAGAGGTCGACCTCAAGTTTCAATACAGATATTGCAATACTTGGCCTAGAGCTATCCGACTGGTTTCGAGTGGTGTATTGGCGGATATAAGGAAGCTTGTGACGCATCGGTTGGGCCTAGAGGAGGCGATGATGGCGTTCAAGATCGCGAGTGATCCAAAGAGTGGAGCAATCAAAGTGCAAATTATCAATAAAGATTAGTTTTGGGTTGTTTGGACTGTTGTGAGCTTATCGCGAGCGCTGGTGTTTGAGAAATAGGAATGCAATATGAAACTTCTCTTTTCCCTAGAGCTCGAGCGAGCCCTCATCATAGCAATGTCCGCCCCACCTCAACCATGTAAATATATCGTAGAAATATTAGCTTCACCGAGAAGCCTCACGTCTATACGAAGCAAGGGGTTCCCAGTCAGTCAGGGAAGTCACATAATAATGTTTCCCTAAGCAATGATGGAAAAAAACACCGAGTCGACGTCCTGTTGTCTTTTTGGTTATGGGGTGAAATTTAAACCCTCATGTGTGATGTTATTCACCGGAATGTACCACAACTATAACCTACTCGGAACAGGAGGGCTTTCCTAAAGTAGTTAGTACCCCGGGAAAGTAAGTGAAACAAAAACGTTGAAGTATCCCAATTTCCACACGGATTAGGTACCTATGTACTCGATACCTCACCAGGCATGATTGGTGACTACCGGGTATGCTGACATACAATTGGTGCCGGTCTGTCATTGAAACAATTATGCAAAGATTTATATTCCACAGTCAGAGATTGCTAGATTATCTGTCATGTTTTGGGCTGACCTATGGGCGCATTTTAGCATGTATCCGGATAGTAGCCTCTCGTTTAATTTTATCCTGTCATCAACTCCAAACACAGCAAATCTCCCAGAATCTGTACGGGGAAAATTAATCATTGATTGCTTACCTATAGCTTTACTGATCATCTCAGAGCGGGACCTCTGTAGACCCTACATCTGATCCGATTCGGCGCCACGGCCATATGCTTAGGACGTATTGTCGGGGAAGAAAAAGGCGATGGGTGGGGGTCGGGCTTCGGTCATCAGAAAGGTAATCAAAAGGAACGCTGATGGATATGATCTTAATGGATGATAGATGGAGCGTCCTGCCGCTTCTCGGGATGAGAGGACCCTGTTGACGTGGGTATACCAGTACCTGCGAGAGGGTAATTGCAAGCTGGGCCCAGCTAATTCCCGGAGGGGAGTACTGGCTGGCCCCTTAACAATTGGACGAAAATATGCCAATGAAGAAATGTGGACATTTCGCCGGTACCTTCTCGAATCGATATTGATGAGCTTGTTAGGTACCCCTATACATCCCATGGCCATGTAGATATGCCCTCCGTACATACAGACGCGCAGGGCATCAGTCCCTTGTACTGGTACGTGTTCTAGGTGTTCGCTTGTATGCTGGTGCACATGTGATGCCATCATGTAACCCTGCCGATGCCATAGTTACTTATGTACCTACAGTTGTATCTTCTCAGCATTGACTTGAAGCTCTTTGAACTTGCAAAAGACCGTAGACGGCTGCTATTAGGGCTCCGCTTCCCCTCCCGTTCGAGACTACCTATGCTAAAGTGCCCATACTCTATCTTCCTGCTGAACCAACTACTGCAGACATCTCGTATGTCTGAGCCCAGGGGCAACTGTGCTTTTAGCTGGCGCGCCGTATCGAATCGTGGCGTCTTGCCAGCCTAGAGCTAAAAACAACTCGCAAGCTCGAGAAACACCTCAGGATATATTTGTCCGTCGCACAAGAAATGGGGGACTCACACGCGAGTTGGTACCTGATACACAGGACTGTACCTGTCTGAAGGTGAGAAGCGGTGTGAAACATTAATGATCTGCATATGAACCTCGTGCCATAGCTGCAGATCGGCAAAAGAGCTGATGAGAGTCCTGGAGATCGAGAAACACTGCGTCAGAGGAGGTACCTAGGTATGTATGTATGTATGCATCGTAACCAAGGGGACTGTCGAGGGACAAGTGGGAGGTGAAGGGGATGTTCCTGGGCGGCGGGGGGAGGGGAGCGATACTACGATGTAACTAACATACGGAGTACTGCGGCCAAGTACAAGTACAGTGTACTTAGGCAGAGCAAGGGGCCCTCCCGATCGCTCAGAGGTGAGATAGCCAAACCTGAAACGCCGCGACCTGCGTGTGCAACAAGCGGCGAGGAAATAACAAGACTGCGGACGAAGCTTCTTCTACCTGGCCTGGCCGTGCTCTACCGTAGGAAGGTATGTACAGTATGAAACGTTCTTTGACTACGGTACTCGTACGTACTTCCTCCTGCTGTTCAGCAAGTATTCCGTGTGTGCGGAGAGGGAAGGCGGTCCCCAATTGCTTTTACCATCAGCCCTCTAGGTATCCCCACCCCCAGCCCAATCACTCTGTTCTCATCAGACCCCCGATTCCCTGCCCACCACACAGATATTCGGACACCCACACAACAAACCCCCCCCCCTCCCTCCTCCCCCTCCCCCCCAAAGACAGCCTCGTCTGTCCACACATCCTCAAAACATTTGCAGCAAGTAAGAACTGGTGTCTTCGCTGTCATCGTTTCGAGCCGCTCGCTAGCCCCAAGAGCGAATCCCCGTCGCACCGGCCGACCGAGACCTGCCAGTTGTTTTCTCCCCTCCCGACGCCCATCCCCACCCTGCTGACACGAATCCTCCTCGCGTGGTGCTTGCCCCTCTACGCTGAAGCCTGAGAAATTTCGTGAGTGTGAACGAGGCCGTGGGAGACAGCAGAGCAACTGAAAAGAGGGCCCACCCGAGAAGCACCAGAACGGCTGGAGGAGGACCCGTATTAGTGACCGTCCTGATTATCAGCAAGGGATTATTTGTCGCGTTTTCGGCGTGTCACATCGAAATTTGGCAGAGTGGTGGTAGACGCTTGAAAAGTTCGGCCAAAACCCCCTTTTTAATCAAATTTGCTGCAACAAACCACCACACATCCACATCCGCCGGTGATCCAAGCAACCCCACAACCTCCGTCATCAACAAGCCATCGATCTTTATAAAAAACATCAACAAAAAACAAAAAAGAACACACACCTACCGGCTCTCGCTGCCCCCACATTTCTCTTGGGTGGATTATTGCAGTGTCTTCGATGGGCAGTGTTTAGTGTACGGTTCAACTCGCTGTTCTCGCGTTTCTGGGTACCCTTTCTCAAGTCATTTGTTTGCAGGACCGAACGAACCTTGATAAGCCCACCCGAAATACCCGAGGCACATTTCATCTGTTTGTTTGTTGCCATCCGAAGATTCGAAGGGAAGAAGATCAACGCAAATACGGGAGTTTGCATTCTCTACACCAACTTACCCGACACTAGAATCTCGTCTCGTCAGCCATCGCATACGTCCACCAATTCGCGTTGGTGATCCCATCACTCGTTCTAAACATAATAGTAATTCTAATAATCTACCCGCCCCTGGATTGGCCTCCCTAGTTACCGGTAACAATTAAGATGGCAACAACCGCATCACCACTTGCTCCAACTGCAGTAGCTGGCCCATCAGGATCTAGCCCATCATCTTCCAGAGATCCACAGAGAGCATCCAGGCCTTCACAGCCTCGACCAACTACATATTCCGGTGTACCACCCACTGGATCCACGAATAGTCCGGGTTATCCATCTTCCCCATCCCCGGTCACGATACCCCCGAGGACCAGTTCACAGAGACAAGTTCCAGGAATGAGTACAAACCCCGAGCCACGTGCCGAGAGGTCACGGAGCGCAAGTGAGAGAGCTCCAGGCTCTGGGGAACGAAGGAGCGATCGGGATCGGGATCAACGAGATACTGAAGGTGGACGAACGAGACGCGCACCTTCTGCAGCGACCGCAGCACCGGCAGCAACAACTGAAGTGCCTCAAAGACGGAACAGTACTAGCCAAAGCCAAAGAGACGACGGAAGTCGGAGGAACACAAATAGCACTTCCAATCACACTCAAACCAATGGGACGAGGACCGAGGGTAATGGTTCTCGTGCCAATGGTACTGGAAGCAGGAGTGCCCCAGAAGGTGAGAGACGTGACAGAGGGCGAAAAGAAACCAGGTTTGGAGAGTATATCTTGGGACAGACATTGGGAGAGGGGGAATTTGGGAAGGTGAAATTGGGCTGGAGACGGGACGGAGGCGTTCAGGTAATGGACATTCATGTACATTTGAAATAGCCGACGTTACTGACATTGGATTCAAGGTTGCCATTAAACTTATCAGACGAGATACATTACAGCCACATCCTAGCCGACTCTCGAAAATCTACCGGGAAATCTCTATCTTGCGAACATTGTCCCACCCAAACATTGTCAGGCTGCATGAAATGGTCGAAACCGAACGTCATATTGGCATCATCCTGGAGTACGCATCGGGAGGAGAACTCTTTGATTTTATCCTGACCCACAGGTATCTCAAAGACCCTCCTGCATGTAGATTATTTGCCCAGCTTGTATCCGGCGTTGGTTATCTTCACAAAAAGGGTATTGTTCACAGGGATTTGAAATTAGAAAACCTGCTATTGGACCGCAACAGAAATATTATAATCACTGATTTTGGGTTTGCCAATGTTTTTGATCCTAATGATGAGCTTGGAGAAGAATTAGAGTCCAAGTTGGGGGATCCCGATGTGTTGAAAGAATTGGAGAAAGGAGTCCCAAGAAAGGGAGAAGGGGATGGAGGTATTTGGGACGAACTGGGATTGAAGGGTGGTATTAAACGACGGGGTGATTTGATGGCAACAAGCTGTGGTAGTCCGTGTTATGCTGCTCCGGAATTGGTTGTCAGTGACGGGTTGTACACCGGACGCAAGGTCGATGTTTGGAGTTGTGGTGTGATATTGGTATGCCCTATTCTTTGTTTAAGAGCCCGAATCCCCCATATGAGATGTTGACTTGCTACCGCAGTATGCTATGTTGGCTGGTTACCTACCCTTTGATGATGATCCAGCGAACCCTGAGGGAGACAACATAAACTTGCTGTATAAGTACATTGTGTCGACGCCCTTGACTTTTCCAGAAAACGTTTCGCCACATGCTCGGGACTTGCTCAGGAGAATCTTGGTCCCAGACCCAAGAAAGAGAGCAGATCTCTTTGAGGTAGCAAGGCATAGCTGGCTGGCCCCATTCGCCAGTGTTGTTGGTTTGATCACTAGTAGCACAACTAGTGAAAGGGATATTTCAAATACAACAGTCAATGATGGTAAGGCATCTACATCCTCTAACACCCCGACTACTTACTAACCATTTGCTATTAACATAGATTTGAACTCCGAAGTCCCACACCTTACCAGGTCAGCATCAGTTAGAGAGCCAAGCACTACAACATCGGGCCATCCGCATGCGACCATTGTTGGTGGAATTGGCGGTAGGCATGGGGGACATCATGAGCATATGCCTCAACCGACCCAGCAAAAGGTCCCGGTTGATAATAAGAGACGGACTGTTCAAGTTGAATATGTGGCTCCTGCGAACCAGACCAGGAGGGGGGAGTCACATACATCAGCTGATACCTCTCGTACAACGGACAATGGAAGACAAGGCCACTCCAAGGACCGGCAAATCACCAAGGAGCTCATTGTTCCAAAGCCTGATTCACACATGGCTAGAGCTGCCACAACTGCAGGTCTTGCTGGTAGGAGTGCAGGCTCACATACTGACAGACCACCAACTGCCGGAGAGAGTTCTTCTAGATTGCCCATTCCGCAGACCAAAACAAGACCTGTTAGTTATCAACACTCACAGGCCCAATCTGCTCAAAGTGTACCCACCGCAACGGCCAAAGAAGTACAGATACCGTCACGTAGGCCGAGTACCAGAGACCGCAATGCACCTGTCAATAGTGGTAGCAAACCATTGTCACAGCCCCAGCTGCAGGCTTCCACCGCCAGACCAACTACCAGTGGCTCCATAACGGGAGCATCAAACAGGTTGTCTTCTCGTGGTGGGTCGTACTCACGTGGATCTGTCCCGGCACCTTCGGTTACGGCAACCAATGCCCAAGGCAAGCTACAGCAGCCACAATCAGGGAAACCATATGTCATATCAAACCCTATTCCTATACCTGACAATACAGAGCAAATCGGCTCTATTGGGTTACCTAGTACTCAGCCCATGCCTGGCCCCATTCTTACGAAGGGTAGGCCTAGTACTCAGGAAGCTCTAGCTCAAAAAGAACGGGGACACAAACGAGCTAATACAGTCACAGGAACATCTTCTGGTGTTCTCGGAAGGCTTCTGCCAGGTAGTTTAGGAGGGGGAGGAGGAGGTTCACAAGCACAAGCTGAAGGTGATAAGAGTCCTAGGGCTTCCATTGATCAAGGCAATGGCAATTCCTTATCTGGGAGATTACCAGCATCGACGAAGTCTAGGAGATTCAGTCTTTTACCCCCCTTCTACGTTCTTCGGAATATGACGGGTGACAAGAATAAACATGAGAGACGGCCAAGCAGGAGTGCAAGTGGGAACTCAGTGCAGCAGAGACGGTGGGATAATCAGCAGCAGCAGCAACAGGTCGTCGGCGGTGGGTCTAGTTATCCTCAACTTGGTGTGCCTAGTTCTCGTCCTGCTCATAACGGAAGCTTATCTGGCTCTGAGGCGTCTTTAGCAGTTGCATCCGCTCCTAGCACCGCTACTCAACCGCAATTCCCTCAATCAACATCAAATATTCCCTCACCGGAATTATCGCAATCCCAAGGCAGTGCCACGATTTCTCAACCCATTCGACTCAGTGAGGACGCAAGGAAGAGACCTGGTTTATTACAGAAGAATCGGAAGTTCACTGAGGCGTACGGAGTCGATGGAGCAGGAACAGCAAGTTCGGGAAGCAGCGGAGCCGCCAGGAGGGTCATGGATTTCTTCAGGCGGAGACGTGTCAACGGGAGCAAATAGCATACGTCATATACCACGGTGAAGTGTTTGGGTATGTTTCACGAAAATATACTTGCATGGATGATGGGCATCTGAAGATTGTAAGTTGAGGTGGGGGGAAGATTATTTGCATTGTTGAGTATCACCGCGTGTCATTGAGAACTGTAAAATGTTTTACCAGTGCATGCGTGTTGCGTTGTCGTTGTCGTTGTTGGGATTGGTGTTTTTTTCTTCTTTCTGGATTCTTCACTCGATATCTTTGTGTTTTAAAGTATCATATCATACTCTGTTGTTTGATTATCTGTTATACTAGAATTTCTCTGTCACCCCGTTTCTTCCAGTCCCCTCCTACGCCATGCTTTTATCGTGTTCCTTCTGCGTGTAAAACTACTCCAAGATACCTCGATACCCACAATCACCCATCTGTTTGCAGCGGCCGACAACTATATTCCTAATGCACACATAGTGTGGGGAAGGAGGAGAATGTGAGAGAGTTCTGTTTGTCGATCGTTTTTTCTTGTTTATCAGCTTTTTACATATTCCATTTAACTCCTCAGTATACGTCGTTGTTTGTCATTTCATATTTAAGTTTTTGTTTGCGAACCCCTATTTCCCGTCTGTCTCTCGTGCCTGTGTTTTGGTTTTTACAAATTTCCTCTGGGGTCCTGCGCTTCTATCTGTCATTTCTGGAATTCTTATGTTACTAATGGGTTGGCTTTGGGGGGGGAGGCATCCTTATGGTCTTTTCTCTCTCTCATTATCACCTGTTCTTTGATTTTTTTTTGGCGGGGATGCTTTCTGACCCTCTATTTTTTTTTCTGAAGAATGGGTGTTGTTAATACGAGCTATACATATCAACCATCTTTTTTTCTCTTCGGACACCCACGCGTATACACACTGCTGCTGCTGCGGACAAACACATAGTATCATTCGTTCTAATAGTGTCTCCTTTGGACCCTCCGGCATTGATGGTTTGATATGGGCCTCTGAAGTTTGCTTAATTGCTCCAAAGAATTTATGTATGCCCTAGCTATACGCATAGATACCTTGTTTGTTTGATATCCAAAGTTTAGTGCTACATGTATGTGTGTTACAGGTGGCATTACTTGGGCCACCATGATTACCGGTACAGCACACCTCGTAT
The DNA here is from genome assembly GCA_003788615.2 of Terfezia boudieri ATCC MYA-4762. NCBI lineage: Eukaryota > Fungi > Ascomycota > Pezizomycetes > Pezizales > Pezizaceae > Terfezia > Terfezia boudieri. Next base: position 208,005 of record ML121576.1, on the reverse strand, counting down.
CATATGCACACTGCCGTGTTCAAACCGAGATATTAATTATGTTCGGTTTACGTGGCAGGTAGGTAGTCAACCGGGCTCTATGTCGCTTATAATTCTTCTCCGTGGTTGCCTTTGGGCCATCACCGCCGAAAGCTTGTCAGGCTACTTACTTGAGTCATTACACTGGGCCAATATTAATGAAGTTTCAAACAGGTTTACCCTGACAAAACAGAGCATCCTAGTGGTATTTATACCACCCGAAAGTAAGGAATAGCGCGGTACGTGTCATGACGCCTTTTTCTCCGAGCATATGCCATAACTGTACCTACTCTACATGAGAACTGGGTACTTAATAATTAATCAAATCAAATCAAATCTTTGCCGATAGGCTGACTAGCAGTATCGGAACACTCCCGATTATCCGGAGGCTAGAATCGTGCTCTAGCCACGGTTTCACTAACGCTTGACCACTGCAGTAGACCTGCTGCATGATGGGTGGATGGGACTACGGATGGTACCCGCGGACTGCGTATGTACTGTACAGGGCAAACCTGTGAGCAAGTAAAATCACGTGCATAGAGGCATTTCCCCCCTTTGGTATGACGTCTTCTAGATACCGGCTATAAGTAGTGGGTCGGAATCTTGGCCTTTGCTAACTTATAGCCAGGTTTGCGTGTACTGGGCTGGAGCTGGAACGCTGAGGCTGGATAAATCATATATTATTCTGTCCATTATTTGGTAGGGCTTTGGGAGATGAGAAACCCCGCTAGGTAGATGTATTGTCTGGTTGGCACAAGCCTAGTCTCTCGTAGGGAGTGTTCCATGGTCTGGAACAGCGTTAGTCTGGTTGGCACAAGCCTCTCGTTAGAGAGCTAGATGCGGTGCTTTGGGCCTAGCTTGAAACAATGCAGATGATCGGCAATGGGACCACCTTATCAGATCTCGTCTTTGAGCGCCATCACTAGTCTCGTGCCCCATCACTACCGATCGATCAGAAATTATGGGAAGCCAAGTATACTTAAGCATTTATACTTAAAATGCGATAAGGGAATCGGTTTTTATTGTTGGCGTTCACCAGACTGCATGTTGGCTAGTGATCGGAATGTTGGGGTTTAGCTTGCATTGAATCACCCAACAGTTCCAACCCCCCCCCCCCCAGAGAGCAACGCCGGAACTCGCCGGCATTCATTACACCCTGAAAGGCCTCGGTCCATATGTAAAAAGGGTGAAGGGTTGCTCCATAGAACAATTAAACAATTACTTTATATTATTCGGATTCGGCTGCATCTACACTGGCGAACACGACGTCCCCTTGTCGCTATCTAAGAGCCTTGGTGCATACTACATATCTAACCTTACTACGGAGTTGGACCTATGTCTTAAAAGTGGCCAGGGCCAGGCCCGTTGCCCGCCAGTAGATGTTGTATTTTCAAAGTTATACCCTAAAGGATCAGAAGCAAATACCGGATTGTTGCTACATCAGCGGACGAATCCGGCGAGCGGGTGAGGTGAGGCTACTGCAGGAACCTATGATCGTGAATTGCATAGTTCGGGTGCAGATGGTCACCTATAAAATAATTTCTGGAAAAACAATATTTCCTGGCCTGAAGGGTACCTACATGAGGGGGACCAGGGAACTATTTCCTGACTAAGCGAGATGGGATTTACTGCTAGTTCTGACCTCTCCCCTCTTGGAGGAAGACAATATACATAGAGCATATGTAAATATTTGGATTCGAACGGGCGGGAAAGAAATGCTCATCCCTCGGCTAATTCCATGTTTTTAATGATGAGGAAGATCACACAAGCGACACCTTAAGGTACCCGCGTCATGTATGTATGTAAGTGATCTCTAGTAACGTGCCCGATATATTCCATGGTACACGTCTTCCCGCAGAGGAGCTATGGTACTAAATACAGAGTATCGCTTCCAAGACCCTGCAGCTCAAGCTCGTTTTGTCGAGTAAATGTTCCGCCCCCACTTGAATCTGGTGAATCCAGGCGCGTATTGCAGAGGAGATTGAATAATGTTGACACATAGCATACATATAATATAGTGGGGGTGCTTGGTATTCGACAAGAATATCGATACAATATATACGAGGCTGATGACACGCATGATTGGTAATGTATGGCCAATGCATCATACCACTCGCAATCGGACATGAGGCCGGAACAACGGATGCATCATTAGCAGTCACGGTTTCCACTTCGCCGCCACTTCACACAACCCGGAGGCGTTCTGTGATGGAAACTACCTGGGGGAAAAACAGTGGACCGCTCCTGCCTAAGGTGCCGAGAAGGCAATTCAAAGGGCGCAGTCGTCCCTGGTTAGAACAGGACGCCGTAGACAGACTGCCCTAATAGGGTCGCACAACCGGCCAACCGGTAGCAGGCCAAATCTGAAACGCCAAGTTTAGGACCCCGATGAGACGGCGGCTACCGTACTGCCACATGTACGGTAGGTACACATGCCAAGACTATGACCCCTCTTAAGGCCATAATCGCAATTGACGGCATTTTAGCACCGAGACCTCGGCGCAGAGCAACACTCATCGGCAGTCGCTTGTGGGGGAAGCTCCTGTGGAGGGTGTTGTGCCAACCAAACTACCTATGTGGGAAGATTTGGAGAGATTCCAAAAGCGAGTTAGTGCGATGGGGCGCGAAAAGCGGCTGACGGAATGTTAATGCTGCCTACACAACTTCTCTACTAGGTAATCGTCTCTGCGGGCCAGTTGACCTATAGGTAGATGTATGAATGTAAAGTGATTCCGGGGGCAGTGGCAATGCATTCGGAGTTTGTGCCCGGCATTCCGTTCCTGCTTGTTACTGCATGCAGCGCCAGCAGGTATTTTGCTTTTAATTGACCTGATACATCTGGCAAGAAGAAGATATTCAGGGTTAGAGGATGATTGCTTTTTGTGGATGAGTTCAGTTCAGGGTCTAGTCATCTGCATGACGAAATGGCATGAAGCCATTGCCTATGCAGCCGGAATATTCGTTACTTATTTTGTATATCGCCGTCAATAACGCGGGGACTGAAGTTGACCGCGGACGGACGGAGAAGCCAATGAAAGTAGGCCAGGGGAATAGGTCGTTGATGTTTTTCTTCTTGAGTACCGTTTCATGGCCCACGGGGGAGCACATGCCTTTGGTGTGATTTCCGTCATTGGTGACTGCATTATTGGCGACAGAGGGTAATGTTTCTTTTCCTTTCAAATGCAAAGGTAACTAACTATACATATACCGTTACTTAAGTACATTTGCATTATACATTAATACTTGCACATATTCCCTTACGTTAGTTGGGCACATCGACCAGGATGGGGAATTACCGGTATTCCATGCACGTGAGTCCGACCAAAAGGTATTGTTGGAAAAGAAGCGCTGTACTCCAAATGTTGCGCAAGAGCCTCGATGTGGGTAGGTATAGACGCCGTTGGCCCTTCCCTGGCTCGGTATGTGACATGCCAGCTACCGGTATCGGCCATCTATTGCGGGCCTGCTGTAGTTGATCAATAAGGAAGGACCTGGCCGTGCTTTATGTTATATCATTTGAGCATTCTCAGTACGTAACTAGCCGAGTGTGTGTGTGACAATGGGCTGTGTGACATTGACATCGGCTGTGTGACAATGACTTTGACCTGACAATGACTTTGACTTGACAATGTTTGGAGTTTATGATGGGTGAACACACCAATGGTTGCCTATAGAGTTAACTATGTAGGCATTGAAGCTGCGAAAGTTTAGGCAACATGAATAAGAAAGGGAGCTTAAGACTTATATGGTATTATACTTTGCACATATTCGGATCCAGAGTCCGAGCTACTGCGGGTGCAAGAGAGAATCCGTCCTGATTTGAAGACCATGTTGGGACGAGATAAACTAGAAGCCATATAAATGGCATGCATTGGCAAGTAATAGAATCGATTCTAAGCTGGCATACATTAGGCAAGCCAGACTAGGCATACATTAGGTGAGGTGAAGGAGATAATGGGGTAATGAAGGTTGTATGTAAATACAAAGCAGCCCGTTGACCCATTCACGATTCACGATTCAACAATGTATATCCCGCCAACACCTACATACCGCATAGCATAATGGGGTCATACGCTACGGTTACCGTAAATTCAATATATCGAGAGCTGTATATATCTCTCTGGAGCCGGGGCATGAGAACCCCAAATCCCATCCTGCCTTTCATCGTCTCCGACGTAAAGTACTCTGTGTGTACCTGTAGTCTGCAACCGTATAAGCCGTTCAAGAAATCATAACCCACACCGGCACCCCACACTCACCTCCATTCCGGCGACCGAAGACCCCTCTCAGCGGCCAGCATTCACGTCAAGTGATCCAAAGGCCATATAGGACTTTCCCTCACCAAGGTCAGCACCCTGCAGCAGGAAAAAAGCAATCAGCAAGATCACGATATTTCCCATTTGCATCATACGCTGAACTCAGGGCTCCGGTTGTCTCCCTGCAACGTGCAACGAACCCCCCCTCTCCCCGCCAAAAAAACCACCAATACAATCACAGACCGGCTCTATCCCACCACCATTGGAGTGCCACGCCCCCCGCCTCGGCGCAACGGTGATCCGATACAAATAGAAGCCGTCTTGAAGAAAGGTTCTGAGCACGATCTAAGTAAGTACTCAACACAGAACCGCGGTACCATTGAATTCCGCCTTCAAACGTAAGAGAGCCAACTCCACCCCCCCCCCCCCCCCCCTCCCTCCACATAAATTCACCCATGCCAGCGGGCATCGCTCTGGCGTGCTTGCATGTCCTCATTGGACGAGCCGATGCTCACTGGGCCCTCCCTGCATAGAATAGCGATCCAACAGTTCCAAGTTCCAGTCGCTCGAGGTTACCTCGCTAGCCACTGGTAATAGTTTGGTTCTGCTGCGCCTGCTAGGCCTACGCCGTCGAATCATCGGCATTAACCCTCAAAAATCTCGCCAGACCCACAGCTGGCCTTGCTGTGTCGACAAACTACTGCATCAGAGTGTGAGTGTTCCCATCAGAGAGATCAGCTTCACCCAACCTCGACTTTGAGCCGACCGTCGTCGCTGGCAGCCAGCCCCAGAAAGCAGAGCTACCCGTGGCCTGTGGCCAATTCATCCGGGACTCAGAAACGACTTGCATCCGGTCATCTATAAGCCTGCAGCCAGACTACACAGACCACAGATCACAATATACTGTACTGCTGCCACCGAACACGTTATCCGAGAAGCCAGACTATCCCCCTCATAAGACGTTCGTAGCATCCGTCTCTCCTCCTACCTACCTAGTTGCCGCTGCTTCGTCACCTGCTGGGGGTGTTTGCCTGGGTTTTGTGGACAGTAAGTAGTGCGTTTTTCTCCTTCTGCGGCCCAAATAATAGCACGTACCGGGAACATGGGCTGCGACTCTGATTGCTGTTGCGAGACCCGGCCGGGTAGCTGCTTCCTGACTGGCCTGCCTGGCTGGCGTCGACCCAGCCTGATTCGATCCCCCTCCGGCCGTCCCCCCCGTCGCCTCTACCTCCCCAAGTGTGTGTGCGGCCGTGTTATCACCTGTTGTACCTCTTCTCCCACTACGGTGTTTTGTTTTAATTCTCTTTCTCATCACAGAACTACGCCTTGGTGGGTATTGTGCCAACCAGACTACAACCTCTAGTACACACTGTCACTGCTCTATCTACCCACTAATCTTCCCATCGACCCCCGTGTGGTGGTGGTGCACCTGCTCGGTTGACCCGTGGACTCGTATCTGACGTTGCATCATAACACTTCAGCCGATTTTTTAGATCACTCCTCCCGCATCCCTCATCGCAACCACGTATACATACCTGTCGGTGCAGCAACTTTCGAACCCAGCCAACAACGAGATTCCTTGCAGTTATCTGTATCAACGTCTCTGACGGGGCACTCTACCTATTATCCGACATCTTTTTTAGTGGGCAGCTTCCTCGATATCTCGGGAGACATTTACCAGAGAAACAACGAGAAGCACAGTACTATGCCAGCTCCCATTGATACCTTTCCTTCGAGTCGAAACATGCAGTCTGATCCTCAATTCGCCCGAGGGGGAGCCTCTAATCTGACGTTGGGGTTGATGGCTGCTGGAGCGTCAGGAAACGGAATGGTGATGGATAATAGCGTTGGCGGGGGCAATGGTTTTCATGTTGGAAGTTTTACACACAGCAATGGCATACCGATGAATGCCTCGAGATTACGGCGGGAAAGCATGGCACACCGAGATCTTGCCGGAAGTTTTACGAATAAAATGAGTTGGGGTGGGAAGAGTGTAGAAAGCTGGGTGATGGAAGAGTATGTTTGCCCTCTCTAGATAATTTCATGAATTCCATGCTCTCAACAAGTTTGTTGCTGCGACGCATACTTTTATTGCATATTGCGCTGTTTCACTACGATGATGTTACTGACTGGTAATAACAGCCTCATAATGACTGGCACATCACCGTTTCAAGCATACCAAAGCCCCTCCTTCCATTCATCTTCATATCTCCCAAAACTCGAGGCACAGTTTTTCAAAGATTTTTCGTGCTGCGATGTCACACTACCGTCTTTGCATGAACTGCTCAAACATTACGAAGAGTGTCATGCGTCACAGCAAATGGCTCCACTAGGAATGGACAGCATCGACGCACACGATGCTTCACGACAGCCAGCGCCAGCACATCAACAGAGTAACGGCAACCATATCGATTTATTGGGGCAGGCATCTAGGGGGGCAGGGGTCACGTCGCCAATCTCGGGTATGGGAGGTCTTGGATTGTCTATGCGGCAACAGCAGCTTGCTGCTTCCCAGCAGCGTCACTACCAACACCAGGTACAGCAGCAAAGACGATACGGGCAGCGAGAAGGAGACGAGGATGACCTTAATGACACGGAAGCGGCCGGGGAAATGGATATGGATGGGGAGGACCTCACACCACCTCCCACTCATGCTCAATCGCATACTCCTAGACACACACAGCCGCCGCAATTAAGGTTGTCCGCTCCAGGCACGCCCTCTCACGTGTTAAGCTCGGTCAACACCCCGATAATGCCGCATGCCACCCTTGACTTACCACGACATCCCATATCTTTGATACACAATGCCTTTTCACCAGATTCATCGGTACCAGGTACACCATCCACGATGGAGCACCCTGAATTTACGTTCCCGCACCACATGCAGCCTTATGGCGTACCAACCGTTCCACAGCCGCAACCACAGCAACAGCAACAGCAACACCAGGCTAATATGACGTCAGAGACCATGTTTCGCGATTTATGTATCGATGAGCCCGCGAAACGGCTATACACCCCTGGTGGATATGGTATCACTGCTGCACAGATGCAGCATCTGAAATACAGCATGGGTGGATTGGGAGGTGTACAGGGTGCACAGAACAACAATAACAATAACAACAACAACGGGAACCCTCCTGGACGAGTAGGAGGAGTCCAGGGCCTTCCAATAGGAGGGGTGGAGGATAAGCCTTTCAAGTGTCCAGTGGTGGGATGTGAAAAGGCATATAAAAACCAAAATGGCTTGAAGTACCACAAATCCGTATGTCTCGGTTTTTATTCCATGGGGTGGATAGAGAGCTAATGGTTGGGTATTTATTTTTAGCATGGCCATACCAACCAAATCCTATCAGAAAATGGTGATGGCACTCTTTCGATAGTGAATCCAGAGACATCGACACCTTATCCAGGCACATTGGGGATGGAGAAGGAGAAGCCGTATAAATGTGACGTTTGTGGGAAAAGATACAAGAACTTGAATGGACTCAAATACCACCGAGCACATTCAACACATGGGAATGCTCCTATGCCAGTGCAACAGCAACCCGTTGTACCGACATCAGGGGTGGTGGCTGTAGCGGGGGGGATTGCGGGGGAGGACATGTTGAGGTGAGGCGCGAGAAGGGATGGGAGTGGGAAGTGAAGGAATAGGGGTTGGTCTATCAAAGAAAGTTAAAAGAGGTGGATCAAATGGTAAACGGTTATAGACTGGTTGGGAACGGGGTTAAACGAGTTGTTTTTTCTTTCAGCAGTTCTTTTCTGTTGGGTGGGATGGGTGGATCAGGTCATTTGGTTTTCTATATTTTTCATGCTTTTGCTTTTTTGAACAATGCAGGGACGATGGGGGGGTTTTTCAATGAATAATTTCATGGAATTTACACGGAATGAAATTTTTTGTTTTTGGTTTGCGGTTACCTTACTACTGAAGTACTGCTTCTGCTTTGCTATCTTGAATTTCACTATGTACGGGAAGATAGATTTACATTGCTTTGTTGTTTCTGCTGAAAAAGAATGGTTTTTTTTTTTTTTCTTGTTCTTCCTTGTTTTCGTTTGGAAGATGGCTATGGAATATTACTCTTTTTTTTTTTATCTTTCTTTTTGTGGTTCCCGTTTCTTATTGACTCTCACTCTCCCTCCCCTGCACCCGTCCCGCTCCGCTCCCCTCAATGATGCCGTGTTTATGTCAATTATTTCTACGTATGTATGGGTGCGTTTTTTTTGGGATGGATGAGTCTGACTCATTAAGCTCTCCTTTATATCTTCGTGTGGCTGGCACAAGGCCGTCTGCTAGGTAAATCTTCTACCTATGGTTAAATGCCTACCTCTCTTGTTTTCCGTTTCTCTGATGTGTATGTTTATTTTTTTTCTTTTTTTTTTCCTTTCCTTTCTTGCACTGTGGATTATGAACCATGATGCTGAGGCGGAATTAAAAAAGAATTTGATTTCTTTTCTTTTTCTTCTCTCACCTTTTTTTATGTTTTGTTCTGAGATGTTAGAGAGAGAGGGTTGTAGGTAATGAATGAGATTGATTTACGTGAGATGGCTGGGCTGCGATGGTAGGTAGGTATGTACGTGGTATGATGTCATGCAGGAAGTTTGTGCACCTAGGGTTTTGTTTTTCTTGAGGCACGGTAGATATGTCCGTATGTAATGTATGTAGGTAGGTGGTTTGTGATGTGTGATGTTTAATAGATGTGTAATAGATGTGTAATGTCTGATGTGTGAATTGTCTGAGGTGTGAATTGTCTGATGTGTGAATTGTCTGATGTGTGAATTGTGATGTGTGAATTGTCTGATGTGTGATGTGTGTGATGTGAAATGTGCGTACAAGGGATAGATAATGTGACGGAGGTAGGTACGGAGTAGACGTCGACATTCTACGTAGGTATGTATGTCTGTATGTATGTATGTATGTATGTATGTGTAATCTACATATGTAATGTATGTATGTATGTATGTATGTATGTATGTATGTATGTATGTATGTATGTATGTATAAATATGTAATCTACATATGTATATATGTATGTATGTATGTGTGTATATATGTGTGTAGATGGATATGGATATGGGGATGGGATGGATATGCCAGTAACAAGCACGAGGAGGAATCACTGCTATTAAACTCACTGGTACTCTGTACATGGGGGTTCCGAATAACTGAACCATATTGTATCCGCATGGTATACCTTAGAATATTACAGCGGTACGGGCGAAGTTGTCAGCCGCATTTGCCTGGTGGTGGGGTTTTGTTGGGTGGTTGGCGGTCTATAGTTATGTTTGTGTGAGTATGGTGAGTTGTGAGAGTTTGATTGGGGGATCTAGGTTACAGCGTTGTGCATCATCTGAAGAAAAGTGAAGACGTTTCGAGGCAAACTGCCCAGCTTTTTTTTGTGGTTGTGATGAGTGACGAGGCTCTATCTAGGTGGGTGGGTAGGTAAGGTATTTACATGTAGGTAGGTAGGGTATTTTTAAATTTTTGTGCTAACTGTAGTAGAGATCTTGGAATGGGACAAGGTTGAGATCTGGGACGTCGGGTTGTCAATCCGTCGAGTCGTAGCTTTAAGGATGTTTTCCCGATTGCTTGATCATGATCACGGGGCTGGGTAAACCCCGGTGGCGGTGGCGAGCGAATGTAACTGCAACGTTTTGTCTAAAATGCAAGATCCCCATCCAACGGCGGGGGGAAAGGGAGGGAGGGGGGGAGGGAGGGGGAGAAATTGGGATCTGAGCGGGGATGGGGAACTAAGTATACGCGTGAGTACTCCGAACGTAAACTATAAATATTTGTGAAAACGGAATATCTGCAAAATCCTCTTTGTGACAGTGAGATTCTTCGTGGCAGGTTTCCATCATATCTATATTTCCCCACGTTTTTTTTCTGCAACCCTGTGCCCTTCCCCCCCCCCCCCCCCTTCCCCCTTTGAACTCGTAATACCGAGGGTAACCTCGGGGCTTTTTCTTTTTCTTTTTCTTTTTCTTTTTTTCTGGATCTTTTCGATACAGTTTCTAGGTTGAGACTAGCTTTCTACTGTTCTTTGTGATTGTTAGGTGTGTGTACAGATAATGTACATTTATTGACCCCTACATACTTAGTATGTAGTCTGGTTATATTGACCCAATTGTACCTGATTGAACTGAGGAACGGGGACGATGCCGTAGGTATTATGTTCGAGTGACAGATAGCAACGCTAAGTACCGATTAAGTAATTTGGCGCCTGCCCAAACAGAAACGTTGATGCAAGATATAGTTCCCCTTGCCCCCCTCCCCCCCCCAAAAAAAACAAAAAAAACCAATCATGCGTAGTGTATAGATTCTATCTATCTTATCACTCAAGTCTCAGATCTCCAACGTGAATCTCAGATCCTGCCATAGATATGTATGTAGATAGGATTATCGTAACGCAACTACAGACCTAGGATTGGATAGAGTTGAGCGATTGAGACACATGTGCTGCTGAGTATAAGATAATTGTAGTGACACTCGATGCAGACATGATTTGGGGGGGGGGGTGGGAGGGGGTTTAGAATTCGGATGAACTCCGCTGTTTTTGCAAGCTACCAGACTACTGCAAGTTAAGGAAAACTATTATGGAGCGAGTCTATCTGGGTTTGGGGGTATTGGTGAAGTGATGCTATATCACCTGTGAAGCAAACGTGATGTCCAAGGACACTGGAAATGAAAGGTCTTGTTGCTGACAAGTTCTGATTCGCTGCGTAGACAGAAGACAAAGAGTTCCATTTTTTTTTTTACGCCCCTCTGCTCTACAAAGGATAAATAGAATTAGATACAGGATGAACTGTACAATCATTGTATGAGTCTTTATATCTCACATGGGTGGTCCCAGCTGTGTGGATATGGATGACAGTGTAACTATCAGTAAAATTCAGAACCTAGTGAGTGTTTAGATCAGAATACAGGTTAATGCATCTGGTCCACCACCAACTGGAGATAAGAGCCATGTTGCAAATGAATGGAAGAGCCAGTTTGAGCTCTGTCGGTTGAGGCAGGTGAAGGTAGAGTCTTCACTTGAACTTCCTCAATATCTCAATGGTTGATCCGTTTAGATCTGTACCACCACTTGGCTCATAACCTGCTCCCTTGCATTAAAAAAGATGAATTAGAGTTATGTAGTACTGGTGAGTCAGTAGGGAGTTCTCTGCATGAGTATTAGTGTGTTATATGAGGGAGATCACATTGCAATCAGTAATATAAGGTGAAATACGTATCACAATGATGAGTAGATCTCCAATAGAACTGATATTAGCGTACATTGCGAGATGTACAGGTACTTTTGCATGTGATAAGTGACGATAGAGATTGGAGTCGTGGAGCGGAGCGGAGCGTATAGATGAGATGGAGGTGGTAATGAATACCTGTAATAAGCTGATACGCAGGCTCCAACCATCCTGCAAAGTATAACTGATATCTATTCGATGAGCTAGCGTAAGATACTAACGAGCACTGTGGGAAGAGTATGCTCAAGACGTTATGTAGAAATGTTATGGCAGATCAAGTATGATTGGTTTATCTGCCTGATGATGAAGCCAAGTGTAGATACAAGATAGTCGGGTTGGTTCAGAGGTAAGTAAACCCAACTGCTCCTCTGCCAAGCTCATACCTAGGTTCCTAGGTAGTATCAACCCTTTGTTTGTATTGCGTGAGTACCAAAGTATTAGAGGTGCCGAAGGCCTGGGCTTCATAGCTGGATGGTGGGCCATGTAGACTCGCTTACAAGTATGTATACCCGTTGTATGATGCGGTTACCCTCAACATAGCCCTCGAGAGTGCCCCTCTATGCAATTCCCATTTTTATCAGGATATTTTGATCCCCTTGTGCCCGCTCGACCTATACCCCATGCCACCAGCAGCTAGAACCAAGCCAGCAAGGAAGCACGCAATGTAAAACAAAAACACCCCTTAGCTACTTGTAGCCTCTATCAAAATCAAATATAACGTCGACAAACAAGGGAGCAACACTCGCCTTCTCCCTTCTCCACCTCCCCCTTCTCAACTATGTGTCACATCTATTCAACCTCAAGTAAATAAAAACAACACTCTTCCCACCCCGTTACTTTTCATCGAATTCTCTTAATCTAATATCTAATGATGCCCCGCATGCTCAATTTTTCCCCTAAAACCCACTATCTTCCTCCTCCCAATCATCTCACCCACTGTAAAGAAACCTAGCACCTCCGCCGCAATAATGCCTCCGCTCTTGAGGGCCTGGCGGTTCGAGAGGGTCTCGTGGAGTGCAATGGGAGATGTGAGCGTAGGGAGGATCTTGGTGCGGAATGTGGCGGGGAAAGATTGTAGGTGGGTGATAAATTCGGTGAGGGATCTGTTTTGGGGAGAGTTAGGTTAGTTGGGGGAGAGTTAGGTTAGTTGGGGGAGAGTAGTTTTTTTTTTTTTTTTTGGGGGGGGGGGGGCAGGGGGAGGAAATTAGTTAGACGGCTTACGGAGGAGACATTTTGCGCTCACGCCAAACGATTTTGCCGAGCTCTTTGGTGACTAGGAGGGCGTATTTGGTGGGGGGAACGAGTGCTGTAGTGGAGTGGTTAGTATATTGTATTTGTTAGAAGCTGAGTGAACAGGAGATGAAGCTGGGTGTGAGGTATAATTAGAGTGCTATCTTAGAAAACGAACAGGACTGATGTGTGAATTCTTGGTAGATACGCTTCGTGAGTATGCCTTCCTTTCCTCTCCCTCGGGCTCGGCAAGCATTGGGAGACCGAAGACATAGCCCAACGACTACTCGGCTATATGTGGGTAAACACCGGACAACATCAAGTAGCGGGAAAATTAACCGAAGAAACAATCCCCACATTAATGTCCAGTACGTTTACCCATATCTCGGCTTCCAACTTTCTCAAGTTGTCTCGGAAGACGCTGTGCAGATCCCAATTGCAATTGAGCCCTCCTCATTCTGTTGAACCCTCCAGGCTCCACCCACACACATCACCAATGAAAATATAAAAAAAAACACCTACCCTCAACCTTCTTCACCAACGCCCCAGTCCTTCCCCCCATCTTCCCCAGAGCCGCCAGTGCATTCGAAGCCATCGGCCCAACCTTCGCAGTAATTTTCTGTAATGTCTCCCCGACACTCTTCGCACTCGCGGAGGCGGGTTTGGCCGCCGAGGGCGCTGCCGAGGATGCAGCCGCGGATGCAGCCGAGGATGCAGTAGTTATGGAGACGTACCGACGGAAGGATCCACGGAGGAGGGGCGATACGATTGCCGAGCGCATTTTGCCGGTGGGTGGGAGGAGAGGAGATAGGTACCGGGGGAGAGGCAAGGAAACCGAGGGGAAAATTGGGAGGGCTTTTCGCTGGTGGGGAAGTTAGCATGCCCTCTCCTATGCAGACCGCAATTGGGGTGGGTGAGTGGGCGGCGTACCTACAGGATGCGCTTCTGTGCTCGTCTGCGGGTCTTGAGTCTCGCGGAGATGAGCGCTGGTCGGGGGAACGTTGGATAGCAGATCGATATCGCCAGTCAGCGGGAGAATTTTTAGCGAATTGTGAGGAAACGGGATAACACGGGGCTGCTGAGTCAGCTTGGGTGCGGCAGGGGGTCAAATCTTGGCGGAGAAATTACGGAGTAGCGTGGGGTTTGGTTCGCGGAGACAGAGAGAGACATCCACCACATCGCCAGGCCTCATCCGCCCCAGCAGCAAGGCACGCATACCGCACCTGCACGGCCAATGGACATCTTCAGGCTGCTCTCCCGATCGTCGGGCCTGCAGCACAAGAGGCCGAAGCCGCCGGTGTCTGCGGCTGCGGCCCCCCCCAGCAAGAGGCGCAAGACGAAGGCCTCCACGGGCACCACCACCGCCCTCTCCGCTCTCAGTCTCACCGAGTCCCCGCCAGAGATCGACTTCTTCGCCGCATCCGCCGTAAGCACTGGCAAGGCAATCTCTATTCCCGGCAGTTCCTTATCCCGGAGGCGAAAACGCAGTGCAAATGGCGCTGCCGACCAAGACAGGAGCTACTCGTCCTCCTCCGATGAGGACAGTGATGGTGATGGCGGAGAACAGAAAAGCCTCCTCGATATTCCCCCTCCGCGGCTGCCGACCCCCTCAGAGGCCCACAAGCTAGCCAAAGAACACAAGCTCAAGCTCACCCTAATGAACCCCCCTCCACCTCCGTCACCATCTCCATCAGACCAAAAGAAGCGAAAAAAGAGCAGCAAAAAGCCCAAACCAGAACCAGAACCAGAACCGGCAAAGAAATCCAAGCTCGTTGACACTCCCCCGCCTACCCTCCTCACTTCCTTCACCCAGCTCCGCACAGCGCCTTACTCGCTTTCAAAAAGGCTCTATAGGAATCTACTCTCGCAGGGATATGATACACCTACCCCTGTGCAGATGGCATCTATTCCGTTACTCCTCCTTGGACATGAATATACCCCCTCCTCCTCTTCCTCCAATGAGCCACAATCCACAACACGCATTCGAGCAGAGAAATCAATTAACCTGCTTACCTGCGCGCAGACCGGCTCAGGAAAGACCATTGCATACCTACTCCCGCTTCTGGACTGGATACTCTGGAAACGAGGGCAGCTTGGGAAGGATGGGAAACCCAAGGCTGGGGCAAAGGCCATTATTGTAGCTCCAACTCGGGAATTAGTAGGACAGATCTATAATGAAGGGCTGAAACTGGCGATTGGCACAGGAGTGAGAGTTGTTGTATTGAAGAAAGCGGTGGTGGGGAAAATGAAGAAGGAGAAGAAATTATCTGAGGAGGCGGAGGGGGAGGAAGAAACTGACGACGGCGGAGTTGACTTACCGAAAGAGGGAGAATCTACACCTCATCCTACAGGTACCGGCAGCAAGGTCAAATCCGACATTGTGGTCACAACCCCTACCATGCTCGTCCACGCAATGAAAAACGGCATACTCGACCTCACCACCATCCACCGCCTCATCCTGGATGAAGCGGATATTCTCCTCGAAAGCAACGAAAAAGGTGGCGGTTTCGGCGAAGAAACTCTCTCTGCATGGCAGATTCTCAAATCTGCTTCTTCAGACATCCGCGTGTCGATGTGGTCAGCTACAATCAGCTCCTCCATTGAAGCCCTTGCTGCAACCATGATCACTCCCACCAATCCTACCACCTCCCCACCACCCCTCATCCGCCTCCTCACCGGCCTCAAGAACACCTCCCTCCCCCACATAACACACACACTCACCTACGCCTCTACCGAGCCCGGCAAACTCCTCGCCCTCCGCACTCTCCTCACCACATCCTTCCCCCCACCCGCACTAATCTTCCTACAGACTGTTCCCCGAGCAACCGCCCTCTATCGGGAAATCAAATACGATCTCCCCCCCGGCCGGGTTGCCCTGCTCCATGCACAACTCCCTGACCGCGAGCGTGAGCGAGTGATGGAAAGTTTTCGCAAGGGAGAGGTCTGGGCGCTAGTGACCACGGATTTACTCAGTCGGGGGGTAGATTGGCGAGGAGTGAAGCTAGTGGTAAATTATGATGTGCCGGGGTCGGCGGCGGGGTATATTCATCGCGCAGGGAGGACGGGGAGGGGAGGTAGGGAGGGGGGAGAAGTGGTTACGTTTTGGACGAGTGGGGACGCGAAAGTAGTGAGGCCGATTGCGGAGGTGGTTGCGCAGGCGGAGCGGGAGAGGGAGAGGTTGGTAGATGGGAAGAAGGATGAGGGGGAGCCGAAGGAGGGGAGTGCAAGGTGGCTGTTGGACTTCTTGCCAAAAGTGAAGAAGGAAGAGAAGAAGAGGTTGAAAAAGTTTGGTGTGGAGAGTAGGAATGCGAGGAGAATTGTGGTGGGGAAGGGGATGGAGAAGGTGAAGATGAAGGGGAAGGAGGAGGCGAATCGGGAGGGGACACATGGGATTAGTACTGTTAGTGGTTGGGAGAAGCAGAGGGTGGATAGGTTAAGGGGGGCGAGGGAGGCGAGTAAGAGGAAGAAGAGAGAGGAGGAGGAGCGGAATGGGAGTGAGGGAGATGGGGAGGAGTTTATGGGGTTTGATTAGTGGTGTGTTTGTTATTTCATGCGTAAGATATTTAAATTCTATTGTATAACACCGGGAAGAACTGAAAATCTTGGAGTCAAATAAATGGATAGGTCAGTGTGAAAATATTCTTGTACTTGGTACTGTGACGGAATCAGAACAAAGAAAGTTTTATAGGAATTATCTAGTATCTCCATCTTCAAGAAAAAATACAGAGAATGGAGAGTTGAGGATTATCATATTCGCAATATAGATATCTTACCTTTCTATTGCGGCCTACTTGTGTTTATGCGAGGGATAAACAGGAAACGGAAAGGAGAAGAAAAGATGTTTATTACTAGTACTCCAAACTACTTTGGTACCCTGCGAGTTAAATGCGTGTAATAAAAAGTCAAGTTCAGTACGGTGTGCTGCATACTGGGATGGAGTGCCATGTCGGGAGTCGTACTGGAGAAAGAATAAAGAATTGAGTTGAGTGTAACCTTAGATATCCACTTGGCATGAAACTTAGCTGAAGTTGGCATGTTGTACTCGTATCGATCTTTCCTATTCGGGACAACTGTATATGAAACCCCCCCCCCCCCTGTTTCCTACAATGTAACGTCCCCTAAGTTGTCAACCCTTCCCACAGACTGCGTAAATACTCCTACTGAGGACTTCCTTATCCACTGTGTGTGGTCTGTTGACTGTATAACCAGATCCGGAGCTCTATCATCCGCCACTACAGATGTGTACTCATCAACCTCCTCGCCAACCGCGAGAACCATATCTCACCCCCGGTAACATGTATGACCCCATGTTGTCTGTCATGCTTAGCTACTACAAGACCTCCCCTTTGGAGTTCTTTGGTTGAAAGAGCCCGCCCCATGTTTACAGCCTAGCTAACCTACGTTTTGTTGGCATTAATATTGATGATGCCTGAATTGTCCTTCTATTAGACCGTGGAATCACATTCCAGAAACTGATTAAAGTGCCAGTGTTGATCCGATCAAATATTATGATAGATAGGAACTGCTGCTAATAGAACGCCCCCCAAGATGGGTGTTAGCGGGAGGACGCCTGCGGCGCTTCTTGTCACTATTGACGCCGGGTTAGAGCTGTAAGGGGTGATAGGGGGCGGATTGGTGTGTCTGGGCACGAGACTAGCGCCACTGTATGATCCGAGAAATTCAACAATCTAGGGTTGCGTGTATTTCTGACAATTGGGCCCGGAGAATTCCAGGGGACATTACTTACAGATTCCTCAATATCAATACTCCGTGATCTAGGTACTGAGTTTATACTCTAGCTTCAGAACCCAGTATGAAAGGATAGGTACTTAATGTACATATGTCTAAGAGAGGAAAGTGAGTTGAGGGTAATGTATTCGCGTCTCAGAAGAATAAAAATCTAGTTTTGAGCTTATTGGGACAATCGGGTTTTTGGGTAAATTCAAGGTGATGATGATAGAGACTATTTGCAAGGGTACGGATCAGTTTTGTATAAAGCCGCTTATACTTAGGTGGGACGAGGGAAGGACAATCCAAAGAATTCTAGATAATAAGCGGTAAGGGATGGAGCTACCTCCTCTAATCCCCACTGCAAAGATTCTGGGCACATAGTTCTACTTTGACCTGTAAGACTAGCGTAGGAATCTACGTACTTTGGTTTCATGGAATTGAGCTTAGCACCTGGGGGGCGTTCATGATAGTATAAAAGTAGGCATTGAACGCGGATTTAGTGGGATCTGATGCTACAGCCATTAATTGGTGCGGAGACTGTGTCACCCAGATGCTAGCCCTGAGCCGAAGAGGCTTGGGAACAGTGGGCGGAAGAAAGGTAGATGGGTGGCAGAAGCAAGAGCCAGGTTGGCAACACTGACCACGAAAAGGCGGGTCAGAGAATAACTAAGAAAGCCTTGCTGTATGTAGTTGTACACAGGAGCTCATATATCTACCTGATGTATGTGGAGAACTCACGTTTCAAGTACATAGTTCCTAAACTGAATACCTTTTTAGATTTAGAACTTATAAGTATATATGTAAATGTAGATATGGCATACTTTACACATGTAGATCCAGGATTATAATACTTATCTACGTAAATCAACTTATCTTTGAAATCCGTAGCAAGCCTGCTAGTTGTATATATAACACAGGAAGCAACTGGTTATATTTAAATATGTGAAATATCTTCGCATGCAACAAGCGAGTTAACCGCAAGGTTCAGAGTAAACCACCCAATATGGCAAAGGATATAAACAACAATTTTCCGCACATATCTAGACATCGTTAAGCAGTTCTATTATAGCTTCGAGACTGTAGCAATAAGAACACAAGCTCTCATATCTTGGAATATGGAATACACCGATATTCCCCACTATTCCGCATACTCACAATCTCGTATTCGTCTATACCTCGAGGTAGGATAAATTATACATGAGCATGAATCCAAAGTAGGGGGGAGCCGGGAGTGTAACAAGAGGCTAGAGGTTGGAACTCAATCAGTTTTCTCCATATTTGGATATTGTATGGGGGGGCTCGAAAGGTATGGACAAGTGTAGAATAATAGTGTTGTAGGGTGCTACATCGTGCATAAGAGAGTACATATACTAAAGAAAGTGATCGCCAATAAGCCAGCTTTTGGCAGAACCGACGTATCGTATCGTGATTAAGACTGACGCTAGTTTCCACGATATCATAACTTATAACCGGAAGAACATATTAAGTTCGCCCCGAACCTAGCACACCTGCCTCTGCAAAAAGCGCAACGAGCCGCAAAAACACCTAAACGGCACCAGTTAAGGAATCTAAGGCATCACAATCATGCCCCAACGGCTTTGGCATGTAAATCTAGGTCTTGAGGAATCATGTGATAACCTCCAGTATATAACCGTACTGGATCCAGTGAATATAATGATATTTGGCATCATCCATGTAAACAAGTAGGCGAATTATACTTGACTCACTTCTGCATCCTCTTAGGTAGGTAGGTAAACACGCATAATCCACTGCTTTATCCCGGTCAAAATCTTGTGAGCTGACTGAGGTTTGCAAGAGGGTAACACCTGCCACATGCACCACCAGGGATTAAATCATATGTCGCCGCAATGTATGTACTACTGGCACGAAAGACTAAGCCAAGACTAAAGCCAAAGCTGCGATAATAGATCCATGGTATCTTAGTAAGGGGGCGGTATTCTACATGCTATTGCTATTAAAAACCTCTGCGTGGCAAAACCCTGTGGGAAAAAGCTAGCGTCACAGGAAAAGGTTTAATGCATGCCTTCCCAGCTATCCAACCCAACTTGCCAGTACAAGAGGGAGTCTTGGTCATTTATGTGCTCGTGGCACTCATTTGTTCAGGTCTTTAGTGCTCGCAGCACTCGTTTGGGGTCTTTACCCAAGGTGGGGGTCTTCGAGCTTTCGAGCTCGGACGGGGTCTCTGAGCTTTCGGAGCTCGAACGGGGTCTTTGAGCTTTTGGAGCTTGAATGGGGTCTTTGAGCATGTCGCTCGACATCTAAGACTTAGTAGATCCGGAGATCTCAATATAGGATTAGTATGTCGGTTAGAACAAGCTAATAAATAAATAGGAGGGGAAAATAATTATTTCCGACGTTACTCATATTAGCAAATAATCCAGCGACAGTTCTTTAGCCACATACCGACAGTGTAGATTGCGAGGGAGGGGTGATTAGACCCAGAATCACTGGTCCCTTTTGTCTAGTGAAGTAATGTTAGTTAGGGGCGAGCTAGCGATATGGTGATATCTGTCGGTATATCAATATATAGAGGTGCGCGAAGGCATAATCACTTGCTTGGGCCTAACTGGTGCACAAGGTATGAAGAATATAGATTCATTCAAAGTAACCCAGCGATACAAAACTTCGCTCGAGTCTTAGAGAGCAACAATTAGATATAAATAGTGTACGCATAAATATATTTTCACTGAATAATTCTCCAATGGGGTTGGTATGACCATAATGATGCTAAGTTTCATTCGACAGTTTCAGAATCAAATTACAAATAGTTCAACAGTTAAATATGGGATTTGATCATACTAATCCGACAGAGAAATAGAAAGTTCTAGCAGCGAGACTTCGGAGATGGAAAGATCTCCTAGGTTCATACATATCAGAGAGCAGTGTCTGTTGCTGTACATAGCGCTGCCTTTAGAGAAAACTGAAGCTAGAACTCGAATTAGCAGAACCTTTTATATGGTTTGGAACACTGAGATCCTTGCCATGGAATCGACCTCAGGGACAAAGACGAGGATCATTAAGTTCTGAAATATATCTGGAAGTAGTCCTAGATGACGAGGCAGGTGACAAGCATTCAGTACTTGTTTGGCGAGCAGTGTGTGGCATATTGAAACATCCCTGGTGCCATTATAAGGCTGCCTGATTAGCTCACCGACCTGTACCGCTACTTCGGATTTTCTCCGATATCTTTTTAACTTGTCTATGTAGATTGGCAAGCTGCTTTGAAGGCTGTTTCAAAGACTTGCTAGAAATATTACCCCTTGTCAATTACTTCTGTGAACACGCGCTAGTTAGATAGCGGTGAAATTTAAAAAAATAAAAAAAATAAAAAAAAATAAAGGATTCTGCACATTTTTTTGCTTATAAAACTTTACCATTGCATAATCGTCAACATCATGTGCAGGCTTGATTTATGCCTGCGAGTTCCAACAAGCATCTGCCTCTGTCCAAACCCGCAATAGCAACCCTCACTGAGCTTCTTATCCAGACGTGACACAACCACTCAAAATTGTTATTAGATGATGAAGGGGAAGCATAGTCAACTGGGTCTTTTTCGCGCATGCCCGTCTAGCAGTATTTGCACCTGACCAAAATAAGATGCAGCTGGTCTATCTCTTCACCAATATGAATGATGGAGGCGGGCGTATCTCTTCCCGAGCTGTAGAGCTGTTTGGCAATACTGGCGATTTTGATTTTGGCAGGCGTTGTAGCTAGGCCAGCGACTGAGGCGAGTATTGATAGAGGATCATAGTTAGAATTGGTTTTTGCACAGACAAATCTCGAATCCTCGCTTGCTGGATACCCCTGACCATAGAATCAAGTGCAGGAAATACCTACTATCGCACCTTCAACACCCAAATACAGGAAGCTGGATTACGCTGTACGGAAAGATCACCTTTAAAAAGTAATCCAAAGCCAGTCAACAATCTCAGTCAGCAGAGAGTCAACTTGGGATTCAATTGTGTTCTCCACAAAGATTATAAGCTTGTGATGCCTCCCAGAATTTTTATCAAACCAATGAATAAACAAATATCCCCATCCATTGCCCCACAAACGGATAAAACACGAAAAACACGAAATAATAGCACGAAATAGACGGAAGAAAGCAAGAGCACAAGCACAAAAATAAAGAGAGCCAAAAAAAGTTTCCATCAACTCCCTCACGAAATCGATAGAAGGAATAAAGGGCTGCGGCAAACATTAGCATCAGAGTGAGAAACTGCGGAAAATTCATAGGTACTTACCTCCTCGCCCAACAACTCTCGGTATTGCTCCCGTCAAAGTTTTCGAGGATATCCTGTTGGTAGGATAGAATTGCGATGGAGTTGTATCACGTATTGCGTATTTGGCCTAGGGCTCTTGAACGGATCTTGCCAATGGAATAGGTTGTTGGTAGTTTTCCAGTATTTCCCTCGTTTCGTTTCAATGGTAATTATCGATCTGCTTATTTTGTGTTGCTGGTCTTCCAATTGTATCCCATCACCGGCTGCTCATCACAGAACCGAAGTCCCAGACTCGCTGCCCTTCCTTCCCTTGTGTCTCTTAGCCCAAGTTCATACCTGATCCTGCCAGGAGTAGATATCCCACCGCTCAACACATAACATCCACGGAAAGGCAGCAAAGCTCCAGTCCTATATGAATGCTATACTGACCGTTTGACCCGAGTCAGTTTGTGTGAGAAGCATCGTTATCCTAATGCTACATCTTTGTAGTCAGGAGTCACTTTGCACAGCCACAAGTAGTTTATACTTCTCGCAAAGAGACAGTAGACTGCGAGTGTTCCCTATCTTGCGATAGAGACTGCGGGGAACGAATTTTTATTTTTTTTTATTTTTAAATACTCATTACTCCTGTGCAGTCCTAGTAGGGGGACTGCGGGGAGCGAAGGTTAAGTCATCTGGTCCTGCTATCACTGCATCTCAATAAATGGTAAAACCGTTCGCAAATCTGGCCAAACCATATAAGCAACCCTCCTTTGGCTCCCTTGGTCAAAGCCCCTCCAATTGGGACTGCCAGTCGCCACCCCATGCTCGGGCAGGCGACGTCCATGTGCCTCCTTATTCTTTGTTATTCGCGCATCCCTCCTCTTGAGCTCAACAATGCGCTGATATTGTACCCTTTTCATCAAGATTGACCTTTTGACCCCTATTCTCTGGTAGTCCTCCGTTGTGAGTCTGTCTAAGCGCAATTGGTGTTCCACAGCAAGCGCACAGATGGACTCTTCGGTTTCCACCAGCATTGTGGAGAAGTTTCATAAAACTCCGGGAGATCGGTGGGTTGACAACTTCCAATAGCAAGATCATAGTTGGCTTGGATCTCGCGCTTGTTGGTCAATCGAAAGTTGAAACCCTGAGTTTCGCAAACGAATGGGAATTGGGGCTGGTATCAGACCTCGAGGAAGGGAGCTTCCTGCTCTTCCCGCGATGTTTCATCTTCTTCACAGGGTTGGCCAATGGTGACATCTGGCAGCCTCGGACCTGGATCCCTAGACATTGGTTGTTTGCCCTTTTGTTGCGCTGGAAGCTGTTGGGCCCAGGTAGGAAGAATAGGAACCGCACCACAATTGGGTTCACTGGTCTCAGGCATTGTTGCTTGAAAGGGTTCCTCACGATTGTTAAAAAACACTGCGCGAAACCGAAAAAGTCAATTGAAGGAAACAAGTTGTAAGTTAACTTCGGGAGGTAGGAACTGGGAGGATGTCAGCCCACATCGCAGCCTGTGCGTGTCACAATTCCCTTGGGTAACGAGGCGGACTGGAATAGTGGTGACCGAGGGATACGATGGTAGGGGCGAAGGGCAGGGGACAAGAGGTGCAAGCCAGTGGGCAGTGGGCAGGGGAGAATATCGGAGGGAGGCAGCGGGGCTGCAGAGTCTGTACGAGAGGCTAGGAAAGGCCAGGCAAGGCCAGGCAAGAGGACGTGAGAGAACCAAGAACTGTATATGTATATACCACTAGGATAGAGAGCAGAAGAAAGAGTGCGAGAAAGGGAAGTCTATATACAAGAAAGCTCTGGTGGCCAAGGTCGAGTGCTAAGGCCGACAATGAGCTAGGCTTCCCGAAGGGCAATGCGATAGCAGATAACAAGGATAACAGATATCAAGAATAATGGATAATCGAAGACAACTAAGATACAGAGGACTCTCGTTAAAAGCATACCAGATACGTACCAACTAGACTAACCAGATACAAGAATAAATTGGTTACAAGCAGGGTGCAACCAGACTACAAGCAGGTTAGACTGGTTGGCACAACACCCACAGGAGGGTGTTGTGCCAACCAGACTACAAGCAGGTACACCCCAACCAGACTAGGTACACTCTCCCATCCCACATTAAAATAAGCATATTTTGATTACAACTTACGCTGACACCTGTTTTCCCGCGAGTCAAGTCAAGATTCATGGACCGTTCTTGCCTGATATTGATCCGGAGATTAATGATATGCCCGAAGTTGAGGAGGAAATTCTAGAGTGCATCCGAGTTTCAAACCCAGGTCTATGGCTTTCTCGCTCTGCATTACATATTTCTCCCCCAACTGAAGTTGTTGAAGATCCGATCACAGATATTGAAATCGCAATCCTGGCAACCTATCTTCCTGGTGAGGCTTATGAACCCAAAAACCGAAGCTCCGCTACCTCCGCCTCTGGTTACACCCCATGCAGCTTTATTACAGTAAACTCCCGTTACAAGCATACGGTCGGGACCGGAGGTAGTATGCTTATAACGAATATATGCTTATACCGGGAGAAAATTACATACATGACGAAATGGACAAATAAGACAGGAAATGAGTACTAGGGTTGATGTATAAACTCTGTGATCCTCCACTGGGTTTTTTTTGCCTTTTCCTGATACAAATAGCCCTCAATTCGACGTTTCTCCCTTTGCAATATATCCTCCAACTGCCTTGTATTTCTATCGGTCTGCAGAGAATAGAGAAGAAGTGTTTCTAAAGCATCAATAGCTGCTTGATGGGGAACCGGGAGTGCAGGAGGTGGCTCGGATGCCGGGTCTTCATTCTCAGCCGGTGCATAGGTATTAATTATGCGATCTTCAATATCCTCATCTCCATCATCAACAACTTCAGAGGCAGGATTAATAAAGGTGGAGTGCAATTGACCACGGATAATAGTTAGACCTGGATGAGCAACACGGATGCAGACATTGAGCTCTATACATACCACATATAGGATTCGTAGGACCTGTAGATGAGATGCTGTAAGATTTTTCGGCAATATTACCCCGCCTGGTGATTTCTTATCGATAAGAACCCCTGCTAGCGTACATTCGTTATAAGCATAGATATGTATGTGACTAAGCGAGAAAATGGTATGCATATGCGAATGGGTGAATTTATGCCTTAATTCTACCGTTTTGTATGGGGGGACCGGAGGAGGTATGCTTATAACGAATATATGCTTATATCGGGTATGCTTGTAACGGGAGATTTCTGTAGTCTGGTTCTACAGCTTTATCATATATTGAAGGCTTGTTGCTCTTCTCGCTTCAGGTGACCCCTCGTCCAACACCACTGCCCTCCGAGATGTACTCAAGCGTGAGAAAAAAAGGATCGAGATTCTTGAGATGGAACGCAGGCGGCAGCATGTCCAGCGCAGAATAGCTGCTTTTTTTGGTCCTTCCGGAGCATCCTCCTCCTCTTCCTGATGACTCTCTATTATTTCTATGCATGTGTCTAGTATTGCATTGTGTCATTTCGCAGGCTTCCAGTTATAAATTTCTCTAGTTATAAACATATATTGGTTATAAGCATACCTTCACCCATCCCGAGGATATGCTTGTATCGAGAGTCCTCTGTACGAGGGATGCCAGCGGCCGCACACCATTATCGCATTCGGTACGTTACGGTTGTGAGGAGATATGTATGCTCTTGTTGAGTCGGGGCGCCGCTATTGACACTCCTTACTCTTTACTCTAGGGGACGCACGCCACTCTCGTATTGTGCTGAACTCGGGAAGGGCTTTGCCTGCAAGTCTGTTGGTGGATCAAGTTGATATGAGGGACTCTGACGGCCGGCCGCACGCTGCTGTCGTATTCTGCGCGGGACGGACCGTACGGTTGTGAAAATTTATGCAAGCTATTGTTGGATCGGTTGACGCTACTGACTCAAGCGGACGCATGCCGCTGTCGCTGGATCCGGAACCGTCTTTGTTCGAGACTGTTTGCATGCTGCTGTTGGATCGAGGTGCCGCGGTTGACTCTACTGATGACGATGGCCGCACGCCGCTGTCGTATTGTGCTGAACTTGATTGACATGATTCTCCCTGTAAAATGAAGAGTGTGGATTGGTGGGGGAATGGGGACAGTAGTTTCGCGGGCAGGGCGATGTTTGCTTTCTTACTCTTTACTGGCCGA
This sequence comes from Terfezia boudieri ATCC MYA-4762, assembly GCA_003788615.2. Lineage (NCBI taxonomy): Eukaryota > Fungi > Ascomycota > Pezizomycetes > Pezizales > Pezizaceae > Terfezia > Terfezia boudieri. The sequence goes on along the minus strand of ML121576.1, from coordinate 182,137 downwards.
CGGTTATTTACATCACATGTCGGGTTGTGTTGTTCTTTAGCTAAAAGGTATGCACCCGTCATATTAGGCTTCTTCACGCTCGTTAGGTACTACCCTGTTGTTACTATGCTGTGGCTGCGTATGAAGCTAGCATATTAGTGTGAGTAGTTTCAAGATGAATAGGAATAAGCAGCCTCAATAGGCACAGGCGATATGGGTGGTACGCTTCCACACCCGTCTTTCTGCACGACCCACGCAGCCACGCTTTTGTAGATATTATTTTTAGAGATACACACTGGAAATACTTATGCCAGATCCACATCAAGGCAGTCTCATCCTGTAGTTATAATGAGTGTGATAGTGTACCACATGGTCCAAGTTTGCAGAGGATAGAATATCACGTGGTGCATATTGAAGTTGGCTCCACCCTAGCTTTCATATTCATGTTATAGTAAGCTTACTACTACATAGTAGTCTGGTTGGCACAACACCCTCCGTAGGAGTAGTACTAGCAGGTCAGGAACTCGAGGGTCTTAGAACATCCAGGGTGGCCGGCTGCAAGTGCTTCATGGTGATCTTGGATTAAGTGGACCCTGAGGGGTGCATAGTCAGGAACATAGATTTTGTCTCGGTATATCAAGTTCCCTAATTGTCTTGCCTAAATTCAATTAAGGATAACTGCTTAGATCTCGATTTGCCAGCTCGCAATTACTGACATCATCCCGTAAGGGCTCTTACTTATAGGTATGCTTGATCGAATAGTTAATTCAGGTTGGGGGTCATCGGGGGCAAGCTGGCACTTGAGTTTTCCATTGCAGAGGCGGCTCAGGCAATTAAATCTTGATGCACTCATCTCTCTCCTTGGGGAGATCTCTAAACCTCCTAGTTAATGTGTCGGGTTTTGTACCTACTTTCCCTAGGCTGTACACAATCTTGAGGTTGAACATGCTTACAAATTCTGACTAGCGAGCCTGCCTTCGGTTCAGCAGCTTAGTTGACATGAAGTATTCCAAGTTCCGGTAGTCTGAGAGGACCTTCATAGGGTGTTCCGTCGATTTTAATTCTGCTTTTCCATTCTTAAAAGTTTCGTACTATAGCTATGTCATACCTAGATCATAGTTGCACTTAGTGGGGTGGAGAAGAACACCATAGATGAAGCAGGAACATAGTCGGAAGCATTAGTTTCTACTATAATCTCACGGCCCGAGTCAAAGTGCTTTAATATCAGAACAGTTGTAAACATTTCCTTAAGTACTTAGAAGGCATTTTCATGGCTGGAATTCTAGGAGAATAGGGAGGGGTTGTCCTCCTTTGTGAGCTTGCTTAGGTCATAGTCGCTAATGAATAATCTCCTGTAGAAGTTGGCGAACCCTAGAAAAGCACGAACATCGTCGAGCTTGTTTGGGGTAGGCTAGTTGACCACAGCTTCTGCTTTCCTAGAATCCACCTTGATCCCTTCCGCAGATATCATCAGTCCCAGTTCTCGCCTATGGAATTAATACTTCTCCGGCTCTTGAGGTGAAGACCAGCTTTTGAGAGATCTATCTAATGTGGATTTTATGCTCTCCTAGATACAGAATGTCATCAAAGTACTTAGGCAGTGCAGAAATCATCTAGAAAGGGTTGTTAATGAAACGCTGGAAACGGGAGGTTGTATAATCGCTATTCTTTGCAGGGAGGGCCCAGTGAGCACGGGCTCGTCCAATGGGGACATGCAAGCACGCCAGAGCGATGCCCGCTGGCATGGGTGAATTTATGTGTAGGGATAAGAGAGGGGAGGTCAATGGTACCGCAGTACCTACTGTGTTGAGTACTTAGGTCGTGCTCAGAACCTTTCTTCAAGACGGCTTCTATTTGTATCGAATCACCATTGCGCCGAGGCGGGGGCGTGGCACTCCAATGATGGGATAGAGCAGCCTGTGTTGTATTGGTAAATTTGGGGGAGAAGTTCGTTGCAAGTTACAGGGAGACAACCGGAGCCCTGAGTTCAGCGTATGATGCAAATGGGAAACATCATGATCTTGTCTGAGTTGTTGGATTGCTTTCTTCCTGCTGCAGGGTGCTAACCTTGCTGAGGGAAAGTCCTAGATGGCCGTTCGGGCAGTGGAGAAGGCAAGAGATGTAGACTTGGATCACTTGACGTGAATGCTGGCCGCTGAGAGGGGTCTTCGGTCGCCGGAATGGAGGTGCCAGTGTGGGGCTGCCAGTCTGTCAATCGGTTGACCACTGTAGGTCCAACCAAGAACCTGAGCAATTTGAAAATGTCAGGCTGAGTTTCGACTGTCTACAAACTCCCGAGGTTCCCACCTCAATATCCTGGCTGGCATTTCAGAGAATCTTGCCCATCTCCACTTATACTCTCGAGCTAGGCTATTTTCTGCAGCTTTAGGTAGGTTGCTCCACTGTAATACGCTATTGTAATTGTGCCCATGATAGTCGATATGATCCTCAGCAAATTCCAATGGAAAGTTGCAGAAACATATCCCACATTGGATATAAGCAAGATAAAGAAGTGCATCATGGTTGGGTTGTATTTCATCGCTATTACGGTACGAATAGACAGACTCTCAGATGTGAAAGTTGTAGCTATAGATGTCCGGGGTTACGCAATTTACAACCACCATGTTGTTCCTCTGACATGGTGGGTGAATACAATGGTATATGACCTATATAAAACAGTAGTCGGTGTTAGTGTTAGGTGATATTGAAATATAAACCAAACCTAGCGAAACACTTACGCTGGTCCAGAGTTTAGTAGCCTAGCAATCCCGATCTGGCCAGAAAAGTTCTATAGCGAACCAAAGCGAGCCGTAAATCAACCTGAACTAAGAATTTGCAGTTGTTAGCTACTGTTTATATATGAGCAAAATGTGGATTGAGGCATGACTAGGTAGAAGATTATTATTTGTTCAGCCTTTACTTACCTGACTTAATATCAATGTTGAGAGAGGTTATTATATGCTGTCAGACCTACAGCTGGGTAATCAGGATCAAGTAGATGGGTCAGAGATCGAGATCTAGCCCTAGGCACCATTGCCAATACTGACTGCTCTGCTCAAAATATTACCTGATTAGGTAGCCTAGTTAGTAGTGCAAGGGCTAGGATTCGGTAAAGGTAAATACAATTTTGAGAGAGCGGCCAACTCATACCCTTTTGAAAAAATAAACTCTATCAATTTTTATATTTTATTTTTTTGGTAAATCAATACTCGTAGTCATACTATCTAGTATATACCTGGAATCTTGCCGACTGCACATGGCACAATGTGTGCGACGTCAGGCTCATCGGCTCTGGTTAGGACACACTGGACTGATTACGTTGTAGGGCCTGTGAATCGTCAATTTTAGGATGCCCATATCTTACGTATGTACCATCAACGGGTAACGTACTCTGTTGTAGCCAGTGCCGAGCGCTGCGTTTTGGAGGCGGACCGGACCGGCCCCTGAGACTCCCAGCCCCATTGGTAAGCCCTAAATAATGCATGAGGTTAGTCTGGTTGCATGAAGCTATGATTAGGGATTCTGCTGGGGACTATCAGGTCTACGTATACACACATTGTCGGATGCCTAAAGTACGGGAAGCACTCAGTGCACGCAGCTCACTACAGCTCATGGCAGATAATTCATTGCAGATAACTTCCTGGTCTTCGAAGTGGGAGACGAGGTTATAATTCATTAGTGCTAGGAATGCCCTGGATACCTCGACGGGCGGAGGATGAGCTCTGCGCGAAGAGCTTCGGAAAATGGTTGCAGCTGAGGACCCCCACTGGCATATACAGCCATGCGGGGAAGGAGGCGAGGGTAAATTGGATGTGTATTGGCTGCCATGAATGTGACACTGAAACAATATAGAATAGGGAACACTCAGAGTAGAAGAATCTGAAATTGTATGTTGAATATGATGATGAAGAGCGTCTGCAACCTGTTAGGGTTGCCAAAGGCCGTTTCTAGCTGATTGCAAGGCGGAGTTTAGCTTGCTCTCTGCCTGGTTCCGCATCCTTTCTAGGCCATGCTCTGGGACTGGGAAGAAAAGCGGGCACTAGTTCCATTATTAATATTTAGGAGTTTGTCAAACAGTTGAAGAGAACCTACAAATGCTGGGTCCTGGGCCTCCTCCAGGCACTCAGAAACCGTAGCCAGAATCCCACGGTCGCCTCCCTTATTACCCGTACTCGAGGCGATAAATTTTATAAGGCATTCTTGATATATGACAACTATTAGTTTCCCCTATTAGCTAACTATGAGTTTGTACTTACCAGTAGTTATAGTAGGTGAACCAAGAGTGATGAGAGTAAAAATGTGATGGAAAGGGCTTTAGCTAGGTCTTTCTTTTTTCGTTTTAATACTCGTTACTCCTATTCGGTCCCAGTAAGGAGACCATGAGGAGCCACCCGGAAACCCGGGTGGATTCAGGGACGGGCTTTAGCTAGTGTTTAAATAGTAAACGTAGGTTGTAGGTGTTTGTAATAAGGGATAGCCTTCCGCTCGGAAATACCTGCTCGCTGTAGGCTAGAATAAATGAACTGCAAGGGCAATTGCCAGGACTGTATTTTCCGGGTTTTGACATCTTGAGCGTGTATGCCGTGCGTTATACTCCGTCTTTGGAAGGAAACACTTGAAGCAACAGATATTCAGGGCACAATTACCCATCGCATGGCCATAGGAGCGTAGCGGGAAAACATAACAGCCCACACACTTGCCCTGAACCTTGGGAAAGTGCTTTGCGCAAAGTATCCCACAAAGTGGATGGGCTATCCTCATGCACTACTGCTGGATTCGGTACCGTGGGGCTTTCCCAACCCGCCCTTTCATTGGTGTTGTCAGGTATCTCGGCTTTTTCTTTTCTTGCAGAGCTCCCACCAGAATCACCGTAGGTAGTTCCTGGGGGAGAGCTAGTAATGTAATTACCTCTGATGTAGGACGAGGCAGTGCAGGTGTAGATTTGGAGGACGGGATAGTGCATCCGCATGGAATAGCTGTGTGGCAGTCAGGTAATCATCAGGTGAGTTATGCTGCTTTAACTGCGAGATTGTTTTGTATTGAACGCGCTTCGGGTCCGCGAGTGTAGGATCCCATGAAAAATTGTCCTCGCACAGGGGAGTTCTCCAGGCCCACATCTAAAACCCCCACCATCGAGGTAATTGTGGAGTAATCATGAGGAAAATAGAGACGCAACGTAGTGTTAACTGGGGCTATGCCCAGGTATGACTAGGACTATGATATAGATGAATGCATAGATAGATATTTGTAAACGAGGTTCAAAGGAGGAAAGTATTGTATTCAGCACGGCTAAGATACAGAGGATACAAGAAGGTAGGATTGGGGATCCTTTTATAGGAATTCCCCAAGGTGGGCACAAACGCGTAGGGCGAACCCTACGTGTGTCCAGCCGTGCCGGTGCCCTTTTAGTATCCCTAAGCTCCAATCATCTCATTTCGTGTAGTCAGCCTGCGGTTCTAGCCGCACGTGAGCCGTGACAAATGGCTGCTAAATAGTTCAGCAATTATTACATGCAGTTAATGGATTGATTTAGCAATATGGTCCGAATTTCAGTACTGGAAACGCCTAACTAAGCTAGCCTATGTATGTACAACTAAGTTTAGCATACCAACAACAGCCAACTTTGGGGCTTCACAATCCGAAAAATTTAAATGAGAATACCCGGGTTTTGATATATTAACTAGTATCTGTACAGAGTACCAGTATAATGAATTAATTCAGGTGACCAGACAAATTTCCTGTACAAGGCGTTCTGGTATTGTAGCTGGATGTCACCTTGAGCTCCAAAATCCATATATGTACACCAGTATGGAGACCTTCCCCCAATATCCAAACAACTAAGTATCCACAATTCAATCAATAAAACACTTGATCAAAAAAGACATGCCCCCTTGCAATCACTCATCTCCTTACACTTAATGGAATCAAAGAACTTTTCGTCTCTCACTCGAACATGAGCTCAAGGAGCTTTACCACAGCGGGGTGTATGTCATTTTGATACATTTCTGCCATCGCGTTATACCAGGTGACTAGGTATTGGAGGAAAGTTATTGAATTGCCCATAAGAGCTAGTGAGAATCTGCCCCAAACGCCGAGACGAATATCGTTGTTGAGAAGAAAGGGGAGGTTAGTAAGATAGTTCAAAGTTAAATGAGTAGGCAAACAATTTCCAGATGCGCTTCTAAAAGTTATCAATATAATATATATCTTAACATTCTATATGTATATATATGGGCGTACATTAAGTAACTGAGCCAGAAAAAAAAAAATTAGTAACCAAGAAAGGGTATTCCCAAACCCCCCCACCCCAGACCCAAAGAAAGCACAAACATTAGAATGAAATAACGAAACCCAAGGACAGAAAGTAGATGTAAAATAAAAGTAGCACAACATTGAAAAAAAGCAAGGAGATATATATCGCGCCCCACCCAAACCCATTGACTCAAAAATCTAACATTACTAGAAAAAAAAAACGTCAATGGTATCGTCAGCATTAATCAACACCCCTTCTACACAACTCTCCACCCCATGCAACGCTCGCAAAAATTCTACAACCGTGACACGACAAAGGAATCACCAGTATGCCTCTTCTGGTTCCACTTCCCACTCTCCACATCCTTGGTCCAGCTCATGCAAGGCCAGAATCGGTCGTCAACCTTTACACTAACCACGCTAGTTATGCCTTTCCTATTGACCTGTTTAATCCGAATGTACTTGCCCTGCTCCCACTTCTTCTCCTCAACAACCTGGAGGAGCTCCTTGATGCTTCCGACGGGTGTTTCATCGACTTCAAGAATCCAGTGTGTAGGTCGGATATTTTCTAGCGCGGGAGATCCATATGATACACCGCCAACATAGATTCCAGACTGGTCCACAGGCACCTTCCTTGCGCTGGGTGCAATTTGCTCTACAGCAGCGGAGTGGGTACCATGAACGATTGCCCCAAAAAATTGGACAATCTCTGTACCGCTAGACGGGAATGCCTCGACGATAGGGACGGTAAATGTCAACTCCTTCCTGTCTCGAAGAACCACAACTTCAACGCTCTCCTTATTTCCAAGGTCGAGTTCTGACAACTGTCCGATCCTGTCGATGAATCTGCCATCAATTTCCAAAACAATGTCGGCATTTTTCAGGCCTTTTGAGGGATCCTCTTCGAGTTCGGGGTCCATGAAAATGGGCCTAAGTCTAGTTTCCACGGTAAGCGGTCTTGGGTTACCCCTGTACTTCTTTGCAGCCTTGACATATGCATCAAAACGTTGTTGAGAAAGGCCCATAGCCAAGACAGTCGCAAGAGAAACATCGGCAAACTCAATACCCAAATCACGGCGCCTCCTCTCAACTGGTCCCTTACCTAACTCAGCGGTGATTCTGCGCACCACAGGTAAGACATACTTCGAGATGTCCAAGCCTTGTGTCCAGAAAGAGTCGTTTCCGCTCTTATCCTGAGAGGAAACCGCCATCCAGTATGCAGCAACCTTGAAAGACTTCACTTTCTCATCCTTCTTTCGCCTAACAAGGCATCCACCCCAGCAGGAAGAAGACTCAAGAACATTAATATTCTCCACATTGATCAACCTCTGTCTTGGTGGATTACACTGCCAAGTGCTGAAGTTGGTTCCGATTGAAGAAACCGCGGTATCCTTGGTTGTGACGGCTTGGTCGGAGGTAAGGCCAATAATCTTGACTTCATCTCTTACCTTTAATGGTTTCTCATCCCATTCAGGTACAGTGATGCTCAAGTTCTTGGGAAGGAGTGATTTGTCGAATGTAACAAGAGTGAAATCACCCAAATGCACGACTTTTCCGGAAATGTTGTTATTGCACAGGGTAAGGCGGATGTCGAGCATTTCTGATGGGATGGAGTGTCGGTCAAAAAGGACAAGTGGGATTGGGTCCAGGGAGACAATCAAGCCAACCCCAGAGTAATTTGAGGCTGATGTGTGTCCATAAACGGAGTATGGCAGTCTGGAGACGACGGCTACCATTGAGGATTTCAGTTGGTCGATCGCCTTCTCAACGTCGTCCTCGTCTTCATCTTCCGGCTCCTCCTGGACAGCAGGCTCCTCTTCTTCCTTCTTCTTCTCCTCCTCAATCTTCTTCTTCGGTGGTGGTCCGAGCTCCTTCTTTACCCATACTCCCTCATTATCGTCTCGTTCGTACAATGAAGCCAAGAAAAAGTGTCTGTCAATGTCTACCAACATCATTTGGTCCTCGATATTGCCGACATATCGGCTCATGATCGGAACACGTGAATAATCCGGGATCTCCCGAATGACTTCGATGAACTCATCCAGATTCCTTGTTTGTTTCCCATCGACAGATGTGATCAAAAAATCTCGGCTCCATGACGACCAGAGGAAGAAACCAGAGGCAGCACAGAAGACACCAGTGCCAAGCTTGACATTATGACTCCTGGCCATCTGATAGCTGAGATCATGAAGAACGGCACCTCCAATCTCAAGGAATCTCGATGGTGTGATGCGGTGCAAGTCGTCAACGGTGACTACACATTCCATCAAGTCGCCACCTTGCCTGTAGATACCCAGGACAATATCTCCCCCAACGGAATTATCAATAATATCCCACAAACCAATAAAATCGGTTATGGGTTTACCATTACAATTCATAAGAATATCTCCGGGTTCAAGACCGGCAATACGAATTTTCCCGTCTGGGAGATTCTGCTTCAAGGGTATCTTGCCTTCAGAAACTGCAGGTCTATCGATTGAAGCGGGACCGCCCCTCAATACACGGGTGACCGATAGCAAGCCGGTTGCACTAGGGTCTCGAGAACGGCATTCAGCTTCGACACTCTCCTGAAGACCGAGGCGGCGGAGTTCGTCGTATGATTGGTGCAGGAACTCGGTTTGAATGGTTCCTCGGGTGACAGATTTTCCTTGCTTGATGAGTTCAACTGCTCGAACAACACGATATAGAGGAAGGTAGAAACTGGACTGAGAAGAATTGCTTCCACCGGCGTTCAACGCAACTGCTTGTCCGTGAATGTTTAACACTGGGGATCCCGATGAGCCACCGGAAGTACCCGATGCGGCTTGCAGGTAAAAAGTATTGAAGTCGTTGTAAGAGTCATTACCATAGGAGGGTGCATGACGATCTAATCTTGCAAGGGTGCTGCCCAAAATTGAAAGCTTTTCTCCGGCATCATTTCCGACCACCTTGATGTCTTCACCAACTCGTGCCAATTCGGGCCGCAACTCAATTTCCTCAACTACGATATGCTTCAACTTTTCTGGGTCATACTTGAAGACACCAAAGTCGTGAATGGGGTCTCGGTAGATTGGATAAATAGGAACTTCCTCATAGTTGATGAAGACTGCGACAGCAGTAATTGGAGCAGGTGACACTACGTGACGGTTAGATAATATCAACCCGTGTTTCTTTGAAATGACGAAACCAGTAGCTGTGTAGTCTCCAGCAGCTTCCGTGTCAAATGGTCGTGTAGTCGTAGCCTTGATAGACACAATGCCCTTCACAGCATGGGCTAGGGTTCTATCCCAGGTTTCCTTGTCGCTCGTAGCTGAACTACGGGTAGAGGATGCGATCGAGACTTGAGAAATCGATCGCGATAGCGCAGGAGGGATTGCAGAGAGTGACTTGATCGGCTCCGCGATCTCAACGTTCAATTCCTCCACTTCAAGTGTTTCTAGAGCAACGTCCTCCACCTCCGGCTCGAGGATAATTGTTTTGCTTTCTGACAACTTTACTTCCATTTGCCTCTTCTCCAGCTCTTTTCGCTTGATGTCCATCAAAATCGCGCCAGTTTCAGGCGGTATTCCCTGAGTTGGAGTCTTTGGCACGATTGGCGAAAGCGACGAAACCGGGGGTGAGTTTGAGAGGATAGTTGTATCTACCTTAGGGACCGGGGTAAAGTAGTGTGCATCGACTCCAGCATTGGAGGAGTGGCGAAAGGCTGAATCCGGAGTGGGTATCTGCGGAGTCTTGACAATATTGTTTACAGCTGGCTTTTGCTCCATTTCGCGTGGTAAGGGTGAAGCAAGAGACGGGGTGTGAGAATTTCGTGTGGATTCTGCCATACCGCAGCGGAAACGAAAGACCCGGGGAGAGAGACGACGGATATGTAGTGATATAGTGAACGCTGAGGCAAGAAGAGTGCCTTCTCTATTTCAGAAAGTCAGAAGGAAAAGCGATAATCTTCAAAGGGCAGGTAGATTGTTCCAGAGAAATTTAATATAATTTAATTTCGCTGCAGATGCAGGCAGGATTAGCGAATGCGTTTGCGTCGGACGGGTCTTATTTCACTTCAGGGGGGGTGGGGGAGCGAAAATGAGGACAACATACCCGGGGCCGCAATGTCTTACTTGTCTTCCCACCTTCAAGATGCAGAGCTGAGCCGATCGTATACTCACAGTGAGAAAAAAAAGCCTTCGTCAACTATTTTTTTTGCAAACTGGTACACTAACTGATATGGCCAGACGGCGACGAGTGTGGCTGTGTAGTGCCGGTGTGGAGGGGTGAAAGGAACCAACAACAAGGGAAGATGAAGGAAATAAAGACAAGCGAATTACAAGGTTGGACCAACGTGGGATAAAAGAGATGTGGGCTCGTAGGAGGGGGGGATGATCATGAAGGGGGGGGTTCCAGAAAGGGTGTGGAGGAGGGTCGAGTTTATATAACAGCTTTGACCACCGCTTAACGTCCGGTTCGCAAAACTGCCCCCCCCCCCCCAAGTGCGTTCGTTACTCGAGCTTGAGCCCACCAGCCCTGCATAATATGTGTGTACACCACTTGCACTTACCGCGCGGGCTGCGCAGTTGAGGCATTCCCGGTCTTGCTCAGCTCTTTGCTGGAATCGGCAGTCACCCCCCCCGAGTAGGCTCCCCTGTAATTGGAATCCCGTGTGCCGAACACAGCCAGATACTCCGTATTTGTTGGCACCCAACGCCGGGGAGTGCAGCAAGCCCGACAACTCTGACCAATTTAGTGTACAGATATGGGTTGTGCCTCCAGAAATTTCGAAACGAGGTCAACGCCATTACCTAGGTTTTGCCTGATAGGCCTGTAGTGATAATTGATAATTTGTTCACAGAGCCCTGCAGGAGCAATGCAGGGACGAGTCAGCTGCCGTTGCCACTGAACGTCACCCTGCCTGTCCAGTCTACCGAGACATAACTAAGGGGGCCAAAACATGCAAGTGTTTACAGAAAGAAAATTCTAACTTTGTTGTTTGCTAGTCTTTCTGCTTCTGTATAGCTATTTTGATACAAGTGGGGAAATTCATATGCCGGGCACGGGAAAGTTGGCTGCTTCCACTCGGTATGCGTCACAATAGTTGATACCCAACGTGCCCCACAATTTTTATCTAGATTCCAGTCACAGCGCCAAGTGTTAGTTACCGCAGGGTACTCGGTACCAGTCATCAAGACTACAGTTCACCGTTAATAATGGTGCAAATGAACATGCTCTGACTCTGACTCTAAGCTGACATACTCATGGCTAGTATCATCTAGATTGCGCATGGGGTTGAAATTCTTGTACGGTGAATTGCTCAACAAATGACTCAGCCCCTTATGCACGCAAAATTCACTTTATCACCGTATTCTCGGAATGTATTGAGCCTCAATTTGGCAAACAAAACTTCATGGAGCATTCGCTGCTCCACTAAGATTCCGCAAGGACGAGTTCAAAGAATATTCTTTTGCTCGATTGCCTCCTTTTCAATTGTGGCTTGGACACATTGCCGTATGCAATGAGATATGTAACATACGTCTCTGGTCAGGCTTAATTTTCTTCCTATTCTCATCGATCGATCTGTTCTGTCTTTCCAATTATACTCATCTCACATTAATGATCACCTAAATGTAGCGTGAGATGGACCCTTGTGCGATGCCAATTTCCAAAGATTCGGGCTTGCGTTTTTACTCTGCCTTGAGCAATCCGCATCGGGGATCATGAGCCGCAGATACAGGCGAACATTAGGCACAACCCGTGCGTAAGCGAGGGAGGCAAGTAAACGTATGTTCACATGTAACTATGGGTAAGGCTACCGCCATATATTCACGAGATGAACAGGTCGCCTTCTCAGCCTTACAGTGTATCCCAAAGCGCGGTACACGGGCTTCCAAGCTGAAAGGTTGAGGTGCATGTGGAAAGTTGCCACCATCATGCGTGGGCGTCGTGCATATCCACACTCAATTGGGTTGTACGTTCGTATTCTGTACAAGCCAATTAAGTAGTACATCGCTGTCAACAGATAGTCATCCAAAAATACACGCATATCAGAAACATATAATAGTCTATGAGTTATTCCCTGAGCTGACATGATTTCAGGACATGAGTGATCAATGCATTTATACCTCACAGGGACGACGCATGTGTTCTGCACTGAGGCTAGGAATGTTCCAGGTCACTTGACAACCCAAGAGTAATACTCGGTGGAATCATTCCGCGCACAGGGATACGGTCTAGCGCCGATATATGTAGTATGTCAGATTGCGGGGGACGGGGTAGTCTGGTTGGCACGGGACGGGGGATGGGGAACGGGCAACGGGGGGACGGATCACGCGGTGAACCGGTACCGGTTGACGTCGACGGTTCTAACCGCGCGGAAATAAGGTGGCCGTATTGATCGAGACTAGAATTTGATTGGTGCTCCAAGTTTGTTATCTGAAGAGGTGAAGTTCATGACAGGCTGGCAATAATAACATCCCATGTACTTTACAAGCCAGACTAGTACTTTACGCGGTTTCGAATACAGATTTCTTACCCTTATCGTCTGTGTTCTGCGGTGGACCTGCCAATTGGGGCTGAGGTCTTATTTATATATATGTATATATTCAGGGCAGTTCCGGAATGGCATATATACATAGTATGTACACCTCGGGCATATGTATGATAGGCAGATTGAGAGGAAATCGAGTCTATTGTTATATACAAAAGAATATATCAGAAAAGCTCCGCTTGCTCAATCCCCTTGCACTTAGTAGAATATGGATGATGTCCTTCGCCAGTATGGCATTGAGTAGTACCCAAACGCCTTATTGGCAGCGACAGTCTGCACAATGACCTTTTACATTTGCACCGAACCATAAATCCAGGATTGAGGCAAGGCATGCGACCTCATGAAGTGACTTCACTTTTTGGCTTTGCAATGTCAATTAAATAGACTCAGGTAGTTTGGTGGAAGGAAGCCCCTCCAACTAACTGTCTGGTAGAGTAGTATCGATGCAAGAGGTCCATATTTATAGTATAGTTGATGTCGGTCAGGATGAGGTTTAGCAGAGGACCCTACAAGATCTGTAATCAATAGTGGAAATTCGCAAGCTGACAAGATCACCTATTATTAAGGTATCTATCTTGTGCTGTTGCGCATATTGACTAGCCATCCGCGTGTGAGCTGTTCTTGTGCGTTGTGGATATTTACAAGTATAAATATCTGAGGAAGTTGAATTGGGGTGGAAGGTTGAGGTTTCATCCTGGCTGTTATCCTTACCCTCATTATGGCTATTCATCTTCTGCTTGAGTACAGCATTTATTTGTTTCTCAATCCTAGTGTTTGTAGACAGCGTGTGGGCCGTCCACATCTTAAAGAAATTCTATGATATTCATCAGCAACAAGTAACCCCCCACCTTTAAACTCATTACCATTATTGCATCGAGAAATTCTGGTGGGCCAAATTGACCAAACCACATCATAAGTGCAGCGGCAACTTCAGAGGTTTCTTTAAACTTGATAAGAAAACTTACTAAAATGATCGGAATATGTAAAATCCATTGGCATTTCCCATCCAGATCAGCTTGGATATTAATGAAATCAACTTGCACTTGTCCCAAGGACTGTTCACAACTATTGGTTGTAGTGGACCATGACTTTATACAAAGCTGATAGTATTGCAAAAAAAACTCAACAACCTATACAAAATATATATATTAACACAATATCAGCAGATTAGAACTCATACCTCATTGCAAGTAATTCCATAACACTTCTCATTAATAGTAGGATAGGTTTTTGTTTTAGTAACAGGTAACAGTTCATGAGTATGTAAGAAAACATCAAATTTATTATACTCCAATTCTACTTGTTTCCCATTATTATTTTTACCAGCAATAAAATACAGCACATTACTGCGCGGCTCATATTCATTTAATGCCTTCCATTGTAGCTTAAATCACCTGATGGGGCCTTAAGTTTAGATCTCCGACGACCCCGTTAATTGATACTACAGGATTGATTAGTCTGGTTGTTGAATATAACTCACCATTTCAACATGCACATTTCCACTATGATCTTTTATCTATGCCATTATCTTTGTCTTTGAGGATGTTGATTTGTGTATTCAATCAAGTCAGTGGAAATGATAGGGAATTGCGCGTGGGAAGTACAGAGTGAGGTGAGGGTAACAGTGAATGATGGATGTCGCTAGTCTACCTCTTTCAGAGGTCGTTGTGCCAACCAGACTACTATACATATCTACAAACAACCATCTAATATATCTACTCAGGCTAGGTAATAGTTATTACACTAAGAACTAAACACTACTGCGAACTCATTGATTTTATCCCTGCCATTATCTCGCCGCCGCGACCTGTGATGAACATCTAGCGAGGCAAGTGCTGCCACTAAAGCCCCTGATGTCAAGTTGCGCACCTCGATCCAACAACAATTGGCAGTTCGACAGCGCCGTGCGTTTGCTGGAGTCAGCAGCACGAACGGTAAATGCCTCGATCCAACAATAGCTTGCATATATCATCACCCGTACCGGCATGCGACAGTGGCGTTCTGCCGCTATGAGTCCCTTGTGAGTCCCTTGTGTCAACTTAAACACCTCTATCCGATAATAACCTACAAAAAGTAATCCCCCAGGGTTCCTGGCTGCAGAAACCAGTAATGGACCATTAGCATCTATCTCATCAAGATCCGCACTCCAATTGGGCAATATTCAGAATGAGAATATTAGCCCCATGTATTGCTCTAGTATGTAGCCTTCTGTGGGTTAGTCTGGTGCGATTCCGAAAGTTTCAAGTAACTTTGTGCTGAATATTTCGATGAAGGCGAGCAGGAAGCTCAAGGCTCTGACAGTGTCTCACCACTCCATTTGATGCCTACTGGACCAGTGATGAGCGGTGGGAAATACTCTCGCTGGCCGCCCTGGAAGGAAAGTGATGGCAAACAGGGGTCAGCAGGGATTCTCGAGCAGGAGAGTGATGGATAGGTAGATGGATAGGGTAGTCTGGTTGGCACATGGATAGGGATGATCTATACGGAGTATAAGCGGCTAGATCCGCACCCATGTTTCCTTAGATACCGGTAGTACCCTAGCACCATAAGCCCCAAGCCTATAGCGATAGCTACCAAGGTTCCTTCCCTCATAACCTTCGTATTCTTACAGAGCGATTAACCAGAGTACAGAGCGATGCTACTGTACAAATCCAAGTTACATACTCCACGATGGCCTTGAGTTTAGTGGTTAGTATTTCGTATCCAGTGTTTACAAAGAATAAGTATGAAACGGTCACAACGAGTTACCTCGGTCCACTAAATGCACATATAGGGAATGGATACTTGTAAGTACCCGAGACCTAGTCTGGATGGCACGTGGTACATGTATGTATTTGCTCCCTAATGTTTAGTGTTCCAAGACAGGGTCTTCAGTTATTTTTGAAGCACCATTCGAACCACCTTGGTTGAAAGGCGAGCAGAAACCGCTAGCATATAATCTGGAGGTGTGAAAAAAAAAAAAAAAAAAAGGATCCCCGGATCAGCTGAAGGAACAAACTCCGAGTCGGAGTTACTGTAAGTGCGAATCGGTATGCTAGCAAATCATGTCTTGGCGCCAAGCTTTCGGTACATCTAAAATAGGAAAGGGGAAAAGAACTTTTGTTCCGCGCCTCCCGTTTCGAGCCTTATATGTATCTAGTCTCGATCGATAGGTATCAACAAAGCACAAGAATCTGGCTGGTTGTGTATGGAATGTTCTCCAGACTGCATTGAATGCAGCAAGCAATGAAGCTCAACAGCAGCTCTTGTGGATGGATGTCAATGCAACTAATGCCGAGGGGCAGACTGCACTACACTGTATCTTCCAGATTAGCTCTGACAGTATCCAATGTATGGATTTCGTGATTATGAAATCAAAAAGAGGAGTTTTACGGGTATTACTGGCAACACCTTGAACAGATGGGAACGCCTGTGACGACAGTGGACAAGCACCACTCAGCTATGCAATTCACCCAATATCCAGAATTACTTCGCATGTTTCTCGATGCGAATGGCGTAGTGGACATCATTAGTCGGGCAAGTCATTCGCCCCTGACTGCCCAGACGTATTAGATGTTTCCAGGAGGTATCGAACGCAAAACACGTCAACTTGAATATACATAGCCTCCTTGGAAAAATCGGCCTCAATAGAGCTGTACTAAAGAGCGGATATGTAGAACCAAATTTGTAGTCCATTGCCAATGGATGTAATGCAGCAGCATATTATTCTAATTTCCCTGCTGTCAAACTGCTCCTCAAATATCCAGGAGTCGAGGTTGAATTTCCTCACCACAGTTTAGATTAGCCCCTGAGTGTTGATGCTCGAATTGGGAATGAGAAAATCTGCAAAGCACTCCAACCTAACTTCATCTACAGAAATTATCAAAGGCTGACCCCGGTGGATTTTGCTATTGAAGAGGATCACGTAAAATTGTGAGATTGTTGGTTGAATGATGCTTTGGATGGAGACGTCGGCTCAGGGATGATTGGTTTTCTTACCTATTGTGAAGGGTGATCGGAAATAGTGGATTTTTTGTTTTTCCTCCCCTCTGCACTTCTTTTTAGAGGATAGGTCCTTGATTACTTTCTTTCTAGAATTCGGTCCTCAAGTTTGATTTCAAGTCAACTATTAATTGCGGAGTCACAAACCAATTTGTCCACTCGTTTCACCACTATCGATATTCTATAGGAATACGTACTCCAGATTGAATTCAATATATTATTTCACCTACAGCACGCTCAATGCAGCTACTACTACTTAAATAAAGTAGATTGCTCAATCCCAAGCACAAGTACACAGTGTAATTTTCATTGAAAAAATGGAACGGAGTGGTGAGGGTAATCCACTGATAGGGCGATGAGGACCCTGTGTGAAAATCGATCCTCTGCACAGGAAAAGAGTAAAAGATTAATACTACTACTTCCGACTAGATAACCGATATTAGTATTGCATAGTGTGTAAAACTTTTACGTACTTTCTACCTGAACTCGCTGTAAGGGCAATGTACTATATTTCTACAACAAGTAGTACGGAACAAATCCGTAATAATGTACAAGAGAGTAACCTCCAATAAGACGCTGAGGAGACTTGGGGCGCATTTGCTTGGAGTTGTATCCTGAGTAAGACGGACTATAGAATGTTCTAGCGCATAAGCACCGTCCCACTGTCCTACACCCAACAAAATGTTGCAACTAAAACAACTCTGGTGGGATTATCATGCATAAGAAAGTTCCAATGAGTAAAGAAAGTAAGCGTGAATAGGACACCGTACTGTAAAAACTTATCCACTTACCACTAACATAGGCCTTTGTGATCGCCAGTACTCCATACCGTATAGAGATTTGCACTCGCCAAACTAATACAGATCATGCAAAGTCGATTCTGGAAAGCGGGGCCAACTCAGGTTCTTTCTCTCTGTTATATGTAATACCTAGTGAAGTCTACAGTAACGTTAACTCTCCAGCCGTCTTTGTTCCGCAATCAATAGTCTGGGCACGAGAGCAAAGTTCAAGCCGATCAATGGCAAAACAGTTCTAAGCCACAGACTTCTAGAAGAAAACCCCTATGTGCATACCATAGGTATTGAAAAACAAAGTTCTGTCAGGATTATTTACATATAAGGATGTGTTTGGTAGGCACTGAGGTCGGATCGATGTCTATTCTATACTTGTTCTATGGAGTTGTAAGAAGGACATTCCTCTCCCAAACCGCTAACTTGTCACATACATGCGTTATCTACATTGCTCTCAATCACAAAAATACTCTCCCGACCCACATGTTAGCACGAATAAGGCATGTGACGCTGGAACATGGGTTTGTTGGAATGGATATTGTGATGGATGCTGGCACATGGGTATGATGAAATGAATGGGATGGCATGTGAACAACATTTACGCATATAGGAAATCATGAATATATACCACAGGATAACCCAGCAGAATCAATCAATTCAATGTACTTGATTTCCTTTTGAATCATATTACCCATATTTTTACTAGAACGACTGGTTCACATTCGAATTCGAATTTGATGCAATATGTAAAGAGAAGGTTATGCGGATGTCGGTAGACAGTAGTTGCGGGTGATGGGGTGGGTGTATTATTTTGAGGCTCTCGAAGGGAACTATCACATGCTGCTACCTATCTCTTATCAGCCCTCTGTGAAATTTCGTGTGCGCGTGGAACGAGGCAAGTCACATATCTAGGCAGCTCTAGCTATCGTGTCCTTTTTATTTATTTTTATTTTTATTTTTATTTTTAATACGGCTACCGTACAATTAGATCCGAAACTTGAACTACTCTGTACTGATGTACATACATACCGTACAGCGCATGTGGCTTGTACATCCCTGTGGC
This sequence comes from Terfezia boudieri ATCC MYA-4762, assembly GCA_003788615.2. NCBI lineage: Eukaryota > Fungi > Ascomycota > Pezizomycetes > Pezizales > Pezizaceae > Terfezia > Terfezia boudieri. Next base: position 163,560 of record ML121576.1, on the reverse strand, counting down.
TTCTCTCGCGCCACCACACACCACAGTTCACACGTCATACCACATTCACCCACACCCATCGACACCCACACACACAACCAGGAACCAACCACAGCACAGCGAAAACAGAGTGCAGCAAGGAAATCGGGAGATAGAACACGGTTTCACTCATACCTTGCCTATTCGTACTTCCTTCCCATTTGTTTTGCTGTCCTTCTCATCGACATCGGCATCCAACGCAACGCATCAGTAACGTTTAATACCACCTAGACCTGATAATTTATCTTTTGTGGTTGATATTGAGATTGGGATAGGGCAAGATGACGCTCTATTATAGTCTTGTGAGTATACTTACTCTCCTGTTTGAGTGCCTGATACTGTTTCAGGTTGTTTGCTGGTGGTCGCTGGGGATGTGGTCGTGTGCTCGTTTGCTCGTGTGCTCGTGTTCTTGTCCTCGCTGGAGTATACCTCGGGTGGCAGAGGGGCTAAAGGGTAAGGCACTGTGTCTATTCGTAATCGGGATGAATTCCGATATACTAGACAAGTCCTTTCACGCCATAGACATCTTTACACCTCTTCACTCCCTTCCGAGGGGGATTCAGGAACCACCGACAGGTGGAAATTTACACCTCATGAAATCAAATGGCTAACTGTCAGTTGGAATAAACAGGTATTCGTCCTCCTCCTCTCGGAGATGGGCATCTTCATGCTCCTAATCCTCCCTCTCCCATTCACATGGCGTAAGAAGTTGTTTCAGTTTATTTCCGAGAGCGCCTTGGTTGCAAAGCTACAGTATGGAATGAAGATTACGTTTATTTTCATTTTGATATTGTTTGTTGATTCCGTACGTGCCTCCCCCCATTCTTGAGTATCTTGATTGAGCACGTGATTTGTTGGTCTAACATGGAATAGGTCAACCGAGTCTACCGCGTCACCCAAGAACTGCACAATGCCCCCCGCGGCACCTCTACTGTGACCATGGGCCCCGAACGTATGGAAGTGCAAGCACGCAAATTCTATTCTCAGCGAAACATGTATCTTTGCGGGTTTACTCTCTTCCTCTCACTCATCCTCAACCGCACCTACGCGCTCATTCTCGATGTCTTGAGGCTGGAAGAGGCGGTTGCCAACCTGAGGAAGGAGAACAATAAGAATGCGGCGAGTGGGAATGCGGTGACGGAGGTGAGCAGGTTGAAGAAGGAGTTGGAGAAGAAGGATATGGAGATGGAGGTATTGAAGAAGCAGGCGGAGGGGCTGGCGAGGGAGTATGGCGAGTTGAGTGATTTGTATAAGGTGGTGGAGGGGAGGAAGGGTGAGGTGAGGAAGGATTTGTAGGTGAAAAACGTGATTTGGGGTGAAGTGGGGAGAAGGAATGTGAATGGGAACGAGGATGTAATGATGTGGTTGACAGTCAGCCCGCGAAGGGCAAGGGATACGGAGAGTTCGAAGAGTGGTGGTTGTATTTTCTTTGAGCTCTTGATTTCATAATGATGTTGACGTATATCTTTCAGCTGGATTGGTGGATTTGAATCATCACCGTACCGAAGGTAACTGAAGTATTGCAATAAAACGAAATGAATGGATGTCTGTGCCGAAGCAGCTCATTCCCTGGATGATGTACTTGCTGTACGTGTCTCCAAAATCCTGGTTTCGAGACCCCCAGCGGCGATCTCACCCACTGCTCTCATACGAGCTGGTGAGACTGCTCTGGCCTTGTTTCTCCGAGCGAGTGAATGCACGGTTCGGTTCTGGTTTATTGGATCTACACGATGGGCTCCGGCGCGCAATGTCCTGGATTTCACATGGACCGCTCGCGTGCCCTGGCTCGGTGAAATACTTAAATGAGGACTGGACGGCTGTCTCTCTGGCGATGAACTGTCAGAATTGAGCAGACTGTGAGGAGCGCCAGATTTTGTTTGGCCGGCCGCTGACTCAGCGTCATCAGGTTGATTATCGAGAAGATGGTGAGCTACATCATTACGAGCTCGCGGCGTCGGCCGGTGGGCGTGGCCAGCAGCAGCGAAGAGTATACCGAGCGACAGCAGCAGTCCCACAGAATGGCCCCTCCCCATCCGCCCACAGCCACAGCCACGACCTCCTCACCTCCCACCGCATCTCCCCCTTCCCCAATAACCCCCATCGACCTCCTCCGCGGACACCCCACCACCCGCCTCCTCGCCACCACCCCCTTCCTATCCGCAACCACCACAGTCCTCGGCACGCCCTCTTCCCTCCCACAAGACTCCCGCAGTGAAATTCGCCATCCACTTACCTACGGACCCGATTCCGGGAATCTGGATGTGCGAAGGGAGATTGTCGCTTGGCAGGAGGAGTTGTATGGTGGTGAGGAGCTGGATATGACTCCTACTGGCAGTCGAAGGTCGTCGACGTCTGGGGTTAGCGGGGGAGGGCCTGGGGGTGGGGGTGAGGGTACGGGGGGAGTAGAGCCGAAGGAGGAGAGAATCAATCTGACTTGCGGCGCGAGCTACGGGCTCATGAACGCCCTTGTGCAATGTACATCCCCCGGGACGGGGTATACCAGGCGAGCGTTCATCGTCTCGCCGGCATACTTTCTTGCTTGTGCGATATTCATCGGTACGGTACATCCCCTCCTCCTCTTCTCACCCATCCCTCAGAAGTAATGAAGATGTCTAACCGAAAATTTTCTGTACAGACGCCGGCTTTACCAACCTCCTCACCGCTCTTCCCTACCCACCCTTTCCCGACTCCACCAAAACCCTCCCAGATATTCTGCTTTCGCACCTCCAGGCTGACGCCCCCTCCCCCAGCAACCCCCACGTCCCGCTCCACACAGGCCTCTCCCCAATCGGGGGACTGTCCCCCAACAGCCCCAGGGGAGGGAAGCGGATATATAAATACGTGCTGTACTGCGTCCCAACGCACTCGAACCCCACAGGTCTCACGTGGGATTTTGAGTCGCGGCGGAGGGTGGTAGAGATTGCGAGAGAGTGGGATGTGCTAGTGCTCTGTGATGATGTCTACGATTTTTTGTCTTGGGGCGATGATTCTGGTTCTAAACCTCCCCCCCCGCCGCTACCGAGGCTGGTTACCCTGGATAGACAGCTTATTCTAGCTCACCAGAATGGGAATAAGGGGGATAACGACGCAGGGAATGTAATAAGCAACTGCTCGTTCAGCAAGCTCCTCGGCCCTGGGTTACGGTGTGGATGGCAAGAGAGTGCGACTTCGATTTTAGCCAGGCAGATGGCCGATGGAGGGGCGAACCACTCGGGTGGGTGTCCGAGCCACTTTGTTAGTGTGATTGTGGGGGAACTATTACGCCCTGTAAGCGATATCGAAGATATAGAAGCTTCAGGGGATGGAGAGAAGAGGAAGAAGGGGGGGAAGAAGAGGAAAATCAATGAAATTATTAGTGGGGTTAAGAAGGTGCTGGGGGAGAGGGCGAGCGTGTTTATAGATGCGTGCTATAAATACTTGCCACCTGGGAGTGAGGTTCTGGGGTACCCTCCGCCAGGGGAAAGCGGTGCCAGTGGGGGCGGTATTGTTCCTAGTGGGGGAGGGTACTTCCTCTGGGTCTCCCTCGGCCCCCCACAACCACACGCATCCCCTTACGATGCCCGGGAAATTGTTAAACTCGCTGCGCAAGGCGAGCCTCCGACGGATGGGGGAGAAGGCGAGCTGATCAACAAAGTCACCGTCTGCAGTGGAGCCCTCTCAGAATGTCCCGGGGTCGGCAACGAGATGGGATTTGGAGAGAGGTGGGTAAGGATTGCGGTCAGCTGGTGTGAAGCCGAGGAAGGGGTCGAGGGAATTAGAAGGTTGGGTCGGGCGTGTAGACGGTGGATTGCTGGAGTGGGGCGTTCGATTGAGGTATAGGTTTTGTTTATATGTTTTTTGGGGGGGGTGATTGGGGGGTGATTTTTGGTGGGGGTTGGATTGGAGGAATAGGAATGGATTGCTAAAGATTTTAATAAATGGTTTTTTTATCAATGGAGGCTTAGGTGGCAGGCGGATTCTTATACTGTGGTTATATTCTTCCAGATATATATACTCCGTATATATGGGGATTAAATATTTTGTTTGGACGTATCGAAGGTAAAAAACCAATACTAACTACCAAGTAACTTATCTATCAGTAGCGACTGTACATACGTAATAGTTGTCTACTGGAGAATCTGAGAATCCTTTTATCAAAAAGGGGTATAGTTGTAAACAGTACATATAATTTGGAATTAGATACTGGGCGACGAAAGCCCAGGGCTCTTTTTTATTTTCTCTTCTGACTGATGTGGCAAAAGCGAGCAAGGGAGTAGAACCGGGGGCTGGGGTTCGGGGTCGGGGAGAGAGAAAGGATATGTATATGTAGATATATACTTTGAGATAGCCTCGCCTACTGCAATGTGAGATTGAGTAAAGGGTCCTAATGGGCTAAATTTTCCCAAGTAATCAATTAAACAGAGGCCGCTACGTAGAAGTTGTACATGTTACATGTTACATCTAGATTCTTTGAGTGGAGTTACTTCTGTCTTGATCGGTATATGAAAGAGGAATCATAGATACAGTACAGTATCCCTTGTCGACACGGCTGTATTTATTGTTCTGGATAACGGAGGACTCTAGGCTGATTCAATCTCACAAGGGATTACATACCTATGTAGTATGTATTGTAGACGTCCTCTACATGGCATTGCCTCCGTAACCTCCGTAACTTATGGCCGACCTGTGAGTTGAGCAAGCTCGAGGGTGCATTTGCCCCAATCTTGGATGGGAAGAAGCCCACGTATATGCATGTGCCGTATCTAAGCGTCAACGAGAATATGAGAAATCCGATGAAGAAGATGGGATAGAGGATTATTCTGTGTGGAGAGTCAGACTTGACCTCGGAGTAGCAGAGTATGGAGAGATTTAATGATTCTGGAGAGAGTGGGAATGGACATATCCCGCTTATGCATGAGACTGTCAAGTTGACCCCTGGGGACTTGACGCCATTGATAACTGCGTGGGGGAAGGAGAATGGGTTGGAGATGGTGACTGTGGCGTATGTGAGGAAATCTGCTGAGAGGACGGGTATATACTAGATTGGAGACTTGGGTAATGGAGTTTATTCTGGGGATATTGTATAATTATCTTATAACATTAATTTTCTTATTTTAAGTGGGGGGGGCGGGTTCAGGGTCAACCGGGTCACGAACAAAACGCTTCAGACAAATCTTCAAGGTAATTGCAGGCACCACTATGATCTTGTTACATCCATGCTTGATCTACAGTACTAAGTTGGAGATGGGGGGGTGTACAAGTACGAGAGTGGAAATTTATTAGAGTTATAGAGTATCAGTCATCTGATGATTCCCCTGCGTGGTGGCCATAGCATCTCAAAGAAGTGAATAAAAACTATGTAGTAGCCACTGTTTTTCTTCCATGATAACGCCCTCTACACTATGGTAAAGTAAACCAGTAGTACAGACTCTAAAGCAAAGACAAGACAATCACCAAAAACAATTTTTCGTACAATGGGTGTTTGATTTCCAAGTGTCAACCCGTAATAGGATTTCGGGAAAAAGTCGTCAAAAGTCACTTCATGGCCTCTACAGTCTGGCTTTGCTTTCCTATTCGCGGTTAATGTGATTGCTTCCTTTTCGGGGGGCCTGGATCTGCTCTACTCAAGCTTCAATAATTTCGACTTCCCATAAAAAAAAGATGTGTTAAATTTCAACTATAAAGTAAGCCCAATGCCCAGTGCAGAGTATAAACAAATCATGCGTCAAAAGTTATTTTGGAACTACTTTCAAAGTCATGGTGAATGATTAGGGAACAACTAACCAGACCCAAAAGAGAAGCAATTGACCTGGAAGTTTTAGTGCATCAAAAAATATAATTAGAATAGAAAATTAGGCTATGTATTGGTGAGAATTTGGAATTTTTGTACGTTTGTGCGTGTAACTACTACATGTGAACAAGTATGGTAAGGCTAATTATTTCTGAAGAAATGCATCTCTCCTATGAAGCATGGCAAGTAACTGGGATCAACTGAGCCTTTGCCGATTTTCGATGTGATTTTGAAAGCGTCCAAATATTTTTGACATGATTTTGTATGTACGCCAATGTTCTGTTGTGCATATATGATACACAATGCTGCACAGCCACAATAACAATCTCTGTTCTAGGGTGTAGCTTTTCATACCAGAATTCTGCCTTCTCTCCTGCTACAGTTTCTTTGCCGTCGTTGTACCACTGCCTCATGTCATGATATCAGGGTTGTTTTCCAGATCACTCGAGCCAGCGGCAATGATAAGATCGAGCTCTAAATCGTCAGTTGGAGTAAACTCCCATACTTCCGCGGCTTCCTTTGTAGCCTGTTGTTTCAAGTATGAATCTTTCATGGAGGCTTCATACTCATATTGATTCCGGCTTTTCTTGAGCGGGGGATTTTGAAGGCCTGTTAACGGAGACCATGGTTAGCTAAGTGAATTTAGAGGATATCGTTGCTATATGCGAGTTGTTTACCGGTAGGTAGTTGCTCTTTACCTTGGCCTTTATCTTGCTCTTGAAGTCCCTGCAGGTTTTCTAAAATCGCATTTTTTTCTTCAAGAGCACCATGTGACATGGTTAACCGGTGGGAACCCCTGAAAATTTGCTCCGGCACCCCAACCATCTTTGATAATTTTGTATTTGCTGTCAGGCATGGAGGACGAGCTGGTGCCTTTGAAATATATTGATATTTTCGTGCGAGGAGAGGGTCCCTTGGATTTTCTCCGTCCAGTATAGCATGTTGCAAGTGTAAAAAGTTGTAAGTTGTAAAACCTCTCTTTTATGCTATACGTGAGCGGCAGGGCGCCGCGATTCCCTTATGGCTTGGTTAATCCAACATCCAGTGCCAAAAATTTAAGCTAGCTCTGGTAGTGAGATATCCCGGTAGATTAATGGTGAGAGAATTGTGTTAAACGCACGGGGTGAAGGCAAGCTGAGCGGGGTCTGCTATAGAGAACAGGGTATAGCAGTAGTGTACAGAGAATGCTTAGAGCAACTAAAGTATGTAGCAGGAGTTGTAGTAAAGATCCAAAGATATTATAAAAGACACCTGTCCTGCGATGCTAATATTGGTTGGTGGCAGTCAGGTTACTGAGTGGCGCTTCAAGTGGGGCGCTTGAAGTTCCCTGTAACTCTTCTCGGCCTTGAATCTTGTCTGAAGCACATCCAGGTTTCTCCTGATGAAAGAGTGATGTTTTTTCTAGCTCCATTCTTCCACTCTTGATCAAGTAATTTGAGTCCAAGAAGTGAGGGTGCCAGTAATAAATGTCGTTACCCTCAACTCACCACAACTACCCTGTGAGTGAGCCCACCCTCTAGTATGACCGATCAATTGCTCGCACCTATATTCTTAGAAAAATAGTTGGTATATCTCATAGTATCCACTCTACATACCTCCCTCGCAATTACAGGGTCTAAACTTTAATATTTGATCAACGTCTATTGATATTCAGAGCCTACATATAAAAACATTGGCTCAATAACATTAACTTTCTCCGAAATCATCAAATAGGTCACGTGTTTATACGAGAAAGAAGTTGTTCAAACGTGAAGTCCAGGGGTTGTGAGTTCAAGCCTCACCGTGACCATATACTCCTTTTCTTTTGGCCTTTCTTTGAAGTTTATTTCTTGGGAATATAATTACAAGTATAGCCTTTGCATAGCTCTTGCCTCGTCCGCGGTTATTGCCGTGGTTATAGACGCTTGCACAAAGTAGAGATATTTTGGAGCGACCAAACAAATCCAGCACCTTTTACATGCACACCCCTGGCGCCTGGGTATAGCAAAGGTTAGATCTATCAGCCTGCAATCCTTTACAAGCCCGAGGTAAACGGTTCTTAAATTATTGTGGCACATTCTGCCTTCGCCACCACAATTATCAACGGAAATCAGGTCTGCAAGCTGCATGCATTTATTGCTGTATAGAGTGCATTCTTTGAGCGTTCGTATAAACTCCCCTGTTCACACCCCTAATGTGCATGCACCCTAGGAAGTAAACAAGCCAGGATGGAATTTCCTTTGACTGGTGACTTGGTTTCGTATGGGAGTATATACTCGCATTCCTGTGTCGCGAGTAGAGATTTAATTCCACATGCCCCACAGGTGGCATCAATATATGCATGTTTACTTAAAAGCTCTATCATCATCACTGTCATCTCTTACCATGAAGTTGACTTTTCTTTAAATCTCACAACTCAGCTTCTTTAAGTCTCTATGGCCAAAATTATTACTATACATACAGATAGCCTGATCTGAGCATCCCATCGGAAAGAGCAAAGATGTGAACTTATGGTGTTGAGGTGGAAGCGGGGTGTACGCAGGAGGTCGGATTCTGGATATGGAAATGAGGGGAACCAAGTATGAAAGATAATGACGGCAGTTTATGGGGAGTTCTCATGCCTGTCGGGAGTCAAATCTAGAGCATGGTTAATGCGGGGGAGTGCAATTAGGACTCCATTCGATATAATAAATGTATATTTATTCGCAGGGTTGTGATAGAGAGCGTTTTTTTTTTTTTTTTTTTGCGGGGGGGGGAGTATAGTTCCGTGCCATTAGTGTCCGGCCGTCGTACAAGATCTTTCATTATTTTTTTCAAAAGTGGTGGTTTTAGTGCAAAATTTACCACCGGCGGATATTAATTGAACTACACATAGGCGCTAAACGGGCGGGCAGATTTACTTGCCGCACTCGTTCCTGAGTGGCTCCCCTTTACTGGGGTCACATGTGAGTATTGAGGGTTTTGAGAAATTTGTATATAGATAGATACGGATGTATATAATAATATACAATAAACGATCACTGTGTAAAATCAACGAGTAGAAAATGGCTATTACAAATTAGAATTCGGAAGTTTGCCCTTTGGCATCGTCAATGGGCATGGACATGGTTGGTTGTCGAGGGAATCTAGACGAACTGGCTACCCAATACAGCATCCACTTCCCAATATAGGAGTTCTTGGTCTTGGCAAATCCCACTGCTATAGCTAGTCTTGTTCTACCTAATCTTGATCCGCCTAGTCTGGTTTGATCCGAGGCTACGATAAGGTTATATCTCCCGAATTCCTAGACGTTAAAATCGATAGCTTAGTTGTGTACCCTTGTATTCGAGGTTTACTTACAGTGCTGACTTTGGTGCTAAGAAATCGAACCGTCACAATTATTGGGAACTAGTGCTGCTTGGCTTACACGATGCTGCTAAAAATACCTCCCGGACAAGGCTAGGAATTGTTGCAGGGCAAGACTTCGTGTTGGGGTGGAGTGTGTAACATATCCGATAGCGGAGGTGCTTTATGTTGGACACTTTTTGCGGTGGTTTTTGGGAGCGAAGGATCTTTGGCCGAAATATGAGTGAGAAAAAGATCTCCCATGGAAATCAGATGACAAACGAATCCGAAGTTTCAATTGAGAGGGGAACTGTACAGTACAATGGCCGTCCCATTTCGGCTCGCTATTTCGCAATGTCGATTGACTGATCCCTGCAATAATTGAGGAAATCAGGTACAATGTAAACTGATTTTGTACAAGCAGATGAAGTCAGGCGTATCATTACACATTCTATTGTATTGACTGTTGTCTTTTCACCCAAATTTTTCAGTTCATATTGATTGGGTTCCACCTTTGTTTGCCCTATTGATTAATTACTCTTGAATGTACGTGAATGAATTTCTGCATCGTTTGGCGAATTAGGTTAACGTACAGAAATTCAGGTACCAGGCAGGAATCTTTATCAATTTCGGAATTTGCCTATGCTGACATGGGCGTCTCTTTTAGGCATAGCAGCGATCTTAGAAGATACGGTAGCCATGGGGAATAAGTGCCTGATTGGGTAGAGTGCAGCAGAGCTGTACATGACCTCGGACAGGGGGGGAGGCAGCAATCTGCCTACAAATTTTGTGATGTGGTGCAATGAGGTGAGGTGATGTGAGGATGCCGGTACAGTAGTAGGTATGCAGGTATGTAGCTATATTCCCCTATGATTATATTATGTATAGAGTAAGTCATTGGGTGTTCTGGCTGTGCCGCGGGAGCAGTAGCTGTGGTACCTATTCTCGATCCGACTCACTTGCATGGATATCTAAATGAAAGCCAGAGTGAGCCCTCCGTATCGGGACGGTTTGTTGATGTTCAGACCCCTGGGTGAGACGCATAGAATATTCTCCACCGTACCGTACCTACATATTCATGTCGCAGTAGGTACATACATAGTAGATACCGCATGGTCAAGTACAGTACCAATGTAGCAGCGCTGGGTTTCTTACAGCGAACCCTGCTGGATCCCATCGTCTATTGAGGTTTGATTGAGAGACTCGGAAGGAACTTAGGCTTCAAGCAACCAGACTAGGCTTCAAGCAGTGTGCATCCGAATTTTTTATTTTTTATTTTTTTATTTTTTTTTGCTGTGCTCTACCTGCGACTGCTCACCGGACTCCTTTTGCTATTTTCTCCAATCTTCGGTAGTTGTTTTGTTTTATTCACCAGGCCTCATGACATGACAATCTTACCTCGGGCTCACCTCAGTCTCAGCCTCGCCAACAGCTTTGAAGGTGTCGACAGGAATACAATATACTTGGCAGCAATCAGACACAGACTTATATAGGTCCAACGATCCTTCTCTACCGCCGGCAGATCCCAAGTGCTTTTGCCTCTCCCAATCGGCTCCACCCCTCAAAGCAGCTTCAAGCAAGCAGAGATCTGCTGATCGCCAAACCACAGTTGAAGTTTTGCGAAATCCTCTTTTATCACCACTTGAACTAGGACCTAGAGAAGCTGCAGAAGAAGCAGATTCTGCAGCTGGGGAGATACTCTACAGATCCGACTGGCGCAGGAATCGGAGTTGTGCCCATCTCTCAAGCGAGACCATAAGACCTTGACAACGGCAACATCCAACGAACCAACCAAGGAACGCGTTGGGTTGCCCGTTGCATTTGCATTACTTGGTGTCACGGTGCTACCAAACTTGGTGTTACGGTGTGCTGGAATAGAGAGCTGTACGTACATACAACTCCACATCCACTTCAACTATCTGCACGTCCTAGTCAGGCCCAAATTTCATGTTTCTTTTCGCGGAAGGGCGCATGACCAGGTGTACATTCGTTGCTAACTCAGGAATGGAGAAGTGTTACCAGGCTCCTACGGATACACATCCATCGAACCCGAGGGCGGGTCCTGCCGCCCTGATCCCCCGTTCAAATTTCCCATACCTAAGCCCCACCGTTTAACAAAGAATTCAAAGAATATAATCTTGATCAGTTGTGGTTTGCCGTGCGAAAATTGAGAGCAGCAGCGCAGGCACCCGTTGTAACAGTCTGTTATAGACCGTTGCTTGGGAATTGTTGAAATTATAATCCCAATCAACCGTACGGGAGTGGGCAACAACAGCAAACAGTGAGCAGCTGCACAGGGCAACAAACAGCTGACAAACGTTGAAAAGTCTCGGAAATTTGAATCCGTTGAAGGGATTAGGTAGATTAAGAGCTGCAACTGCTACCACTTTGTAGCGCCTGGGAAGATTGAATTAAGTAGTGAAAGGGTGGTCGGTCAGCATAACAGAGACGGCAAGAATACCGCAGGTCAGAATTTCACGCCCAACAAGGCTGGCCTATCGTAGGTATTCATTGGTGTAAGTTCCTTGCCCCATTCATGATCCAAGTACCTTGCAGAAGAGAGTGGGAACTGCAAGACATGCATGCATCGTGTCGGTGAAGTGTGGTGCATGTACTGGTGTACCAAGTACTTAAGCTGGCAGTCGCAGCCTCTATATTTATCTTCTCTCTGTTTAAAACTCTTTTGCATTTTCGTGGTGCGTCTGTTGAACGGGGAATTGTTGGCCCTATACACTCTATTTTATCCTGTTTATTATTCACCTGTGCAGCAAATTTCAAGGAAATCAAATATGCTAATGAGACTGTTTACTACGGCCGCCAACAGAGAACCTGTCCAGGAATATTTCACCTCGGACGAAATCATGAATTCAATATTATCTGGTCCAGAATCAGTACTATCCCCTGGCGGAAGGTCGAGAAGCCACTCTCGAGGAAGGCTCGTCAAGAAGAACAAACCATCACCCACAAGCACTACTCGTCCGAAGACGGCTACGGGCCCGGGGACTGTTAACACATACACATCCTCAAGACCAAGTACGTCAACAAGTGAATACATCACTGCAAATTCGTCTGTAACTTCCTTGAACGCGGCACCATATACCCAGGAGCCGCTGCCATTACCAAAGATATCAGAATTTGAACGCCGCTCATTGACGGGAAAGAGACGGGAGGCTGACAATGGGCCCCTTCCACCTCCTATCAAAATTACTCCGCTCGGTCAGGGTGCTGGGGGGTCATTTCCGCCAACACCTCCAGGAAGCTACTCAGGTTCGTCTGCAGGGGAATTGACGGCTACCTTGTTGTCCACGAGCAGGACCGAAAGCAATCCTAGTAGGTTTCTGGAAAATATCAGCTCTCCATCGGAGAAGGAAATAGTGGCAAGACCGTCTTCAATGGGTAGTATCTTTGGGAGGGGGAAGTCGAAGGAGAGAGTGTTAAAGGAAAGGGATACGAGCACTTTCTTCGGAAGGGATGGTGAATTGGGTGACATTGAAGTACAGCAGGATCTACCCGATGTACCACCACGAAGTTTCTTCCGAGGAAGGTCGCATAGCAGATCAGCGAGCCATTCGCCTGGTAAGAGCAACGTAGCATCGAACGGAGGGATCTTGGTAAACTCAGCACCTTCAACTGCAATTCGAGCGATACCACTCACACCGGAGATGGAAGCGACACACCCCGCGCATCGGTCACCACCGCCACCTGGCACAGTGGCTACCACCACTATTACCACGACAACGACCCATTATCATCTTACGGGCCAAACAGTTGAGGAAAAACATCCAAGTTTCCTGCCACCACTTCACCTTCCGCAGCTTGAATTAACTTTCGACGGTGGTAACTTCCCATCCTCTAGACGTCCCATTTCGTCTGCACCAGCATTGCCGAGCCCTGAGCGGAGGAAAGCTGATATGGAAAGTTACAGAGGGAGCGGCAGCGGCAGTAGTAATAGTAGCAAGGAGGAGCTGGATAGTGGGCCAAGTAGTAGTAGCAATAGCTCGCGACAGGTATTGCAAGAATCTAAGAGCGACAAGCGGCCAAAGGGGCCAATCAAACCCGCGCCCCTGTTTTCTGGGACAAATAGGGAGAAAAGAGGTGGACCGCCCATAAGCTTTTACAATTCATCCCAGGAGTTGTACCATCCTCACCTAAGGCAGGAGAAGACTTCCTGTGTCGGTTCAGGAGCTCATGGTGAAAGAATTCCGGAGAATGGTCCCGAACCAAGAGTGGCAGAGCTAAGCGGTTGCCCCCCTACCCCTATGAGATCGTTAACGAGGGGAGGATATAGTGGCAAAGCAATGGACAGGAGGCGAAGCTATGGTGAGAATGCGAGGGCCAGGGATACTCAGAGAATGGATGTGGAGGAAGTTTTCAGAGATATTGAAGCTACGAAGAATGGGGGAAAAGGTAGGGAGAACAGCGGAACTGGTTTTGTAACCATTGGGGGGGGTGAGAGTGTTGCCTCATCTAAACGAAATTCAAGGCAGGATGAACTACCTATTGAATTGGAAAAGCGAATTGATATGGGTAAGGGGAAGGAGAAGGAGAATGCAGCCGAAGTTTCCAAATCGGCACAAACGGTTCCAGCATCACCAATACTGCCAAAGCCACAAAGCGAGGTTTCTGGGGGCAAGGAACCAGAACTTTTCACAAAGGTTGAACCAGGCTTTGTCTTTCCGTTCGCTCAAGCCGTGACTGTGGATGAGCCAGTGCCGCTGCTATCGACCAACCAACCAAGTGTCTACAGTAATCCCCGTACCCCCCCAACGACTGCTGGCATGGCCATCAATGAAGCGTATCACCCAGTCTCCGAGATTAGTTCTTCACATGAAGAAGTGGCACGGCCTAAGACGGCACCTTCCACGGGAATGACTTCTAAGCCTGCAGGGCTGGGTATTGGGAGAGAAACCGATAACGGCTTTGTTGGTGGATGGAAGCTCGGCAGTATGCGCATGATTAAACCTGATAGCATAAAACCTGCGGCTGCATCGCTTTCAACACATACAAAAGCATCGGTTACGAGCTCGAATCATTCGTCTAGCGCTATCACTCTCGTAGGAAGCGCTGACGTCCCGAGCGTAGGTCATTGTAGGAAGTTTTCATATCAGACAATTGAGGGGATAGCTCTGGTGGAAGGAGGAAAAATGGGGAATTGGAAAGAGGTAAAACTCGCGGATTTACTAGTTGTGGAGCAGGGTGGACAGCAGAAACAACAAAAGCAGGAGCCGGGTGATAGACCGACGTACATCCCTTTCAGGCCAGTCACAATAATTGAGCCGATGCATTCTGCGCCTCCAGGAACTAGCGCTGAGGTGATAGTTTTAGCGGATGGAAGTACCCTTCCTGCGCCGATATTGGTGGGAAGCTCGCCTGGAAAACCGAGACGTAGAGCGGAGAGCCCGCATTGGGAACCAATGGTACCGGTTGACAGGAGTAAGAACAAGCAGGAGGAGAAGGATGAAAAGCGGAAGAGCAAGAGGCGGTGGTTTGGGTCGCATAGAAAGAGCAAAGACGTAGAGGGGGGTAATAAAAACCGGCACTCAGGTTTGGGGTCGGGATTGTCGAATGCAAGTAGTAGTTCCAGGTCTTCCAAGGGATCCTCAAAATCGGGTGGGACGCAGCAACCAATCCCACCTTCAACATCGGGTTCCGATGAGACAGCGACCCCCCCTGACTCTTCAGCTAGCAATACCAGCTCTATGCTCGGTGGCAAAGCAGGGAGTGCGCCAGAGCCAACCCGAGTAGTTGCGGAATTCCCTTACACAAGCAAGAAGGTGGCGTTGGTGGCCACTGCAGCGCATCCAGCAGGTCCACCACATCCCCTTGGTCGCCCCTCCACCTCTGGACAGTTCCCCCTTCCCGCTGGTACCCCCATCACTGCAATACCTACATCCTCCCGGGGCCGTGCGAGGACACGGGAAAGCGGTTTGAGATATGAAGTCCGTGGAGGCACAAGTCCCGTGACGGCCGACGGCAACAAAGAAGCAGCAGGAAGTATGACCAGTCTCATAGCAAAAGGAAATTCACCAGCTCCTCAGCACAGCAGAAATCCGTCCTCACCTCGTCCAGGAAGTTCAGGGACGGGGTCCGGTCCAAAGCCGTTGGGCAAGCTGTTTGTGGTGTGCTGTAATTGCGAGTATTGGCATGATTTACCGAGTCAGATGTACTATGAGATGCATGAGATGGGATGCAGTGTGAATTGTGTGTACTGTCTGCATAAGATGGAAGTGAGGTGCTGCAGTGGGTACAGCTGTGCAGTTTATGTATTGGAGAAACATCATGGGAAATAAATCGGGGGTGGCGTTTACGTTTTCCTTTTTAAGGTTCTTTCAAAGGGGAAGTGGTTTAGGAATTGAATGAAGCGTGGGCTATGGGTACCTTATTGTTTTACTCCTTATTTTCCTGGTAAATGTCTTGTCCTTTGTGTATTTTGTTTCTTTGTTATGGTAATCTGGCAGGTCTCATCTCTCACTACTTGGCTTCCTTATTGTGCTTTTGATGGGAGTTTAGGTCGGTTTTACAGGGGAATCGTTAGAAGAATTGGGGGAATATGGAATAATCATAAGAAATATATTTCTCTAATGAAATAAAAACTATCCTCCTTTACCCGCGGCCCCCCGAGGTCCTCTCATACCTGTCTGTACTGGTCGTAGAGAATATTGAAATCCAGGGAAGAAGTTGCTTATAGATAGATACACATCGGAGATATGTGTGTAGTATCTTGGCTTGATTCCTTGATGCGTGAAATTTTATGTCTAACTTTAAATGTGTTCTTTATATGAAGACGAGACTTCGGTTACCCTGAACTGACCATTTTACAATTACATGTCTCAGCACGAGAAACATCCTCAATTGTTTAGTTGATATAGGGCGGTTATAAAAGCCAGCACGTGCTGGCTTCTACAATAAAGTACAATATCCCCACTTTTTATGGCGATTCAATCTCGCTTACTGAACTTTACCTTCCATTTACCCCAACGATCTGCAAGCTAAACAAACCTTTTTAACTTTCATTCAGAAATGAACTGCTCCGATCATATTTTTTTTTTTTTTTTTGCTTCCAAAAAAAAAAAACATAGTCTTGCAGTTAATCAGATGTCTTTGATTGCTAATTTTTTTTGATTTTAGTATTGATAACAAGGAGTTACTGTTGATTTATAGTTATATTTACTATACTTACCTTAGAATTTATAAACTACTTGTACATATGTTCTAATAAATTCAAGAATTATGTTAATAGTTTGAACGGTTTTTACTGATTGGCATAGATATTTGATTCTGAATTGGTTAAGATATAATATTCCTATTATTGTTCATTTATTAACATCTCACTAATAGTATATATTGATAGAATTATAGAATTTCAAGGATATATATAGAAACTTGTTATTTTTCCTGTCCTCCTTGTTTCAAATTATAATCAATAGATCTACTAACTCTTTACTCAAACATTTCTATACCTATCTTTATAATAGAAAACCCCATAATGCTTTCCAGTAATCTAATTATAGTAAATACCTTTTTAATAGAGATTTCTAAAAAAAAAAACTTAGCTCAAAAATTCGGGGGAATCGATAGAGAAATAGTTTTTAAAAGCCCAAATGAAGAATATAAAAGATAGCTTTTAATTCATTTACCTACTAATATAAGGTAAATTATTAGATAGGAAGATAGGAACTACTTAGGAAACTAGTATGTCTTGCTAAACACCTGGCTTCAATAAGGGGTCATAGCATAATTCTGGTACTAGATAACCAACCGAGATGTAGAAATTATTCACAGGAAAAGGTTCCTTATTGAGGATCTACAAACTGGTTTTTGAACCTTGGTGTTGTGGTATGATGTGCTTGGGGGGAGGCTGGCACAGGGATACTGCCATCGAAGGCCTGCCGGTTGCCACGAACACATATAGCACGGAGCGATCGTAGTATTGGCAGTTGTAGCCATTTGATGTCGGGTTCAAGGGCTCGTGTGAAGAATGTATCAGAATAGGAAAACTCCTAAGTCTTTGGGTGTATATAGTTAGTTATCTTCACAACTACTCCATGTGAAGTAATACATAATAAACCGTAACATATAAAAATTCTAATAAAAACTTCAAATACAAAACCTAGTCTGGTTGGCACAACACCCTCCTTTGTCCGTAACTCCCCAAATTTTTCCGAGGGATTCCAGCCATGCGTCGTACCATACAGATTCATCCTCAGGCCCTTTTCCGTCCTCCACACACAATTCATGCACTACAGGACCCAGTGGTTCCCCATAAGGTAAGAGAACTTTCAAGAAAAGAACAGATCAACATCCTGGAATTTTACGGCTTTAACTGGCTTCTCCGTAATTCCCCGAAGGGGATTCCAGTGAACAAAAGTCAAGCTGGAGTTTGAAGAGGAGACTGACCTAATTGTACACTTACAGATATAAGTAAAGAGGCAGAGTTTCTTAAGAAGGGCGTTCAAGTTTCTCAACGTATATGTTAGTCCAGTGGAAATTTTTGACCTATCGAAGACACCTAAAACCACACAAGTTAGTAAATGGTATAGAAAAGAGCATTCGAGTTGAACAGACCTGTTAGTCTATGGCGACGTTATGTTTTTTCGTTACGGCTTTACCGGGGCTTCTCCGTAATTCTCCGAAGAGGATTCCAGCAAGCTGGAGTTTGAAGAGGAGACTGACCTAATAGTACACCTACAAATATAAAAATTTAGTAAGAGGCAGAGGGAAGAAAGAGCGTTCGAGTTATTCAACGTACCTGTTAGTCCAGTCGAAGTTTCCGACCTATTGAAGACACCTAAACCACACAGGTTGGTAAGAGGTATAGAAAAAAGCATTCGGGTTGAACAGACCTGTTAGTCCAGTCAAGAAGTGTTCACCTTCTACCACCAAGTCAGTAAAGTCATCGTAAAGTGATATAGTAATTCATTCCGAGTTGATTTATATACTTGTTAGTGTTAAGAGATCTTTGACCTATAGTATTCACTTAATCAACATACAAGTCAGTCAAGGGCAAGAAGAAGGTTAAGTGGTCAGGCATTTGGGTTGATGGAGTTTGAAAAGGAGACTGAACTAATAGTACACCTACAGATATAAGAAGTTAGTACTAGGTAAGAGTAAGAAGAAAGGACTTTCAAGTTAATAACGTACCTGTTAGTCCAGTCGTTTCGACCTACAAAAGACACCTAAAACACACAAGTTAGCAAGAGCAATAGAAAGGAGTGCTCGGGTTAAACAGACCTGTTAGTCTATGGCGTCTATAGGTTTTCCGTTACGGCTTTACCGGGCTTCTCCGTAATTCTCCGAAGAGGATTCCAGCAAGCTGGAGTTTGAAGAGAAGACTGACCTAATTACACACCTACAGATATAAGAAGTTAGTAATAGGTAGAGTAAGAAGAAAGGACTTTCAAGTTGATAACGGACCTGTTAGTCCAGTCGAAGTTTTCGACCTATTGAAACACCTAAAACCCACAAGTTAGTAAGAGCTATAGAAAGGAGTGCTCTCGAGTTGAACAGACCTGTTAGTCCAGTCTGACTTGCTGTTAGTCCAGTTGAAGCTTTCGGCCTATTGAAGACACCTAAAACCCACAAGTTAGTAAGAGCTATAGAAAGGAGTGCTTGAGTTGAACAGACCTGTTAGTCCAGTCGGGCTTGCTATTAGTCCAGTCGAAGCTTTCGGCCTATTGAAGACACCTAAAACTCACAAGTTAGTACTAAGGGTTATAGAAAAGAGTACTCGAGTTGAATAGACCTGTTAGTCCAGTCGAAGTCTCGGTCTATAGACACCTACAAACACCCGGAGTCAACTAGGCAAACAGACGAAAGAGAAACCAAAACACCCAAGTTAAATCAAGTCACATACCTGTTAGTCCTTGTGAAGTGCATGGGGAAGAGCGAGAAAGAAAAAGAGGTGAAGAAATCCTAAAGGTGGTCAGTATGGTTGGAGAGAAGAGAAAAAGGACGGAAAGAAGGGGGGGAAGGAGGGTATTTATACAGTTGGGTTGGGGCTTCAGTTATGATGATTAGACAGTTGGCGGGGTTGTGTACGGCGCTAGAAAACTGGAGGGCTGCAGCCCTAAACCTGAGATAAGGGAGGTTTGTATGTGAAATAATCTGTAGCTGAGAACCTTGTGGAAACTGGAGGAAGATAGCCCGGACCGGCTGGCACCTAC
The DNA here is from genome assembly GCA_003788615.2 of Terfezia boudieri ATCC MYA-4762. Taxonomy (NCBI): domain Eukaryota; kingdom Fungi; phylum Ascomycota; class Pezizomycetes; order Pezizales; family Pezizaceae; genus Terfezia; species Terfezia boudieri. Next base: position 144,306 of record ML121576.1, on the reverse strand, counting down.
CTATAACCACAATCACAGGTCACAGGTCAAGAGCCAGCTACAACTATATACGAGCACCAAACACCTAATCTGCTTTCGAACATCACCTCTTGCTGTAGTCTGGCTTGCACAACTCTCGCTGTATTCTAGTTGGTCACGACCCCTCCTGTGTCTCGCTGCTACCCTACGAAATCTTTGGCACTCTACGAAATCTTTGGCACTCTGTAACTTAATGAGCATCTTGCATCAGGTCCCGATTTAATGTCCATTTCGGCCCTTGGGTGATCTCTAATTGTGTTATGTCTTGTGGCTGGTCGGCTTTCGATCACTAGGTGTTTGCTTCCTCTTCTGCTTATGTACGGCCTAGGAGCTCATAAAGTAGATAACTATAGTAGTATCTCATTATCACTCCTACAACCCGTTTCACTTCATCCCCTACTATCATTGACACCACTATGTATATGTGATTCTAAGACAACAATGCTTAGCTTCATATCCACTCCTGCCCACTCTACCTATCACTAAGTATCACTTTTCCTTTACCAGCACCTTGGCTGGCAGATCAACTAGCCGGACCCTTGAATCCACTCAGGGTTCCGAGTGGCTCCTTATGAGCCGTATATGAGTAATGAGTATTTTAGAAGGCCGAAATGCAACCACATATCACTATCACTACCAATCATAGCCATAAAGAAGCTGTTCTAGTTCCTGGGCTCCCTCGAACTTGAAGTCTATAGTACAATAAATGATACGTATATGAGTGCCTAGGTGTTGAAACAACTTTCCAAACTCTAGTTATTTAACTACCTACCTTCGTATGGTTCTGTATTCCAAAAAATAGGATCATAAATCTGGAAGACAGTTACCCTCAACTTGTGCAAAGCTAGGGGTGACTGGCTAATGGTAAGGCCCTTCCTCTCAAAGTAAGAGTCTTTCGGAACATATACTCATCTTCATTAATGGATAAGATCGGTAATTGGAGCAATAATTATATTGACATATAATTTGGTCCACATCAAGACTTGAAGGGAAACGTAAACATCCTACTGCCCCCACTCAACCGTCTTAAGTGGTGTAAATATGAGCTTTAGTTCTATAGGCGGTTGCCTTTTTGCAAGAAGGAGTCTTGTAGTTAAAATAACCAAACATTCAACTATATCTAGTGATCCATATCTGAGAATGATAACATCTAATGATATCATTTATGAAGATGTATTTATGCTAGAGGATTTATGAAGATATACCGTAGAAACTCTCGGACAAGACTGCAGTCTTATTTATAGGACGGCGGGTTTGGCAAAAGCTGTCTCAGCGTCTTATTCTCGGTTACTTTCTTAATCATAGGTACTTTCTTAATCATAGTTACTTTCTTACTTTCTTACTTTCTTAACATACAGTTTCAATGAAAACCCAGATTCTTGCTACTATTCCACCCCGGTCCCCGGGCAACAGCGCCAGCCGCCCTGTCAAAATTTCTTCACCTAAGTGAATATGAGATGGGAGCCCTGGCCCATCAGGCTCACTTTCACTGGAGTCAGACTCGGAGCATTCAGATTCTTCTTCCAACTCAATTGCCCTAACAGTATATCTATCTAGCCCATGAATTTTAATGTTTTGATCCTCACTACTATCGAGTGCTACAGTATTACCACATTTCTGGAAGAAGCGAATTATAAGATCCTTATGATCCTTGCAGATATCCTCCCAAGCTCCGCAAACCACTGTGGAAGCAGTAATACGTCCTATGAAATTTGTTAGTAAGAACCTAATATAAGTAGAACTTGTGGTAGTGGTGGTGGTGATGATGGCGGTGGTGTTACACGCTACTAGTGCTAGAACTTTCTGGCTCTACTGCCCATAGCAACTCCTTTCTTATTCGTGATCCATACCCGAAGCAAATCAGGTCGGAGCATTTTGCCTGCCTTATTCGAGGTTACTTTCTTAAACATTATTACTTTCTTGTCCGCGGGTTTCTACGGTATTTATGCTAGAGGGTCATTGATCTTTTATAATCTGAGGCAATTGTATAATGTTACTACCGAGCGTCCAGAAAAAGAAGAGAGCAGAGGGCGATGCGCTGGAAGAAGAAAAAGAAAACGGATAAGGCTCCCCTCGCAAAGCAAAATATATATATGTTCTGGGCCGCTCGCGGGCAATTAATTTAATTACTCAAGTTGGTACATATATATCTGATGTGAGATTTATTCATTCTCCTCAATATCAATACATTACAAGTTTTCTACTAGGCCTGGGCTCGTCATTTTCCAAGGAGCCTCGAGATTTTACCATATATTTTAGGGCTCAAGCCTTTTTCCCTACTGGGCTCGTGGCTCGTACCCAGGCCTATTTTCTACCGGTTATTCCAAGAGAAGACTGTGCCAAAACGGATAATAAAAGGATATATGCAAAAGTATTGCAAAGCCACAGCCTGAACGACATCAATTTTTAACCAAGTATGGTGTACTTTTAAACATTTATCCAACCAAAGACCCTCAGCCAGCAACTAATCTTATGGGCTTGGATGATGAAATAGCGGATACTCCAGCTACTCGACAAATTACAATCACCTTAGCCAATACTGCTCGGCAGGCCTCTTCAACAAAAACAACTCGAGTTTCAGTCTCATGTACTTGCAAAAAGTCCTGTGCCAATTGTCGCTGCCGATGATACAAAATGACTTGAAATGTTCCATTTACTGTCATATCAAAGTACTAGCAGATCTTACCTATGGTAACCTCTCAGCTCTAGGTAGCTGAACGAGCACAAATTGGACTATTAGATAATAATCCAATTGACCTGGAGGATGACTCGGAGGATGAACCGGAGGAGATCCCAATCGACCCAGAATTAGATGCAGCTGTTACACGTCCCACAGCTCCTAGGCAAGTTTCTGGCCTCGCCGGGATCAATGATTGCTTAGTTGTATATATTTGATATAGGTCTAGTTAGGTGTACTGTTACAAGGTAACTGAGGCTGTATAGGCCTGATATGGCAACGATCCCTAGGAATATTAGAGCACCGAAAACAAAGAAGCAAAAAGTATCACGCCAGGAATTGAACCTAAGACCAGTGCACGAGAATCATGAAATATCCATGAGATCAAGCCTCCGTTCCTCTTCCGAGCGAGCCGCAGTAGTCTTTAAGGTGGCGATGCTCTAAACCCGAGTAAGGGGAACGGGACTCACGAATGCCAGATCTTCCAATCGCTTCACTCGAGATATAGTGACGAAGGTTAAACGGACTGCTTTCCTTTGGTCCTAACTCAACGATCACCTTAGGCAGAGTAAGGCCTTGTGCTTTGTGAATTGTTAAAGCCCACGCCAGGGCTATTGGGAACTGAATCCATGAATATTAATTCCCTGATGTCAAAACGAGCTGTGAAGGGACCAATGGGGATTATCCAGGGATATCAGAATAGGATAACTCCTAACTACTTTGGGTGAATATAGCTATTTAGTTATCTTCACAACTACTCCGTTTGAAGTAATACATTCTAATTAAAACTTCAAACACAAAACTATCCCTGTTTCTTTACCTGGCTTCTCCGTAACTCAACATATTTCCCCGAGGGATTCCAGCCATGCATCGTACCGTTCAGATTCATCATCAGGCCATTTTCCATTCTCCATTCTCCACAAACAATTCATGCCATCTCGAATCCAGTGGTTCCCCATAGGGTAAAAGAAGAAGAAATAGGTCCAGTGTGGGGAGGATAGTTCATCATAGAGTAGGGTGCTATTCTTAGAACTATCTATCGTTCCGCACGTTATAAACCCAGCCAACCAGACTATCCCACATCCTAGTCTCTACCTTCCCAACCGGGAAATCTGCCCCGCACCAGAGAATTTTCGAGAAAAGCTAGAGTTTCACGGCTTTAACTGGCTTCTCTGTCATTACCCGAAGGGGATTCCAGTGACAAGGTCAAACCGGAATTTAAAAAGAATGTGAAATAAGTATACATCATGAGAATGTATCGAAAGAAAGTTCAAAGAAGGTGAAGGAGATAAATTCCCGTGACGAAGTCAACCTGGAGTCCCCCAAAAAAATTCAACTAAATCTTAAATAAATCTTCAGGTATTGGGAATGTTAGTGAGAATTGGAATAGTATCCCCGTGCTGGAACGAGCTAAAGGTAATGACACAAGAATCGAAAAAAAGGGTTTTATTACGGCTTTACCGGGCTTCTCCGTAATTCCCCAACATTAATCAGGGGATTCTAGCATGTCTAGTAGCTATACAGATTCATCCTTTTCCTCCGCTCTCTACACCAACGTCACGTCACCTTGAACCCAGTAGAATCCGAGAGGGTAGGAGAGAAACACAAAGAGGTCCAAAGAGCGAAACTGTTCTCCATTCTCTAGTCACAACCTTACGCCTGCTCGAGTCCAGTGGGGCCCCATAGGATAAGTGTCTAAGAGCGCAAAGAGGTCTAAAGAACTTCTGAGAATGGGGTAGTTCTGGGTACCGAGCATCCTGGAGTTTTACAGCTTTACCCGAGAGCTTCTCTGTAATTCCCCGAAGGGGATTCCAGTGAACAAAAATTCAAGCTGGAGTTTGAAGAGTAGACTGACCTAATTGTACACCTACAGATATAAGCAGTTAGTAAGAGGCAGAGTAAGAGGAAAGGGCGTTCGAGTTAATCAACGTACATGTTTAGTCCAGTCGAAGTTTTCGACCTATTGAAGACACCTAAACCACACAAGTTAGTAAAAGGTATAGAAAGGAGCATTCGGGTTAAAGTCACCTGTTAGTCTATGGCGTCTATAGTTTTTCGTTACGGCTTTACCGGGGCTTCTCCGTAATTCTCCGAGGAGGATTCCAGCAAGCTGGAGTTTGAAGAGAAGACTGACCTAAATACACACCTACAGATATAAGAAGTTAGTAATAGGTAGAGTAAGAAGAAAGGACTTTCAAGTTGATAACGGACCTGTTAGTCCAGTCGAAGTTTCCGACCTATAGAAACACCTAAAAACACAAGTTAGTAAGAGCTATAGAAAGGAGTGCTCTCGAGTTGAACAGACCTGTTAGTCCAGTCTGACTTGCTGTTAGTCCAGTTGAAGCTTTCGGCCTATTGAAGACACCTAAACCCACAAGTTAGTAAGAGCTATAGAAAGGAGTGCTCGAGTTGAATAGACCTGTTAGTTCAGTCGGGCTTGCTATTAGTCCAGTCGAAGCTTGCGGCCTATTGAAGACACCTAAAAAACACAAGTTAGTAAGAGCTATAGAAAAGAGTACTCGAGTTGAATAGACCTGTTAGTCCAGTCGAAGTCTCGGTCTATAGACACCTACAAACACCCGGAGTCAGCTAGGCAAACACACGAAAGAGAAACCAAAACACCCAAGTTAAATCAAGTCACATACCTGTTAGTCCTTGTGAAGTGTATGAGGAAGAGCGAGAAAGGAAAAGAGGTGAAGAAATCCTAAAGGTGGTCAGTATGGTTGGAGAGAAGAGAAAAAGAGACGGAAAGAAGGGGGGGAAGAAGGGTATTTATACAGTTGGGTTGGGCCTTCAGTTATGGTTGATTAGACAGTTGGCGGGGTTGTGTACGGCGCTAGAAAACTGGAGGGCTGCAGCCCTAAACCTGAGATAAGGGAGGTTTGTGTGCGAAAGATCTATAGCTACTGAGCTCGAGATCCTTCTGGAAGCTGGACGGAGATAGTCCGGCTGGCACGCAACTAGAACCACAGTCAGCCCGCCACAACTACGAGCACCAAACACCTGATCTTCCATTACGACCTCTCCTGTGTCTCGCTGCCACCCAACGAACTCTACCAGACTACACTGCAAAGTATCAAACTGAGGCTGCAGATAGCCAAACCCCTCCAATGCCCTGCCACACCAGTCTCACTGCACAGCCAAGTCCTCGGTAGCTCTTGCACATCTCCACTTCAAGCAAAGAACCTTGTTTCCTGTCAACGCCGGCGAGGGCCATGGCCGAATCTAAACTCTCTGGCACTCTGTAACTTGATGAGCACCTTGTATTGGATTATGAACGATTTAAATTACATTTCAGCCCTTGGGTGCTTTCTAATTGTGTTATGTCTTGTGGCTGGTGTTGTGGGCTTTCGATCGGTGGGTGTTTGCTTCCTCTTTCTGTTTATGTACGGCCTAGGAGCTCATACAGTAGATAACTATAGTACTATCTCATCATCGTTCCTACAACCTGACTCTCTTGATTCCCTACTACGATAGACACTACTAAGTATATGTGATTCTAAGGAAAAAAATGTTTGGCTTCATATCCACCCCTATCCACTCCACCTATCACTATCACTTTTGCTTTACCAGCACTCAGGGTTTCGAGTGGGCCGTATATGAGTAATGAGACTTTGAAAAGGGCGAAATACAACCACATATCACTATCACTACCTATCACAGCCATAAAGAAGTTGTTCCAGTTCCTAGGCTCCTTCGAACTTAAAGCCTAGTACAATCAATGATACGGTAGAGGAGTGGCTAGGTGATGAAACAACTTTCCAATTCCGGTTATCTAACTATCTACCTTCGTATGGTTCTATATTCTCAAAATAGAATCATAAATCTGGACGACAGTTACCCTCAACTCTTCAACTTAAGGCTGTGAAGCTAGAGGTGACTGGGTAATGGTAAGGCCCTTCTTCTGAAATTAAGAGTCTCTCGGAACATATACTCATCTTCATTAATGGATAAGATCGGTGTTTGGAGTGATAATCAGATTGACTTATGTAATCTGGTCGACTTGAAGGGAAACGTAAACTTCCTACTGCCCCACTCAACTGTCTAAGTGGTACATTTATGAGCTTTAGTTCTATTGGTGGTTGCCTTGTTGCAAGTAGGAGTCTTGTAGTTAAAATATCAACATTCGACTATATCTAGTGATCTGACAACCTATCTGGAGCAGCAACGAGGATGATAACATCTAATGATATCATTTATGAAGATTTATTTATGCTAGAGGGTCATTGAATTTTTATAATCTGAGGTAATTGTATATATGTTACTACCGAGCGTCCCAGGAAAACAAGAGAGCAAGGGCGTGCGCTGAAAAAAAACCCTCGTAATGCAAAATATATATATATTTGTTCTGGTCCGTTGAGCGGAATTCAGTCCATTCCGGAATGGACCAGTCATATCCGGAATTGACCGGTCGGCCTCCCCATTCCGGGATGGACTGGTCTGTTGCGGAATTGCAGGGCCGTTCCGGAATGGCATATTTGTGCACTCCGGGCAATGTATGAAGGCAGATTGAGTGAAAACTGAGACTATTATTCTATACATAACAAAAGCTCAAACCTCCGCTTGCTCAAAACTCTACTTGTTCAATCAAACCTCATAATTCACTACGAAGAAAATTCCATGATACCTCTCATTGATAGTACTATAGGTCTTGTTCTTTCCTGCATGCAGTAAAGTATCAAGATATCAAATACATCATGTTCCAAAACCACTCGTTTCCCATCATTATTTTTGCCAGCAATAAAATACAGTGCATCATTGCGCAGCTCATATTCCTTTAAAGCTTTCCATTGCAGCGTAATTGCTGGCAAATCACCTGATGGGGCAAATCACCTGGTGGGGCCTGATACCTAGGTAGTAGTCCTTGTGTACGTAGATTGGAGTTTAGGGAATTACTTCTCAAAGGTTAATCGAGATTTACTACTTAATTTATGCAAATATCCTTCAAACTTAGTGCGTGCAGTACCAGAGATTGCTTCAATTGCACTTCGAGATGGAGCGGAACCTAGGGGCTGAAGCTGATCCAAATCAATACTGCCATTATCATCTGCAGCTGACATTATGGTAAGAGCGGGAATGTCGCTTTATGCTAGTAATATCGCAGTGTTCTGGTAATGTCCCGGTATGCCGAGTATGTTGCATTGAACAGAATTGCTGTGTTTCAATGAAGCAAACTTTTTGTGGACTACCTAGAAGAGTTTCCTCCCAGCCTTATCTATATATATATTTACCATTATTCCTTTGGCATGAACAAGATAATAAGGAGTTGCTATTGATTTATGTATATAACTTTTCATTAGCTGCTCGCTGAGTTAGTGACTGTTGGAATAAGCTAATATCACCGACACGCATGGAATGACGCGAAGGTTGGGGGGGTTTGGAGGATGGTTGCGCCGACGGTTATTGATTAGAATTTCAAGGATATATATGGAACTCATTATTTTTCCTCTCCTTCATGTTTTTTATTATCATCAATATACCTAGTCTGGTTGGCCCAACCAGACTACAATATACCTACTCTTCACTCGAGCATTTCCATACAGTGACTTAGGGTAAATACTTTTTAGCCGAGATAGCAGTAGTCTGGTTGGCACAGGAGGGTGTTGTGCCAACCAGACTAAGATAGCAGAGTGTCACAACCGTCCCTTCCTAGCCTAGTTTGAGAGTCAGACGGGATTCCGTGACTCTCGTTATTGTTGTTGATTGATTGATATCGTGGTTATCTCAGCTCCCGAGATAAGGGGTCTCGGGAACCTTATTCCTTCCGGTGGCCTTGGCCAGGAAGGAAGCCTGTATATATAGCTTGCTCTCTCCGCCCTCTCGTTGGATCCCTATCCAACGTCTTGTATACCAAATACAGGACCTTGCTTCTCTCCCACGCTGGTGCACCTTCCTCGTGCACCCCCACCTTCGCCTTCGCCTTCGTCTTCGCCCTCGCCTTCGCCTTCGCCTCGCCTGACCAGCCCTCTCTCTCTCCACACTCGCGTAAGTCACGCAGAGAACATTAGCTTGGGATAGATAGGTAGGTAGATACTTGTAGCCTTGAAACCCCAAATGGATTATAAATAGGTCTAGATAGGATAACAAAACCATGATTAATGTTTACTTCCGGCATTAAGTTGACACAATGCAGTTCTCAAGATAGAATTTTATTTAACCTGGGTATCTAACAAAATAATAGTAGAATATGAAGATAGCCACTTTATTCATTTTAACTACTGTTATTAGGTAAATCGTTAGATAGGAACCGCTTAGGAAACCGGTATGCCTTAATAAACGCTGGATTCATGAGGATGATATGTAGCATAATTCTGGCGCTAGATAACCGAGATGCAGGACTGACTGGAAAAGATGTGCCAACCAGACTAGGAAAAGATTCACAAGGAAAGGTTCCTTATTGAGGATCTACGAAATCGTTGTGGTATGATTGTGCTTTCGGCTATATATACAGTACTGATTCAGTAGCATGACCTTAGACTTTACATTTAGATGTTAGCCTTAGTTAGATTATGCACATATATATTATCGAAAGCTAGCATAAGAATACAGCCATGCGATATAGCATACCAACCAGAATAGAGGGCGTGACGTCACATAAGAATGAAGTTTCAGGTATTTATGCGTCAGGACTAAGACTACACGGCATATACATACATACAGTAGTGGTGGTCAATTCTTAAACTGAGTTTTGAAAACTCAGTTTATGCGGTAACTGCACTACCTAGTCCCAATATAGCACAAACCTGAGTTTTCAATTGACCCACCCTGCGTGAAATTCTCAGTTACGCGTTCTTAGACATCTCCATATCACTGCCTCGATTGACCCAACGACAAGTCTTGTTAGAAGAACTTCACACGATGGCACAACAGCTCATCCGTCTAATGATGTATGATTCTTTGTATCTCAAGCTCTACTTTATTGTGCTTTTCCTCCTTCTCCTGCTCGATCAATGCTCGATCCTCCATAATCTTACTCAGTTCTCCACCTCTAATTCTACCATGGTTTTTTTGCTTTCTTAGAATTGACTGCCACTGCCTTCGGTGTGGGGTTTCCTCCCAATCAAACTCTACATCCGACTCATCCTTCTTTAACTCCAATACCAACTCTGACTGCGTCTCGGAGACTGTGGGATCCTGCGTTGAATCTGCAATTATAATTGGTGTAATATTTGGACGGCTCCCCCAGATATCGTCTAACCTCCAAAATAGAGGGCACTTAGATTCTAGCAGGGTATTGAAACTGCTAACTTGATCTTCGGCACGCACACCAGACCCTGATTGCTCTCGCAGTTTCCGTGCATCACTCCAAGCCTTCTTCATATTTTGAGCCTTATCTTTAATTCTGTTTACCGTGATCTCTGGATCTCTAGCAAAAACCTGCTCTTTGACATCCTTATGCCATGCCGCTTGTTTACCTCGAAGATTTTCTTGGTGTTCCTCCATCCAGCATACAAGCCGCTCATTAAGCCAAGTGCGCTGGCGAGTGGATTTTTGGCTGTCACTGGCAGATGGCATTGAATTAAATTATTGGGCGATGTAAGCTGATTGCTGGTCCTTGTAGGTCGTATCGTGTTGTGGTTGTGGTGTTGCGTTGGATCATATCGTCGTATTGAGTTGAATTGTTTGCTCCGTTGAGTTTTTTTGCTGCCGTCAAAACTGCAGTTTGGCTGGTTACCGCACTCCAGAGTGCGGTGATGAGTTTTGGGTTGCGTGAAAGTTGAGTGATGGCTCTGGCCAATCAGCGCAAAGCCAAGACACCAAGGCGCTGCCAAGAGGTTGCATAACCTGAGTTTTCAAAACTCAGGTTTAAGAATTGACCACCACTAGTAACTCAAAATCATTGGACAAATCCCTTGACCGAATTCTTCAATCAAATCCACAGGGTATTTAATTTCAGGTTGTCAAACGACCCAAACAGGAGAGGAGAAACTCACACTCGAGGTAGGTAATCCAACAAGTGGATATATTTTGCTGAAATTAAAAACTCATGGTAATAAAAGGTAAAAATCTGTGAATTATATTATGTTTGGCTATTTCAGGAATGGATGGACTGTGAATAGGTAGTTGATTATAAATGAGGTATTCACACCATTTGTGCATGGCATCCTAGAACTCTGCGAGAGGTTGTGCCAACCAGACTAGGAAAGGGCACCGAGAACCAGTCAGTTCCGCAACTGAATTTTTTGGAGAACCCAAGACTCTTTTTGGTGGCATCAACCACAATGGGACATCTTTTCAACCTAGTTCCTACAGAGTTTCTTTAGTGACAATGAAAGGATCCAGAGTTACGTTATTCGAATCCGCTTACCGCATCTGGACCTCTGCGGAGACACATTTACCAGTATCAGGGATTCCTATATCAAGACCCAAAGCTAGGACCCAAAGCAGGAGAGGCGATCATGATCACTTCTTACCTCTTCAACAGCGCGCTCCATCACGCAATCAGTCTACCAAAAGATCTTGGCATATAATATGAATCATTAAACGATTTACAGCAAAGTAAAAAGGAAAAACTGGCAAGATGGGGGCTAACTTACTTGCATGTTGTGGAGCTGATCCGCACCTCACGTATGTAACTTCTGCAAGCATTCAATGAAGTCTTGGATCCGTGATCACTCGACGTAAGCTAATGAGGTTCATTATTCCGAATGGGAGCCTATACAAGCCCACCGCAAGAGAACCTCCCGCTTGCTATAATTTTTGTAGCAAAGTTGGCAATAATCCAGCAACCCCACTGGCAATAGAGAGAGGATCTTCGCCATCTTGCTTTATTTTCAGATCTCTACTTGTGGCACTCATACGAGCTGAGCTCCACGGTATTCGATTTCAAAGGCTTTTTAGCTGATGCATGCAAATGGGGGGCGAGTCTGAGAATATAGCTAACTATCAAGAATCCATACTAGCGCTAGTGTATATGAACCTAGACTCCCCGATAATCATCCAAGCCATTAAGAACACATGAAATTCGTGCAATGATTTGATTCTTGTAATTTGAATCTAGCTTGCAATACGAAACCAACAGCAACAATCAGTGGCTATGTATATACTGCAAAAACGATTTATATATAATATACTATATTTATATAAACACACATTCCCATGGCCCCAACGACGCCCTCCAACTCCCATCTTATCCTACACTATAATACCACTACTGCTTCCCACCTCTACTCCCTCCTCCCCCACCACCTCTACTCCCTCCTCCTCCACCACCTCTACTCCCTCCCCTACCACCTCTACTCTCTCCTCCATCCCCAACCCTCTCAATTCCCGCTCCACCTCCGCCCTCCTCCTCTCCAACCCCTCCATCTCTCTCAACACCCCCCTCAACTCCTCCAACTCCCTCCTCTGGCTCAACCTCTCCCTCTCCGTACCAATCATATCAAACTCCCATCCTCCAACTACCGCATCCTCGTCCTCCGCCAGTAATTTAGGACTCGCAAGGGGTTGAGATGAAGAGGAGGAGGTAGTACTTGTGCCGAGCGTGAGTTGGTATGTGTGGTACTTCTTTAGGGAGAGGCGGGTAGAGATTGTGATTAATGCTGTATTTGGGCGGGTTGTGTAAGTAAGCAGTGAATAAGATGGGGAGAGAGGGGGAAGGAGGACGTACTGATTCCATGTGATTTACAGGTTTCGTATAGTAAACCCTCTGTGTCGGAGGAGACCGCCGAAGTCCCTTCATCAATAATCACATACTTCGGTTTCTGCCCCGCATATTTATAAGCCCCACTCACGCCCACTTCTCCACTCAACTTGCAGAGAACTTACATGATACAACACCCTCGCAAACCCCATCCTCTGCTTCTCCCCTCCCGAAAGCACATCCTTCCACTCCTTCCTCGTATCCCACCCCCCCTCCCTCTCCACCAAATACCCCAACCTCACTTCTTCCAAGACCCTCCTCAACTCTGTATCCCCCCTGCCTCCTCTTCTCAAATCCATCTCCGTGTGTGGATAAATCACCTGATCCCTGAGCGTGCCCACGCTCATATACACTCTCTGCGGTAAACACATAAACCCCTCTCCTACCCCACTCTTCGCACCTCCGAAACCGGCTGCACCAACCTTTTTCGGTCGAGACACTAGCCCCCGGTATACAGGCCAAAGGCCAGCTACTATCCTCGCAATACTGGACTTCCCCGATCCGTTCGGTCCGGTGATGAGTAAATGCTCTCCCGCGTGGATCACAATATTCAGAGGTGGATCTCCAATGAGTAGTTCTCCTCCTAGAGGATACAAATTTGGAATTACAACCGGTACATTTTCAAGTCTGATTCCATCGAACCCCGTATGCACCATCCCCTGCACATCCTCTAGACTAAACTCCTCTGGCAGTGTACTCATCGAGACCCCAGATGGCCCACGATGGTTGCCATACGCGTTCGCATGCACCCGGTGGAGAGTACTAATCAGCGAGTACACACGAGACGTATACCCCGCTAGCTCGGCAAGGTCTTTGAATGAGTACATCAACCTTCCCCCGGCGTCGGCGAGGGAAAGCATTAGTCGCTTGTTTGTAATGAATGATTTCGTTCGAGATTGCTGGCGATCCTGAGATACAATCTCCCCCAACCCCTCTGCCGCCGTGGCACCATCCGAGGACCCAGCAAGTTCAAGTAGCCCCCCCAGCCCACCCCACGCAGGGAGGAATATCGGGACGGAAGAGATGAGATACCCGAATGCAGACCACGAGTACTTGAGGACAAAGTCCTCGAGCATGTTATACCTGATCTTGAGGCTATATATTCCTTCAAGAAGGGATTTAAGCTCCTTAAATCCCCTCTCAAGTACCTTTTTCTCAATCTCACTACCTCCATAGAACGCAATTTCCTCCGCATTAGCAATCAGCCGATTATGTCCCGCTCTGACCTGCCCTTCCCCACGCCCAACCATCTCCGCCAAACGGGCAAAATTCGGTGCGAGTTTTCGGAGAAGGTACGCCGTGGCGATGTAGTTTGCTGTGATTCCGGAGAAAGCAAGTAAGCCTAGGGATCGGGCGAGTTGGTAATTGAAGACGATTAAGTCTAGAGTGGGTTTGCCGAGTGAGGAGTATAGGGCCGCGGCGGAGTCGCAGAAGAGGGTAAGGTCGCTGGTGATGTATTGGTCTGGGCCACCGCCGGAAGTGAGCCCGCCATCGAGGTTGGTAAGTTTGTAGTACGAGAGTTCGTCGTTAAGGTAAAGGTCGTGAATATACCGTGTCAGCCGGGTGCGGAATGAGATTGAGATTTTAGATTGGAGATATTTAATCTGTTACTAATGATTAGTCCATATCCAGATATGATGGGGAAAATATGATATGATATCGTACCATAGCATTACAATACACCGCTGGGCCCCCAACCCCAACCCACTTGACCAAACCCCACAAAAAACCCCTTCCATTCCCAGCAACCAAATCCCTCACAATCTCCCCATCTAGCCTCGCGACAACTAAACTCAGATACGTCCTACTGACAAGACACACTGCATGCAGACACAGCAACATTGTCTCTTTACTCCGTATCCTCGGTACCATAATACTCCACAGGGCTAAAAACTGGTGCAAAAACGCCAGATTCAGGCCCGGCTTCGTATCCATCGGGGGGGGATGATACCCCCCACTCTCCGCACAGCCCCTAGGCTGAGACAGGAACAACCTCCTATGTGATAAGAAAGTCGTAGGTTTGGTCGGATGGATGACTACTCTAGAGAAAGACTCCTTGTCCGAGGCAGCAACATCTTTCTTCTCCGAACTAGGCACATAAATAATCTTACTCCCATCCTGTCTTAAGATTCCAGAGTTTCTCCGTACGATTCCCCGGCGCCGGCCTTGTTCTTTTGCTCGAGAAAGGTTTCGCCGCCGACGGGCTTCGGCAAGGATGGCGATGAAGATGATTGAAATTGCCGAGCCGCTGATTATGGAACGTTTCTTTGTTGTGGATGGGATGGAAGAAAGGATGTATAGGATGCGCTGGAGTGGGGTGAGGGCCCGGAGGGTGGATTGGGCGGCCATGTGGCACGAGGTTAGAGGAGGGTGGTTGTGTGTTCGATGGTGCAAATGGAGTGGATGAAGTGGGTGTATGATGGATCTGGATTTTGCGGGTTTATGGTGCCTATGGCATCATATTGCGCCGCTGGGAGATGTTGGAATAGAAGCCAGTGCCAGGAACTTGTTACCGTTGTATTCGGAGCTCTCTCGTTCAACGTTTCCTTGTTCAGCAACCGATGTGCGTGAGCTCTATAAGGCTAGGAAGCTAGTATCTTATCACCGAGGTCTCTATATTGCAGCAACAGGCTTGTCGATGGGCGATGGCAGTTGGAGTGGCGATGTCGGCATGAAGTTGAAGTTGAAAGGGAACCTCTCACGGTCACACCGCCAAGCACTGTGGCATGTGACGGAACTCGGCTGGAATTCGGGCGATTGATACCTCGACAGCCAAATCACACGTGCCTGCCTGTTCGTGCAGGACTTGGGGATCTCTTGCATATCGTAGATTAAATCTAGATGGAGATATTTGAAGCGAGGCAGGAGATATTTGGTGAGCCTCGGGGATGGTGTACGGTACGTACATATGCGGGGAAGCTCATGCACCCGCACAAACGCGGATATGAAACTGAGGACTTTCTTCAAGCCAGACTAGGTAGACTTTCTTGATTTCTGAGACAACGGCTATTTACCCCTTCATAAGTTGAAGAGATAAGCACCTAGGGGAGGCTGCCGTTGATAATACCGGTGTCCCTCTCCACGGAACTTCCCGCCGGGGCCCTGCGCACCAAGGACTATCAGAAAATGTACAGCGTCGGAGTATAAGACGACGTACCTATATTGAGACAAGGACGGTATGTAAGTAGTACAGGTAGAAAAAACTATGTAGGTATCAAACTTGCTTAGCTGGACCCCTTTGATTTGGGAATATCAATTACGTTAGTGGCGGGGGTGGAGGCGACCCTCTCAAAAGGATGTACATACTTTACGAGCACCTGGCACCTCGTTGGTCAACCTTGCTGCAACGGAGACTCCAACAGATCTAGCTTTGTTTGTTGATCAGACGCTCGTTTCAAATATTACGCATAGAATGGTAAGGATACCCACATGAGCACCGCTGGGGGCACCAAATACAGGGTAAAACTCGTCGTGACGTAGTACAGTAGGCCCCGTTGGATAGAACAGTCTGATACACACGATGAACTGTTTGTTATCCATAATATCACAAGAAAAAAAATAAGTAGACAGACTCGTTGAATAATGAGGGAGTTATAATTATTATATGACGAATAGCTTGTGGATATGGATCAAGGCTACATTATAATACTTGATTTGAAGTTTTTGCAACCAATTGTAGGTTTATAATTAACATATAAGCAGAGGTAGATAGACCCTATTGCTCGGTACAGTCCATAAGGGGAAAGGAGTTGTGCAGTGGCAAAAAGCAGGGATTGTTTACCACACCTACAATATCACATCACAAATGCAGCTTCTTAGAGAGCGAAGTTTTTATTTCAAAGAATGAACAATATTAACGCGATATAGGAGCAAATGAATGAATTCCCAGATCGATCAAGTCCGACAGATCAAGTTTAGTATATCGAGTCCCATTAACGAACGCATCAGTACAGAAGTAAGGATATGGATAAATGGATACGAGCAGTCATTGTTTCAGGATGGTTGGTCGTATACCGAACTGAATGAGGAGAAGCCAGATATTTCGGTGAGTTTCACATCTGGTGATGATGCTGCTTGAGAGTCGAGATCGATGGGCAGGGCATTATCTTCTGTAAAGAGGATGGGGTTCAATATGAGCTTCTCGGTTTTTATGGAAGAAAGGTCCTAAGACTTGTTCAAGAATATGGTTAACATAACTTTGTCCAGTCAGGTTCCCAAATGACAAATGTTCCAGCACCAAACAATAACGCTAGTTCGCTTTTTATTCTTGGGCATCAAACAATCAACATTACATTAAACTCTTCATTCGGACGCTATTGCCAATGACGTCTCCTACTCTAAATACAGCTTCATCTGTTTCGATGTTCTAAACACCACTCAAGAGACGTTGCTTAGCTTATTCACTTAACCAAGGAATAATACGAGCAATACGTCGGTGATTTCAAATGCTTGCCGAATGGTGCCTTCTGATACAGCAATCCCAGCCAGCTCGGCATTCGACGATGAGGGGCAAATTGAGTAGCAATTGTAGTAAGCTGCTGATGTTGTTTGCTAGTATGAAGTTGCGGTCGTCCTTTCCGCGTGTGCTGGCGAATAGTTTCAGAGGCTACTTCTATTCTCCAGCGCACTGTCAGTTACACCCAACTACTCCACGCAAGCGGAAAGGACGACCACCACTTCTTACCAGCAAACAATGTCAGCAGCTTATTAGAGGGATTTACAACTGCTACCCAATTTGCCCTTCACCGTCGGATGCCTTATAGTGTAATTGCTGAGCTGGCTGGAATTTCTGTATCAGAAGGTACTATTTGGCAAGTATTTGAAATCACCGACGTAATTGCTCGTATTGTTCCTTGATTAAGTGAACAAGTTAACCAATGTCATCTTCATTGTGTTACCCTCAAAAAGGAGAAGCAGATAGACTACCGAGTTGAGAGTTTGTTCTACCACGCGCATTTTCACACCGTTATACTCCATGGTGGTGGTTGTCCTTGAATTTGATTAGAACAAGTATATAAATATTCAGGCTTCTTTTTCGACGTTGTCCGCAAGACAGCCATCAAAATATCAATAAAACAGAGCAAGCTGCGGGCATAAATCATTGGGTAGCCTTGAGTCCAGACTATGTGTACAGTAAACAGTAAACAGTAAACAGAACACTACAACCTAAGCTACGGGTTTTAGAAGTGAAGTCAGGCCACCAGGGATGGTAAGACTGTACAGATTAATGTTGGCAGTGCGTAACTGTCAAGAACAGGGATTGAACAATGGAACAATAGCATTTGTGCATGATCTGCCAATATTTCAGCGGCCAAAGGGATAGCTGGATCCTTTCAATCGAACCTGGATGAACTCGGGGCATTCAGGTACAAGGAGAGGTAATACAAGAAGATTAAAGATTCATTGAAATAGCTGTGGCAATCTCGAGACAAGGACTTCTAGAAGTTTGTTTAAGTGGTACGCGACGTTGAAGGGACTAACTGGACAAGGGTCATCTAGAGTCAGATCTCTGGAGGTGCATCACCCAGATTAGGAAGTACAACTGAGAGGACATGCTGACTGTGGCCACTCTACAGTATAGACCCCACCACGCTTTATTCCTAGTCTCATGCCACGTTATTTCCAAACTGCTAGCGCTACCTTACGGACTTTGTTTATCTTGACTGATATTCCATCAAGTTCACACAAGGAACTTTAGACTCTTAAAACAAGGATTCAGACATTTGAAGGAAAAGTTTGGTGGCAGAGATATTTTGATCAGATCTGAGGCTTGGTTCACCTGCCACATTAGCAATCATGACTGAGACCAGTCCGCATCGTTTTGCTAAGGGCTAAAATCGAGGCCTAAACTCCTCATCTCCGGCAAGCAGCGTAGGGTTCGAGACTTCTATGCAATCACGCTGGGAGTCTGCAGCCGGCCATCGGTCTCTCTGGAGCCGGATGGAGAACCCGGGGATTCAAAGTAATCTCCCCGCATGTAGAGACCCGCCAAGGCAGGTGGTCTCTGTCTGGTCTGCAACAGGCAGAACGTTTGTTGATCGTGGCACGGCAGCTAGACTAGACCTCCCCGCATTCTTTATCCTAACGATTTTCTTTGTTCTCAGAACATCGGCACAAGACATGAACGAACCACATCGGATTTTAACACAACGATGTTACGCAATACGCTTGCTTCTTGCTTGCTTGCGACTTGAGAAGGAATCCCTCTCATGGAGATCCTGCCTAGCGATGAGCTTGCCACTTGTTGAGTCCGGCATCGAGTGAAATTGGCTGCTGAGCAAGGTACTCCAGATATCAGGCTACCAAACCGATCCTTCTACCCTACCAAGCTCAGGATATTCTCTCTAGGGTTAGGGGGGAACGATGAATTCCCCTTCAGGCGTAAATCTATGCCCTCCCTTCTTTGTTTACTTACACTGAGACTACGCATATTGGCATACCAGTGGTACAATTTTTTCCCCTTGTATTGTCATTTCTCTGAAGCGTGTACCCTTTTCATGCTACTCCTTATTAAATACATCGAATCTCAGTTGATGCAAATCACTTTTCTCGGGAGTGAGATGCGGGAGAAGAAAGTTTGGATGCCCACTTATGTAAAACTTGGAAATCCTCCTTATTGACATATGAGGCTTGGTTGTTACTAACAAAGCCTCCACAAGAGGCTCAGTGACTAGCCGTGGAGTTTCATCGCCTGATCCGAACTGGCTGCGGGTGGGTTCAGGGCATATAGATAACTGGAGCTCGAGAATGTTCTGATCTCGCCTCTAATCGTCTCCAGTTATTGTACCTAGAAACTCTAGGTGATATGTGGAGTGAGTACTGCCTTACCTTATATGAGTATCTTTTTACACATACAGCATCAATCTGAGCCCAGAATTTTTATTTTCTGACCACTGCAGCTCACGCGATTGTTCCCTCGATTGGTAGATCCTGCTTGTGCAGCAAGCATGCAGCTACACTCACCTCTACGCCGCTGGCGACACCATGCACGATCCTCACAAGAGGAAACGGGTTTTCTGAGAATAGAAAGTCCTTCGGTGGCGACAGCCAAAGATTACTATAACCGCCAGTGCGCACACATAGTTCGTGATGAATATGGTGACTTGGGAGATGGCTCTCAGAGGGCGCCGAAGGTCAGGGCGATAGCAGTGGCAGGACATCCAAGGAGACATAGTTCCCCAGCTCAGCATGCGCCAACAGCAAGGCCCGTGGTGGGATATGGCGGGGATGAGATGAATGAGGTAGAAAGTGGTGAGATGGAAGGGGGAGTACTCATAGAAGGTCGTTTACTTATACCCTGTACAAACGACACCGCTTAACTTCTTCCCAGGCAAACGAAAATACCATGACTTTCTCGCCTCAAACTCCTTTCAGCCGATACATGCATCCCAGGTTCCGTTTAACCCCATCCAGGAGCACACCCCCTTACCATCAACCTCAGCCTCTCCAACTTCCTGTAACCCTCCAACACCGCTACATCTTCCCATAACATCCAGCCCACCCCCCCGGCAAGCACAAACAAAAATTCAGAATCCACTCCATCCCCAGTCACTAGGGTATATCCCGTTTGAGTACACAATGAGGAAACTGCAAGATTGGGGAATGGTGTATTTATATAATACGGCGACGGCAGATGTTTTTGTTCGGGGTGTACCGTTCAATATCCCCAACGGGGGTGGAGTTAGGGACAGGAAACTGTCGGTTTGTAGGGGAGACTCAGTGCAGAATGAAGGCGGGGAGGGTATGGTGGTGGATGCGGCGGAGGAGACTTGGAGAGGGAGGACGTTAAGGGACAGGAAAAGTGAGGATAGAGAGGTAGCACGGATAAGTGTCTCTCTGGAGAGGACTAAGCTGGAGGATGTCAGAGATCAGATGGATACCCTCAATGACGAGGAGATCGGTGATTCTATAGCAGTACGGACGTCTGCGGTGGTGCTAACATCACCACCAAGCCCGATACCAAAGGGCCCTACGGATGAATCAACAAGAAACAAGTTCTTTTCTCCATCTCTAAAGCCACCAACGCAACCTACATCGATAGGAGGGGCTATACGAAATGTCAGAGTCCGCATCCGCATTATCCCCTCCTGTTCTTCTTCTTTGCAAATCACCCACACCAACCTTCCCCGCCATCCAATCACAGTCGAAAAAGCTTTCCCAATCCCCATCTCTCTCCTCCACCCGCATGCCGCACAACATGTAGATAAACAATCCGCCTATCCCTCACCCTCATACAACGCCCTCACCGGCGCCCCAGCCCTCCCTCTCCACATCGACTACGCAACCTATCGTGTACCCTTACTTGGCGCAATCCTCCTCAGTGGGTTTGCCCAGAGGGGGGATACCGTCGAGGTACCTGTGCCGTGGCCGGAGGTGTGGGAGGAGACGGTTGTGGGGATTTATCTTTGGGGTGGGCTTGTGGCGGAGAAGGTTAAGCATAATTTGGAGTTTTTGGGCTGCAGGGATTTTCGGGCTTAGGGGTGTGTGTTCTAATATATACCGGCTAGCAGATAGCACGGGAAATGAATATCTGGACAGTGGATTTGGTGGGATGTTGGGTTATATTGAGTTGTACTTGTGCATGGGGGAGAAATATATTGGTCGGTGGTCGGCTAAAATAGCCATGAGAAATACACATCTATACGGGCGAGGTATCTGTGTACTTTGTATAATTGATACGGGTTTTTTTTTTTTTTTTGTTTGCCGATGGTTCACTTTGTGTTTTTACTCTTGTTTTGGAGGTTTTGGAGGTGGTTAGGCATTTTGGAGAGTAGGGAAATAATGGTTCAGTTTGCCCGGCTATGTTCTCAAAGTAGGAAAATATACTTATTCTTATTCAGTATACTATGAATATGGAATGAAAAGGATAGTACGTACAGGGTAGCTTTGGTAGTCTGTGCAGTAGTTTCCGATCCGGCACAAATGGGGCTTCCTTGAAACCAAATAATATAGTTATATGCGGATATCAGGCACTACTTGCAGTTCAAATTCAAGGGCATGAGTTGGTTTGTATCAGCAGACATCATGATTCTATATCTTCTGAGAGCAAACACCATGTCACAAAAATGACTGATTGGCGCAATGGTAGCGCGTTTGATTCCAATGCCTCTGTTACAAAAGGGTGATATCAAAAGGTTGCGTGTTCGAGTCACGTATCGGTCATTATTCTTTTTGGTTTTTTTGTAGTTCGTGGGTGGGTAATATAAAATCCCTTCAGCTGGTTGGTGTTCGACAGTTATGCAATGTTTTTTGATATAGACTTGTTGGTTCTCACATCTGCCAACCAGACTAGAAACGATAGAAGTGTCTTGGGATGGTTGGTTGGCTGAGAAGCGCTTTCGCGAGGTTGCGGGAATTATGAGAGAGGTAGAGGAGTGTGAGGAAACTAAGTATTTAGGATGGATGCAGGCCTGGGAGGGGGCAGAGAATGGCCTACCTCAGAAACTTTCTACTATGACCGATACAACCCCGAGGAAGTTATGTATCTTACGAATGTCAGGCACAACAACTCCTGTTCAGATTGAATCTACAAATCCATAGATTCAGCATTCGCACTGCAAACGAGAAATGACGTGATACTTGGTCTCTAGGGACCAAATCTAATATAATATTCATGACACGGGTATTATATAGTTCGCACATGCCCCAGTCTCACAAATCATCTTCCCCCCCGCCCTCCCTCTTCAAAAATGGTAAAACGGCCCTTAAGGTAATCCTGAGAGTGCACAAACAACCTCAACAACGATCGATATGCATTGCAATCCTACATGTGCGGTGGGTTCGGAGGACCTTAACTTTGAGGCTAATGTACATCGTTCGCATGATTGTTACATTGAAACCTTAAACAAATTAGTTGGGCCACAAGATTTCATACTCACAAATCAGAGTACATACCAGAATTATCACTTTCCTCAAGGCCTCCCACGCCTCCTCCCCCTCATTCCCCCCTGCGACAACAATTACCACTCCTTTCAAAATCTCCAACATTCCACACATCGCCCTATGCACTTTTCCCAGATTCCCACCCCCTCCTGCATCACCTTTCCCTCCCATCGCACTCACACTCCCTCCATTCCCACCCTTAACCTCCACGACCCCAAATCCACCGCCGTTATTCCATCTGCCCACCTCACGACTCCATCAAACTACTCCCCACACCAAGGGAAAAAAGACAATATCCCCTTCCTACTAAGAAACATATTCGCAATGCCTTAGCATGCCAGAGAGGTTATCGATAAACCATGGGTTGACGTTCGAGTTAACGAAGCCCTCGGGGAATAACGGCGTGAGCTCGGTGACTGAAGTACGGGATGCTGATGAGCGTGAGGTGTTGTTTCATGGCTCGTTGATGTAAGTACGTAGATGGGAATGTGCAGGAAACACATTTAGCAAGTAATAACCAACCTTGATATTCACGATCCAGCCTCTTTCCAAAACCACCGCATACAATCAATCTTGCAAATGCAAACAAAGACTGATCTTATAGTAGACACAGAACAATGTTGACATTCCGGCAAGCTGACCAACACACCCGCTCAATCTAGCCCCCGTGGCCAAACCGAAGGAACCGTCGAAAATATATGCGCAGGGCAATATTGGCCCACGGTGGCTTAAGTTTGGACAGCTAACTGAGGAGCGCCCGCCATTCAGCCTTCGTCCACATAACATCCCCCTTCCGAGGAACATTACGGTAAGCGACTCGCAATCAGCCTCTTCCCAAATACGAAGAAATGGCAAGCTAACTCAATGCTTCTTCTTGCCCCTCCTATCACGGAGATGGGGAGAAAGTTTAACTGAAGAAACCGTCAACGCCATACAGCCTTCTTCCACATAACTATCCCTACAGAGGAACATTACGGCAATCGTAACCAAATGACTCGCAATCAGCCTCTTCCCAAATTCAAAGAAATGGCAAGCTAACCCAATGCTTCTTCTTGCAGCCTCTTGCTCCTCCAATCACGGAGATGGGGAGAAAGTTTGGGGGTATAGATGGGGGAGTCAGTTTAACTGAAGAAACCATCAACGCCATTCAGCCTTCTTCCACATAATATCCCCCTTCCGAGGAACATTACGGCAAGTGTAACCAAATGACTCGCAATCAGCCTCTTCCCAAATACGAAGAAATGGCAAGCTAACCCAATGCTTCTTCTTGCAGCCTCTTGCTCCTCCAATCACGGAGATGGGGAGAAAGTTTGGGGGTATAGATGGGGGAGTCAGTTTAACTGAAGAAACCATCAACGCCATTCAGCCTTCTTCCACATAATATCCCCCTTCCGAGGAACATTACGGCAAGCGTAACCAAATGACTCGCAATCAGCCTCTTCCCAAATACGAAGAAATGGCAAGCTAACCCAATGCTTCTTCTTGCAGCCTCTTGCTCCTCCAATCACGGAGATGGGGAGAAAGTTTGGGGTATAGATGGGGGAGTCAGTTTAACTGAAGAAACCATCAACGCCATTCAGCCTTCTTCCACATAATATCCCCGTTCCGAGGAACATTACGGCAAGTGTAACCAAATGACTCGCAATCAGCCTCTTCCCAAATACGAAGAAATGGCAAGCTAACCCAATGCTTCTTCTTGCAGCCTCTTGCTCCTCCAATCACGGAGATGGGGAGAAAGTTTGGGAGTATAGATGGGGGAGTCAGTTTAACTGAAGAAACCATCAACGCCATTCAGCCTTCTTCCACATAATATCCCCCTTCCGAGGAACATTACGGCAAGCGTAACCAAACGACTCGCAATCAGCCTCTTCCCAAATACGAAGAAATGACAAGCTAACTGAATGCTTCTTCTTGCAGCCTCTTGCTCCTCCAATCACGGAGGTGGGGAGAAAGTTTGGGAGAATAGATGGGGGAGTCAGTTTAACTGAAGAAACCATCAACGCCATTCAGCCTTCTTCCACATAATATCCCCCTTCCAAGGAACATTACGGCAAGCGTAACCAAACGACTCGCAATCAGCCTCTTCCCAAATACGAAGAAATGACAAGCTAACTCAATGCTTCTTCTTGCCCCTCCTATCACGGAGATGGGGAGTAAGTTTAACTGAAGAAACCGTCAACGCCATACAGCCTTCTTCCACATAATATCCCCCTTCCGAGGAACATTACGGCAAGCGTAACCAAACGACTCGCAATCAGCCTCTTCCCAAATACGAAGAAATGGCAAGCTAACTGAATGCTTCTTCTTGCAGCCTCTTGCTCCTCAAATCACGGAGATGGGGAGAAAGTTTGGGGGTATAGATGGGGGAGTAAGTTTAACTGAAGAAACCGTCAACACCGTACAGCCTTCTTCCACATAATATCCCCCTTCCGAGGAACATTACGGCAAGCGTAACCAAACGACTCGCAATCAGCCTCTTCCCAAATACGAAGAAATGGCAAGCTAACTCAATGCTTCTTCTTGCAGCCTCTTGCTCCTCCAATCACGGAGATGGGGAGAAAGTTTGGGGGTATAGATGGGGGAGTCAGTTTAACTGAAGAAACCATCAACGCCATTCAGCCTTCTTCACATAACATCCCCTTCGAGGAACATTACGGTAAGCGTAACCAAACGACTCGCAATCAGCCTCTTCCCAATATGAAGAAATGGCAAGCTAACTCAATGCTTCTTCTTGTAGCCTCTGGCCCCTCCTATCACGGAGATGGGGAGTAAGTTTAACTGAAGAAACCGTCAACACCGTACAGCCTTCTTCCACATAATATCCCCCTTCCGAGGAACATTACGGCAAGCGTAACCAAACGACTCGCAATCAGCCTCTTCCCAAATACGAAGAAATGGCAAGCTAACTCAATGCTTCTTCTTGCAGCCTCTTGCTCCTCCAATCACGGAGATGGGGAGAAAGTTTGGGGGTATAGATGGGGGAGTCAGTTTAACTGAAGAAACCATCAACGCCATTCAGCCTTCTTCACATAACATCCCCTTCGAGGAACATTACGGTAAGCGTAACCAAACGACTCGCAATCAGCCTCTTCCCAATATGAAGAAATGGCAAGCTAACTCAATGCTTCTCCTTGTAGCCTCTTGCCCCTCCTATCACGGAGATGGGGAGTAAGTTTAACTGAAGAAACGGTCAACACCATACAGCTTCTTCCCATAGAGACATTCCAGAGCTGTCCTGAGCACCTGCCTTAGGTTTCTTCTTCTCCCTCCCCACCTTCCTCAGCCTCGTATTTCTCCGTGACTGCGCCCTCTGCAGCAACTGTCTAATCTTCGCCTGCGTTGAGAGCAGAGACCGCTCCGAAAACTGTTTATTTAGATGGTCGATGTAGAAGGAGTAGACCTTATGGTTCGTCCAGACGTAGGCGTTATCGCTACCAGAGAATGAGTGGCAGTGGGAGGTTAACTTGGCGAGGGTTCAGAGAGTAGGGCGGATGGACTCGAAAAAGGATTTGATGTGGATGCCGATTGCGCGGCTTTTTGATTTTATGGATTGAGAAGCAGATGCGGACTCGTGACACGGCAATGGTGTGCCTGGGGGGACAGGGTCTGGCGGTGATGGGCCTAGAGCAGCACGAGCACGCGACGGCGAGGGGGATGGCGGTGTTGATGGAGGGACATCGCTCGTCGTCTGCTGGCGTTGTTGATGTCGAGTTGGAGGCCGTGCAGCAAGAATATAAACAAGCCAAGCCTAGCTTATGTATGTAAGTAGGTAAGCAAGGACACAGAGGCTCATCGCAGCCACCACCACCGCAGATGGCAGAATCTTCACCGCAGAAACCGCAGAGAGACATCGTGAATCATGTGGGGGGAAATACCGGTGTTAGCTCAGGTGGCAGCAGTAGGCACGATGCTGCCAGAGTCAAGCACAGCACCGCATCGCAGCCGGGTAGGGGTCGGGGGGGGTTTGATGCGGCTGATGTCGTGGAGGCTGTTGGTGACCTGGCGGCTTGCCATCCTTAAGTTCTATGCTAACAGGAAGCCTTATGACTAAGCCGACCAAGGTTGCTAAACAATTAGTCTCATGCCAAGACTCCAGTCGTTCGAGAAGATGTGATGCAGCTTAGTAATGTAGCCGCCAAGTCAGAGCGGTCAGCCACGAGGGCTGCCTGTGGGAGTCGAGCGGCGTTGGGCATTCTCAGTTGAGGCGTACCCCAGGCCCATAGCTGATCCCAAAGTCTCAATTATCTGAAGTGCATCGACTGCCTAGGCTGAACAGGCCGGAGGGGGGGGGGTGGAGCCTCCAGAGAAAGTTCGGCGCAGACTCGCAGCCCTTCAAACTCACCTAGGGGGAGCGGGCAGCGGAAGCCCAGCGAAGCACCACATGGCTGCAGTGAGAATGGGAATGGGAAGTGATGAGGACCTATGGGCTCAGGATTACGAGAAGCTTCCGCATGAATTCAATAGCACCTGGTCCTGGGCAAGTTACAGACTTTGACGAACCTTTTGAAAGAGGCGAATATCGCGAACTGACCGAAATCAAAACGGGGTAATAAGGAACTCAATATGCACGAGACGGCTGGCAGGCCTGTGGGCTGGATTGCAAAATCGAAGAAAGTTGGAGTGGCCTGCCAGGCCTGGTTTATATTACTAGTCCTTAGCACTCTACATATACACACTGCCTTACTGTGATCATCTACTAATCTTTATTCTCTCTCCAGCCTGTTGGAAAACAAGAATAATCAGCAGGAGCTACTGTTGGGATGGAGCGGGTTGCCCTGTTAACTGGCTATTGGGCCATATGCAAATAAGCTATACACTTAGTATCTAACTGACAATGTTTAAAAGAATGGAAAAGAGGATACAGATAAAGGGTTATTTACTTTATATACGGCTATATTGTCGAGTGGTCAGGGTTTTCCAGAGGAGAATCCCGATTGTTTGATTCCTTGAGCGGTTATTTCCGAATAGCACCGACATTGTCTACCAGGAAAATTGATTGAAGCTGAAAAGTCTAGAATCTACTTGGGGGAGATAAGAACGATTGGCGAGACCGAATTTCACTGTCTACAGTTGTTGAAAATTACTGCATGAGGCCTAAATTCCCCTCCCTCCCCTCCCCCCCGTGCGTTCAGGAACTCATGTGAAATATGTAGAGCATTCAGCCATACATAAACATAATAAAGGTAAGGGTTTTCCGTCTATTCCTTGCTATGTGTTATACTAAACGGTGATAGAATTTTGAGGAATTCAAAACACTAGGAACTTCTGAAGGATTTCATGCTTGTTATCTCAAGGATCGATAGGAACGCGTCGAGGGAAGTGCCAGGGACAGAATTGGATTCTCACATCGCAAAACCTACAGAAAAGAGGACAAAGCCACCATGATCTTGCATGTGAGGGCCGTGTGGGCCATACTGGAACATGGTTATTCAAAAGAAAAGAGTTTATGAGTTGGGAGAATTCAAAACAGTCAGCTTTATTATAGCTGCATGGGATTCGTGAGTCAGCCTGTCTAAGGGTTAAGATGTATCCGTAAGTCGTGCTAATAGAGGCTTGGCCGGCTTAGTCATAAGACTTCCGGCGGCCTGTTACCCTGAGTATATTGTAGTCTGGTTGGCACAGGATATTGAGAACTATGTACTGCTGCTTCAAGGAAAGCGCCAACGGAATGTAAGATAATTTATTCTCACTTAGTGAGGGTTCAATACTGATTCATGGCTTAGGTTTCTCTGGGGTCGACTGGCAAACTACGTGAGCTTTGCAAACTAATGCCGGAATCGGATATATTAGTTGTCGACTATGGAAGCAATTGCGAAAGGGTCTATGATGAGATTGTGAATGCTTTAAAGTCTCAACCTCTTAAAGTGGATGCTGGTTTCCGAGCGTCCTCTTACGCCTGAAGAGATTGTTGCGGTGGCAGAGCTTCACCCATCTGTGGGTAGTTCAGTTCTGCTCCATTGGATCCGACCTTGACAGTGAAGCTGCTAATACAGGCCTGTGAAGGCCTACTTCTGCTGGATATGACCTTGAATGTAGTAGTTCGATTTTCACATCACTCAGTTCAAGAATAACTTTAGCGGCCTCTTCTGAGCCGTACTGGAGCCGGTGGAAAAGGGCCTGAATGGACTGGAGTTCTTGAGCGATCACCTTCTCGGCCACCTTGTCTATGGAATTGCTGAAGGCAATTGGTCTCCATCCCTTTTTTTACTAGGGAGTGGTCCTTCCCTGGTTTAGGGGTCATAACCATGGTAAGTTCTCGCCACTGAAAATTCGAGGCATCTTTTTTTTTGGGGGGGGGGCGAGGAGTAAATCAGTACTCTTATTCAGACTACCTATCTGCCTATAGCGAGGGCGCGCATTCCCATGCGAAGTCACAGCTGGATGATCCCATGAGAGAGCCGCACCAGCTCCCCTAAAGACTAACATGCACCAAGATAGAAGCAATTTTTTTTTTTTTGAAAAACTCACTCATATGCGGTCCCATCAGGGGGACCATGATGAGCCACCCGGAAACTTGGGTGGATTTAGGGACAGGGCAAGTTAGAAGCAAGAAATGGATATTTCAGCCTAATTAACTGTAGCTTGCCGCGTACCACTCCGGGTTTTCTCAGATATCTTCCCACCATCTGCCTTTGCCGTCCCCAACATCCTTGCAGTATAGACTGTGTGCCGTATTCTGATTCTCCCCACAGTTGTAGTGCTCGCTTTTCAGCTCACCAATTTGATGTAACCACTACCCGAAAGTCACTTTACCTCTGTCTACGTATGTTTGTCTCAACATACTCGCTCTGTCTGATCATGCTATAGAGAGCTCTGGAGAAGCCTTCTACCGCATCCCAGATCTCCTCGTTCTCATCGTCTTTCCGGGGTTGAACTCTGTGCGTAGACGTCAGTATCTTGGGCAGTGCCAGACGATATGGTCTCTATCCTTCTTGTTGGGGATTGGCAGTATAGGCAGGGGGGAGAGTCGGCCTTGCCTATGTAGTTGAGCCAGGAGTTGAAGAGACCTCGGTTGGGTGTGAAGACATGAGGCTGATTTATAAAACAGTGAAAATATACTTGTACATAAGAAATACAAACATCTAACCCAGCAGGCGATTTTTGAATAAAAGATAGGTTCTCTAAACTTCTCCTGTATTATTTGCTGCTGTCATCAAATCAAATAGATTGATAGTTATATACCAAACAATATCAGGTGCATTAGCAGTAGTGACAACGGCAAGGAGAAATTTTGCCTCATGCCGAAGTACTAAACAAAGCACAGAAAAACGTCATAGGTTTGCTCGTGCCATCACATAAAAAAAAAATCAGTCCAGTTGGAGAACAAGGAACAGCATTGACTACAGCTATATCTAAAGGAATTGTACAACTGTTGCGTCTCTTGGTAGAGTGGGGAGCTGATGTCCATAGGTCGGTGGCCATTACGGGACCACTGGAGGGGCAGCTTTAGCCGCACGCTGGGAGACAAAACGACTCTATGGCATTTTACATTTCCTTCTGGAGGAGGGCGCAGACATTATCACTGTGCTCTCCCAGCAGGTTGGAAGTGCATTCGATCAGGCCATCTACATGGGGACACGAGGTTGGTCTCGTTCCTGCTGGAGCGTTGGGGCTGATTCGTTCCATGCCGGCGGTCGAACCGCTCTGGCTGGGGCATACAACCCGAACGCCCTGGACGCAGCTCTGAGTTCGGGCAGCAAGCCAGATCAGACATGATGGTAGTACTCTTCAACTCTTGAAGGCCAGAAGTGCAGCGGGAAAGGTAGCATACCAGACCTCTGCCCCCATTTCCTTACTGCCATTCATCAGATCTAGCCCTATGTGGAGACCCACGATGATCCACTGCCAAAATGGACACCGGACCTACCTGCTGAAGCCTTGTGAGGAACAGACCGTAGAGGTTGTTACGAGTTCGATCTTAGGTCTGGGCCTTCGGAATACGTAGGGTCTCAGCGAGAAAATAAGCTTAGCAAAACAAGCGAGGATATGACGTGCGGGCGGCGAGTATATTCTGATACGAGACAAGCAAGACAGTGCTTTTGTTCTGGCCTTTCTATCTAGATACAAGAGGCCTCTATATAGCCTGCTGGCGATAACTCCTACCATTCATGACATCCATATGATAACGTAGTGCTTTTTGCTAAAAGCCACCAATATCCATCCCTACGTAAGAAGCAGTTCATGCCATAAGTCGATACGACCTAACCCCAGCCCTCAGGCCCTCGCTAGATCAGGCACACACTTCCTTGTTCCGGCCAGTCTCTCTAACCCGAGGGTCTAGAGGGCCCACTCCTAGACCTGCTATGGGTGATCAATCCACGTCCTTAGTCCTAGCGGCTGTCGGCTTCGGTTTCCGCCTCTGCGTAGACCACCCTTACGTGCGAACTTGTAACAAGCCTTGGCCTGGAGAGCACCCGCAACACCCTCGCGCTCGCGACGTCAACACTGAACCCGCAGCAGGCTGACGGCAGTAAAGGAAGAGTCCTTTTCAGGTTCTCGCGCAGCTTGTGGCTGGCACAGGCACTGACACGCCGGAATTCGCGTGCTAAGACTGGATTCAACATCAATGGCCGGTAAGTATCTCTTTCACATCGAGCATGATGTCCGTCAGGAGGTACTCAACTATGAAATAGGCTTGATTTCTTGTGACTTAGGCAGCACACTCGTACTTCACGTGATCGCAACCCTCAATTCTTAACTGGCCCTCTGAGATATTACCGATGAAAGCACCAGATCATGGACATGATCTCACATCCGAGGCTACTTGCCTTGCATGAAATGAAAGAGAAGAATGAAAGTTTGACGTTCCGGTTCAACAAGCAGAGAAATATATCTGGCAGCCCAAGGAATTGTGCGTTGCTGCAATGGGCTTTTTAGTACGGAAGGATCCAGGCAATGGTTGCGGCGGGCTTGGACATATAGGAGATTAAACCGAAATCTCGACAATCAACGGAGGGGTTCTTTGACTACAGCCAATACCATGAACACATGAGGAATAGTCGAAAGAACAGCTATCACCATAAGACGTGCTATAAGCCCAGTCTTGAAGCTTGCTGCTAACGTCGACAGCCCTAGCGGATGTAGTATCTAATGACTCTCTATGGACTTGCAAGGGAAATGTCCTACTGTGATGCTACACAGGTTGCCATCAAAGTTGCTTTCTAGTGTATCTCCTGATCTCCTCGGGCTCACCTACCTACCTAAAACGAGAAGGTAAGCGATGAGGATGTCTGGACACGATGCTTTCATATTTTGGGCCAAAAGATTGAGCTTCATTTTGACAATTTCCCCTATCGATCACGATCGGGGAGGCAACAATGGTTCCAGACCTGGATGGTGCCGTTCGGCGTGGCGTCAAATTGACCCTGACTGTGATTACAGTCCAGCCGCGCAAATGAAGGGCCACATACACCTTGAAAAAGATGATTTGGAGGACATCACAGCGTCAGAAGAGGTTTCTAATAAGGCATCCTTATTTCTATCTGACATCTTGGCCCTCTCGATATGTCATGTTACCTACCGTTCAGCCAAGCGAGGGATAATGAGGTAAGAGTAAGAGTAGGAGCTGGAATCTATGGCTTTTATGGCCCATACGTCTCACAGAAACCCATCACAACCTCGTCGCCTATAGGCCAACTGCGTGAATTCACCATTCCTAGGGCATTTAAACAACTGGGTTGTAGCGGCACACATTGCCACCGAACTTCAGTTAACTCAATTGAATAGCTTGTTCACATATATCAAGCACAAAGTAGAAATTTCTGTAACATTATATCTAAGTTAGATGCTAGGCTATATTCCTAAGTAAGCTCTGCAGAGATTTGATCAAGATCCCTCTATTTTTTGAAACTAGATTGTTCAATGCACCAGCTTCTGCATAAGAAACTTCATACATTCGCTGAGATAATATATGGACATTCGATAGTAACATATATACTATTACCTCAGATTATAAAAGTTCAACGACCCTCTAGCATAAATACATCTTCATAAATGATATCATTAGATGTTTTCATTCTCGTTGCTGCTCCAGATGTGTTGTGAGATCACTGGATATAGTTGAATGTTTGGTTATTTCAACTACCTACAAGACTCCTCCTCGCAACAAAGCAACCACCTATAGAACTAAAGCTCATAGTTATACCACTTAGACAGTTGAGTGGGGAGTAGGATTTTTATGATTCCCTTCAAGTCTAGATGTGGACCAAATTACATATGTACATATGTCAATCCGATTATTACTCCAAACATCGATCTTATCCATCAATGTAGATGAGTACTTATTCTGAAAGACTGTTACTTTTAGAGGAACTTACTATTCCCCGGTCACCCCTAGCTTCACATTTCTTTCAAGCATAGTTCAGGGTAACTGCTTTCAAGATATATGATCCTATTTTGCGGAATAAGAACCATACAAAATTACATAGTTAGATAACCAGAGTTTGGAAAGTTGTTTCATCACCTGGCAGTCATATACGTATCATTTATTGAACTATAGACTTCAAGTTCGAGGGAGCCCAGGAACTAGAACAGCTTCTTTATGGCTATGATAGGTAGTGATAGTGATATGTGGTTGTATTTCGCCCTTCTAAAATACTCAGTACTAGTATACGGCCCATAAGGAGCCACTCGGAACCTTCAGTGGATTCAAGGGTCTAGCTTAGTTGATCTGCTAGCTAAGGTGGTGGTAATGGGAGGTGGTAATGAAAAAGTGATAGTGATAGGTAGAGTGGGTAGGAGTGGATATGAAGCTAAGCATTGTTGTCTTAGAATCATATATACTTAGTGGTGTCTATGATAGTAGGGGATGAAGTGAATCGGGTTGTAAGTAGGAGTGATAATGAGATATGTACTACTATAGTTATCTACTGTATGAGCTCCTAGGCCGTACATAAGCAGAAGAGGAAGCAAACACCTACTGATCGAAAGCCCACCAGCCACAAGACATAATACAATTAGAGATCACCCAAGGGCCGAAATGGACATTAAATCGGTCATGATCTAATGCAAGATGCTCATTAAGTTACAGAGTGCCAAAGAGTTCGTAGGGTAGCAGCGAGACACAGGAGGGGTCGTGACCAACCAGATTACAGCGAGAGTAGTGCAAGCTAGACCTCAGT
This sequence comes from Terfezia boudieri ATCC MYA-4762, assembly GCA_003788615.2. Taxonomy (NCBI): domain Eukaryota; kingdom Fungi; phylum Ascomycota; class Pezizomycetes; order Pezizales; family Pezizaceae; genus Terfezia; species Terfezia boudieri. Next base: position 110,966 of record ML121576.1, on the reverse strand, counting down.
GAGAGGTGATGTTTGAAAGCAGATTAGGTGTTTGGTGCTCGTACATAGTTGTTGGCTGGCTCTTGACTGTGATTGTGGTTATAGTTAGGTGCCAGCCGGTCCGGGCTACCTTCCTCCAGTTTCCACAAGGTTCTCAGCTACAGATTATTTCACATACAAACCTCCCTTATCTTAGGTTTAGGGCTTCGGCCCTCCAGTTTTCTAGCGCCGTACACAACTGTCTAATCAACCATAACAGAAGCCCCAACCCAACTGTATAAATACCCTCCTTCCCCCCCTTCTTTCCGTCTCTTTTTCTCTTCTCTCCAACCATACTGACCACCTTTAGGATTTCTTCACATCTTTTCCTTTCTCGCTCTTCCTCATACACTTCACAAGGACTAACAGGTATGTGACCTGATTTAACTTGGGTGTTTTGGTTTCTCTTTCGTGTGCTTGCCTAGCTGACTCCGGGTGTTTGTAGGTGTCTATAGACCGAAACTTCGACTGGACTAACAGCAAGCCCGACTGGACTAACAGGTCTGTTCAACTCGAGCACTCCTTTCTATAGCTCTTACTAACTTGTGGGTTTTAGGTGTCTTCAATAGGCCGAAAGCTTCGACTGGACTAACAGCGACTAACAGGTCTGTTCAACTCGAGCACTCCTTTCTATAGCTCTTACTAACTTGTGGGTTTTAGGTGTCTTCAATAGGCCGAAAGCTTCAACTGGACTAACAGCAAGTCAGACTGGACTAACAGGTCTGTTCAACTCGAGAGCACTCCTTTCTATAGCTCTTACTAACTTGTGTTTTTAGGTGTTTCTATAGGTCGGAAACTTCGACTGGACTAACAGGTCCGTTATCAACTTGAAAGTCCTTTCTTCTTACTCTACCTATTACTAACTTCTTATATCTGTAGGTGTGTATTTAGGTCAGTCTTCTCTTCAAACTCCAGCTTGCTGGAATCCTCCTCGGAGAATTACGGAGAAGCCCCGGTAAAGCCGTAACGAAAAACTATAGACGCCATAGACTAACAGGTGCCTTTAACCCGAATGCTCGTTTCTATACCTTTTACTAACTTGTGTGGCTTTAGGTGTCTTCAATAGGTCGAAAACTTCGACTGGACTAAACATGTACGTTGATTAACTCGAACGCCCTTTCTTCTTACTCTGCCTCTTACTAACTGCTTATATCTGTAGGTGTACAATTAGGTCAGTCTCCTCTTCAAACTCCAGGATGCTCGGTACCCAGAACTACCCCATTCTCAGAAGTTAGTTAGACCTCTTTGCGCTCTTAGACGACTTGTCCTATTGGGCCCCACTGGACTCAGCAGGCGTAAGTAGTCTGGTTGGCACAAGCCGCTCGTAGAGCGTCTGGTCCAAAACATCTTTTTATTTGTATGGGCTAGTTTCGCTAGCGAAAATTGTATGTAGCAACCATTTGTATGCGAACTGTATGTACCAATAAATAACAAACCACAACATCTATTTCACGTACATCATCCAATCAGAATAACTACCTCGTTATCTACCTACGTCTTTCGTGAAAAAAGTCAAATACCTCCAAAGAAGTGAGTTACTAGAGCTGAGAAGGACGAGCATCCGGGAGAGATCCTTTTGAGGTGTTGAAGCTTCTTCACTGCCTGCAGAACAGAAGCTACGACTGGAAACCTAAACAAAAGCGAACGCTAGCAGCAATGCTAATGGCGGCATGGTGTGAGTCCAAAGAACACCAGCTGCAAAAGATTCTAACAAGAAGGCTTAAAGGTGTCTGCTAGAGGTGATCTAGATCTGCCTGCAACACCAGCTATCAATCCCTACACATATGATATAATGGGTTCTATGTATTGAAATGACATCAACTGGTAAAATATGTGATAGCTATAGGGGAGCAGGGAGATGTGAGTCCAGTGAAGGAATAAATGAATATCAGTATTAAGCTGTATGAACAGGGAAGAGATGAAGAGCTTTGTATTTGAGCGTATGGATTGACTTGACCAGATTGCTTCAAGAGTCAAGTATACCGAATATAGCAGATATATATATATAAATAGCAAGTGAATATCATGGACATATATATAGGGTGCCTTATAAGTTATTATGAAGCCGCTACTACCCGCTAATACTAGGTTTGAGCTGGTTACATATGTGAGTGTTTATATATT